>ML785116.1:1804771-1839889 GCA_009831015.1 Picea engelmannii | reverse complement strand
CACGTCACGCAAAAGAAACACAAGTTGGCGAGTGGCACCCTTGGAGCACGTGGTGCATCCTGAAGGGCACGTCGCGCAACAGAAGCAAACAAGGCGAGTGGCACCCTTGGAGCACGTAGTGCGTCCTGAAGGGCACGTCGCATTGGTTATGATGACGAGACAACCTAGATGACCCTAAGACCTTAACGCCTGATAAATTCTTACAACGCCTCCCCTAATTAATTGTCGTCGAGTTCAAATCTAAACCTAAATTTAAAACATTTCTAAGATAAAATTTTGACAAGCCCTAAGAAAAGATCCTACAAAAATAAACATAAGGGCATAAACTAAAACCCTCCTAGGTGTTAATTAAAGCCTTCTTAAAATTAAAGGGGTGAAGGTGAAGAAAGGGGATAAATTAATTAAATACGTGGTGTTAATGGTAAAAAGGATTATAAAAAAAAAAAAAAAAAAACATGTGAGAGTATAAACGTAGTGAATTTAAAAATATAGCAAGGATTAATAAGCGCATTTATCTCTTGGGTTAAAAAAAAATAAAAAGAGAGAAATAAATGATATAAATAAGGAAACTTGTAATAAAGGAAACTTAATAATGGAAAGTAGGGGACATAGGGTAAAAAGCAAAAAGTAATCAGCAATTAAGGAGTTACTAAAATGAACTAAAACTTGGCAACTTCATTTTAGGAAAGTTATTAAAAGCATGAGAGGGGATCTAGGAACCCTAGGAGTAATTTTAGGAGCGATCAAAGGGGGGTGAAGGAATTTAGTCTTTTAATTATTAAAAAGAAATAAATTTTTGGAGAACCGTGGGGATGAGTGACACTTAGACGGCAAAGAATTTTTAGAGGTTTGTCATTAAAAATTAAATTAATAATGATTTAGGAAAGTAGGTGGGTCTCAAATTTATATAAAAGAAGGGGAAAAGAAGGAAGAAGGGAGGAACGGTTAGCATAACGTTACGCTGCCGGATTGTGGCTTAACGGATTGCTTGTGAGGAGTTGGGTTTATCTCAACTGTATTGGAGTGGTAGCTCAGCCTGGGAGGCGAGCTGAGAAGCTAGGCTTATTTTCTGGATCTTATGTGGCCCCTTTGCTACTCGGGGGGCTAAGGGGGAAGCAGAGTACCCCTAGCGATTGGATGGGAGGTACCGGTGAGGTCTCTACGGTCGACGAGCGGGACACGGCACGGAGCGCGGGACGTCTTCCGAAGCGGGCATGAGGCAACGGTATGATTTTAATTGGTGAAGTAGAATGCATTTTTATATTCGGCAATTTTAATGTTATTGATGTTGTATATCCTTTTCATTCATCGCTTTGGAATGTATAAAATCATTTCTGTTGTAATTCTGGACTGTGCAAATTTAAATGATGGTGCGGGAATGTGTAATTTTTAATATTTGTTATTCTGGAATTTTGATTGTGGGTTGTTTTTGGGGGCGATCAATTCTGTGGATGTTTTCTTTATTGTTGTGGGCCTTCCGTGGTGGCCATTTCACCTAAAAATTTTCAGTCATGTCTTTTAAGTTTACTGTCATTAATTGGCTTAAGCTACTGTCATTTCATTGGCGTCTCCTGGCAAATTTGTTTTACCTTCTGGCAATCGTGTTAGCCTGACAGTTCATTTTAATCATGGCAATTCGTTTAGTTTCTGGCAATACGTTTTTGTGGGGCATTGAATGATGTGCGTTGTCTGCGTTTAACATCTTTTCTTGTTTTATGAATCTGGCCATTTGAGTTTCGGATTTCATATTGTTGGGACTCGGTTCACCTCTGTCAATAATGAGATAAGATGGGAACGGGTACAGTACGGGCATTTTAGCCAAAGAAATATGAACTATTATGTTCTTACCATATTAAATAAATTCCGACTGGTACAGCATGGGCGTTTTATATAACGAAATTCGAGCTGAATGATTCTGGCAATATCTAGCCAAATCGCGAACTGGTACGAATTTGGGCAGTCCAGAATTCAATTATGCATTCTCATTTTCGTTTGGGCATTTTGCATTCTGGGCCTGACATTGGGCTTTCTGATCTTCGATTTGGCATTCCTGGAGATTGATTCGGCATTTCTGCATTCTGTTTTCCATAGCACCTCTGCATGTCCCTTGGAGTTGCCTTTGCGTTGTTTTTTGACTGAGGGATGTGATTTCCTCACGGATTGCCTCCGCTTGTGCTTGTTTGGAATGTGTTTTCCTTACCGAGTTGCCTCTGCGAATACTTGAATGAGGATTGTGATTTTTATTGAGGAATACCTCTACGTTTTATGAGATAACTGTGATTTTCATTGAGGAATTTCTCTACGTTTGATTTTGATTTTCTCTGCGCGTTTTATCCCGGGGTATCTTCTTCCTAGTGATTCGGCCATCTCTTGCAGCTGACCGTTTCCCTCTGCTGCGTAGCAGCGTTCCTGTAGGAGACCGAATCCCTTTGCATCCGCACCAAATACCCACGCATTTCCATTTTTCCTCCTTTCCATTTACTGAAATTACTGACAATCTCGCCATCTGTTGAATTACAGGTATGTTTTGTTCCTGGTCTTCTATTCAATAACGAAACCCTAGGTTGATTCTTCAATGCGTATGACAGGTATTCGCACGTTGACTATATATCTGGGAGTGCGTAGGCTTAAAAGTAGAGGGTTCAGTCACTTACAAAACATGGTTCAGAGCTCTTTATAATTAAAGGATTTAGTAGGTTCAACTTGCAACGCTTGATTTCCTTACCATCCAATTTAAAAGGTTTTCCCTCGATTTTAGTTATCATGGTAAAACATCGTATATTTTATTACCAACATTTGCAACGAGAAGCCTTCTCTATATTGACTTTTTATTTATTGTTGTTTTAATTATTGTCATCCTTAACATTGTTATTTTGTCATTCTCGAATATTCTTAAAAGGTGTCATTTTAAATCTGGTTAGTTTTATATATTGTCATTTTTAAATATGAGGTTATATTGTAATTTCCAATTATGATGTTACCTTTAATTTTGATGTTATTTTTAAATGTGAAGTTATATTGCTACTTCCAATTATGATGGGACTTATAATTATGATGTTATTTTATTTTCATTACATGGGTTCTTTATGAATTTCCTTTTTATAGTTTGATGGAAGGTAGCATAGTTTTGTTAAATGCGATCTTAATATAAAGACAATTACGTGGAAATTTTGTCCAAGTTAGGAAATTTTAGTGGTTATGCATTAATTGGTTATTCATTGGTTATGCATTGTTATTCGTTAATTGGTTCTCTTTTCATTAAATTGTTATTCCTTAATAATAAATTGTTATTCTCTAAATGATTATTCATTAATTTCTTTAATCTATTCTAAGAGTAAATACATGGTTAGTATGGTCAAGATTTTGGTAGCTCCATTGTTATAATAACAACAAAGGTAAGGTCATTATTATTTTGATTGAATAATAGGTGATATAGAAGGCGATGACCTGGATGTGTTATGGCGATGTTAGGGTAATATCTTTAGGCATGCTAACTCATGAATGTAGGATCCTTAATTCTAAGGGCACTCAATCGTCATGACTCAGCAAACGGGGATTTGAAATTAATTAAGTACATTATTTAGGACTGGGTCGGTAACTCGTCGTTTAAAGAAAACAAATGGAGTATTTGGTCTATGATTTATGTCCGTGAGTCTCTTTAGTGGTTGGTATATGTCGAAATCCTTCTGACTTGTGTCTCCCGTAGAGGTCGTGGTTGTCCTTTTTTAGGCAGTACTTGGTTGTCTTGCCTTGCATGGTTTGCTTGTGTCGGGAAGGGTATAGACCGCTCCTTGTAGCCTTAGTATGTATGTCCGTGTGTATTTCTGGTGGAAGGAATCCAGTGCCGTATCAAGAGTCTCGGGCTGTTTAAAGGCACAGTTTCCACTCTTGCGACACACTCTGAGCCGTATCAGTAGTCTCGGTTTGTTTAAAGGCACAGTTTCCACTGCTGCAACTCCCTAAAATATTTATTAGTTTCCACCTGAGCAGTCGGCCAGGAGCCTGTCTAATCTTCTTTCGAGAAGACATAAGACTAAAAGCCCTTATTTTCTGTGCAGAATTAGTAAATTCTACTGTTGGATTCTTCCATCTGTAACTGTACTATACTTAACACCTGGTGTCATTTTCTGCTTACCTCTACTAGTGTACGCATGATGTCTAGGGGCGTTTATTGCGTGTTGTCACTGTGATATGTTAGGGTTGTCTTGTTATGTTCGTCTTGCTTGCGTCTTGTTCTAGGTCGGGTTACTAGTTTCTGCCTGAGCAGTCGGCCAGGAGCCTGTCTAATCTTCTTTAGAGAAGACATGAGACTAAACGCCCTGCTTTCCGGTGCAGAAATAGTAACCCTAACACCATGGACTCTTCCCTCTGTGTTCTTACTGTGCACCCCCAATATGTCTTAATGTTTGTGTTGTGCACCTTATGCCTATGGTCGTACATTGTTGCAGTTACTCATTGTGTGCCTTCAGTCTTCTTGTGTTGAACATCGTGGTTGCGTCTTGTTGGTTGTCGAGTGGTGACGTAGAGTCAAGTGTGTTGTTACTTCTGCACATGCGCACACACCTTAAACAAACAAAAAAATTGCACCTGTTCTCAGAGTTGTTGTCGTAACAAGGAGGTCGTTACAAGAGGGGAGGGAAACTGCTTCTAATGGGAATATGGATATGTAGCATAGGCCGGGATCTTTAGTATGTTCATGGTGGTTATTCGCTCTGGTATATTTATTTGCACTGCAAGGAAATATCTGAAAGCTATTATGCACAGGTTAGCTGCTACCATATTTTCTATTTTCATGTATGCCTCTCCCTTGTCTGCAATGGTAAGCTCTAAAACCCAAAGGTAATTTACCATGTTAAATTATGTAACAAATAAAATATTCTATATTCATGTATTCCCATGTTAAATTATGTAACAAATAAATGATTCTATGTTCATGTATTCCCGTTAGTTTGGACCAATTCTACATATTAATGAACTAAACAAAATACTCATTTCAAGTTTACACAAACTTCGCCGAGTTATGTCACAATATATTATGAAAGTGGTACAACCACTTTATAAAAGTGTCAACCACTTTATATGCTAGTTAATAGTTATGTATAATTAACTATTACTTTATAAAAGTAATAGTTAATTATACATTAACTATTACAATTATTATCCATGAAAGTGCTTGAAGTTTGCATATTAATGAACTAAACAAAATACTCATTTCAAGTTTACACAAACTTAGTTGAGTTATGTCAAAATAATCAATTAGTAAATTGCATTATACCTTCATGTAAATTAATTACTTTAATTTATACATTATTATTATTATATATTACATTTATGTGATGCTTAATTAATACACTAATTATACATTAACTATACATTATTACATTAATTTATATATTATACAAATATATTAATGTATAAATTAATATAATAATGTATAGTTAATGTATAATTAGTGTATTAATTAATTATCATATAAATGTAATATATAATAATAATGTATTAATAAAATAAATTATTGTTTTATATTAATGTATTTTATTAATACATTAATTATACATTAAAATTACATTATTACATTAATTTATACATTATACAAACTTATTAATGTATAATTAAGGAATTAATTAATTGTTACATAAATATAAAATATACTTATAATGTATTAATGAAATACATTAATGTTTTGTATTAATGTATTTTAAATTACTTTATACATTAATATATTTATATTAATATATTAATGGTAGTCCCAAGGCATGTCGGCCATCAACTAGCAACAACCACTTTATAAAAGTGGTTGATATACGTTGATCGCGTCATTTTTCACATTTCCAAACTAATGACGTCGATCGACGTATATCAACCACTTTTATAAAGTGCTTGTTGCTAGTTTATATATTATTGTAATCATAAATATAGCATATGTGCATAGAAATATTTAATAATATAAATAATGGTTTTGTAATTAATACTCTATGCTTTTTATATTTATATAAATTTATATTAAATTACTATTTTTTATTGTTTAAAATTTATTTATGAATGTAGAAATTGATTAACATGTTAAAAAATTCATAAGACACTAAAATTATATAGATATAATAACTCAAATCTGCAGATCTAACAATTTCTTTCCATATCTTTGCAAAAAATCATTTCTTAAAACATTTAAACTACCTCTCATTCATTCATTCATATATATATATATATATATATATATATATATATATATATAATCTTAAACTTTTGAATATATAAAATAAAAGAAAAATGATCATTCATTTGTTGTTTTGAATATATAAAATAGAAAAAAAAAGTGATCACTCATTTGTTGTTCCACTATGTGAATATTTAATTTTGTTGTTTATTTTTATTAGTTTATGTGTTGTTATAAATTCCTATTATTATCATAATAGAATATATATATATTTTTAAAACTCATCCTTTTAGCCATTTGCAATACATCAAAAGATATTTAAGATGCTTGTTTGTAGTCCCAACAATTAGATGAATTTTAGAAGGTGAAAACCTCAAACATTAAAGAGCCATGGTCAACAATAACAATATTAAAGAGCCATGGTCAACAATAACAATAGCATTATTCTTACTTTGTCTCAAATCCCTTGATATAAGGGGAAGAATTAGAGCAATGATGATACAAAGAACATAGTTGTCCTTTAAAAAAGAATCTTCATCCAATAGAGATGGAAGAAGAAAAGGTTGATGAAGTAGCATCAACGAATCTAATGGAGATAATCGGTATTTTGATAAATCTCATATTCAATGTTATTATGGTAGAAAATATTGATTACGAGTCTCATTATACTAATAAAAAATTTGAAATGAGCAAAATGAAAACTCTAAATCTAATGGAGATAATCGGTATTTTGATAAATCTCATATTCAATGTTATTATGGTAGAAAATATTGACTATGAGTCTCATTATACTAATAAAATTTTTGAAATGAGCAAAATGAAAACTCTAAATCTAATGGAGATAATCGGTATTTTGATAAATCTCATATTCAATGTTATTATGGTAGAAAATATTGACTGTGAGTCTCATTATACTAATAAAAATTTTGAAATGAGCAAAATGAAAACTCTAGTTATATATTTTTCAACATGTGGGTGAAGAATCTCCAAAAACATGTTTGGATTTTATATAATTGTCGTAGCAACCATGCAACCATATAATAGGAAATAAAAAGATATTCTCAAAAAACCATATGAGAGGGAATACGAAGATATTCTCCGAATTGGATGAATAAATGCTGTCCCAAGTGAAGCTTGGAAACAAGATATTGGATCCCATAAAGCTAGTTGAGAAGAAGTTTGTTCCCGAGGTTTATTATGCACATGGTTTGAAACTCAATTTGCTTAGATTTGGTTAATGATTTGAAAAAAAGATATTTAATTATATTTGAGGACAACATGTGTTATATGATACATGCAATGGCAACAAAGTTATTGTAAATGTGTACATGATAAACCATAGATGTTTACATAAAAAAAATATGTTTTGAAAATTTTCATGGATGATGACTTTTGGTTGTGGAATATGGAGTTTGGACATTTAAGTTTTCATGGTTTTCATTTATTGTATAAGAAAAATATGGTGAATGAGTTGTGAATAATGGATTACAAAGATAAAAGATGTAAAGGTTGCATTGTGGAAAATAATATAAAGACTTTTTTTCACTATGAACATTATGGAGAGCCCGAACACTCTTGAGCTAGTCTGTTTAGATATATGTAGCCTATTGCAAACATCTTCTATTGGTAAGTGTCAGGATTTCATGACCTTTATTGAAGATTTCAAGAGAAGAAGTTTAAGGTCACTATAGAAAAACATAATGGCTTTTTTCAAGGTGTTGCATAGAAATAGAGGGGAAGAATTCATTTCCCATGAATTCCAAGATTTTTGCAAAGAGAATAGGAATAAAGAGGAAATCAACTACAAGCTATACCACTTTGCAAAATGGGATGGTGGAATGCAAAAATACAAGATTAATTGAAAAGGCTTGGACTATGATTAAAGCCAAGGGCCTTCCAAACTCTTTTTAGGTAGAAGTTGTGACTACTTCAATTTACTTGTTGAATAGATGTTCTATGAAAACTGTGAAGGGCATGACACCACAAGAGGCTTAGAGGTCAAGAAAAACAAGGGTGTATTATATTAAGGTGTTAGTTTGCATTGCTTACGCTCATGTTCTCAAGGAGAAGAAACAAAAACTTGATGATAAAAGTGAAAAGTGTATTTTGTTGGCTATAGTGGGGAGATAAAGGGTTATAAGTTGTATAATCTAATAATGGATTAACATGCCCCTCCCCTTCAAACATTTGTTTTCCTCAACACTTGACTAACCGCAAGTGTTTTTTCATGAAGAACTCATCTTCCCATGTCACCTCTTACACTAGTAAGTTCTTCCATTTGACAAGGTACTCAGTAATTGCTCAATTTCATAGTTGCTTAATCCTTGTTTCAATGATTGTTTTTGGTTGTAATATGATTTTCTCTTCTTCATTAATATTTAGTAAAATATTTTGGACTAGAATCCTCTCACCAATTACCTTCTTTAAGCAAGAAACATGGAAGATTGGATGTACACATGAGGATGGAGGAAACTCCAATTTGTAAGCCATACTTCCAATCCTCTGCAACACCTTAGTGTTACAAAATTTGGAAAATTTAAAAAAAAAAAAATCAGCTACAACCTCATCTATTGGTTGCAGATATTTTAGCGGAGGTTTTAACGAATGTTTCATATAACTAAAAAAAATTGGATGGGCGGAGGTTCTAGAAGATTTTTTTTTTCCAGTGATTTTATTGTTAAAAGTCACTGGTGTGCCATTAAATAAAACGTTTGTTGTGTACCTAAGCATAAAACACACTGGAACGACCTAACATAAAATTCCCCAAAATGTACATGAAACCAAAAAATGAACTAGTATGCCATTACATAAATTCTCGGTGCATACATAAAATGAAAATGCACGAGTTCACAATTACATGAAATGTCCTCGTGCGTACATAAGACCAAAAAGTGTCAGTTCTCCTATGACGCAAATGCACCCAGGTGGTTATGGTTATTATGCCTCGGATTCCCATTTTTTTGTATGTGGCACCGGTGTGCTTGTATTTTATATTCATCCTGGTACTTGTATAATTCATATGTTCCAATGCTTTCATTACATATAAAGCACCAGTGTGTTTATCTTATTAAACACACCAAAGGATTTTTTTTTTCAAAGGATCCATGTTATTATTATATTTAAAAAACAGATGCATATTATCACATGCAGACCATAAAATTTTAAAATAATATATATTATCGCAAATTTTATGCATCGGTGCTTCTATATCATTAATATGCATCGTGCTTCAGTATGATTATTATTCATCGGTGTTGATAACCCCTTAAAAAACACTAATTTCTATATCATTTCAAGCACCATTTTGCGAGTTCATAAGAATGCACCGATATGTATATATTTTAATTAATTTTTTTTTACAATTTTTTTTATAATAATATTGTTTTTTATATTTTTTGTTATTGCATTTTGATATAATGATTGCATTAATGCCTTATCCAATGGATTACACTGTTGTTTGCAACAATGTAAATCTTTCATTCATTAATTAATCAACTATGCAACATTTTACAACGTTTAACAATGACATAAAATAACAAACCCATTTTATTAGATATGAATAAGAGACCCATGATCATACAAAATGGGACAACGTAAAGGTCCACAATAATCAAAATGGAACCAAATTGTATGTCATTGTTACAGTTATTGGTAACATGTCCTCGTGCAATTGGTACATTATGTCCACTACATTAAGAAGATTTTTATAGACTGATAATCCAAAACATACAACTTGTAGATACATTCAATTATATTGATTTTCATTCATCACTTGAACTAGTGTCATTTATCGATCTGTGTGCATCCCTCATTGCTTGATCACTTATAGGAGATATTGTACTTTGGTTATTGAAATGGATGTTTTTTTCCTCAACTTGTGTTTAATGTTCCAACCCTTCATGTTCCATCTACAAACATAGATATAAAGTGTAATAAATAAATCAACATTTACAATATAGTACAATAAACATGTTTGTGTAAATGAAAAAATGTGCCATAGCAATGAGTGATTCATAAACCATACACATTGTTTCGAAGCCTTGCCTCATGAATTTTTTTGTTGTTGGCTCCTCTTCATACTTTGTTTCTAGAATGTTTAATACACTATGAAAACTCATAGTCAATATATTTAATATAAATGTTTCTTGTTGTTCCATTAATTATAAAATAAGGGAAATTAAACAATATTGCTACTCACAAATTGTTCAATTAAACCTTGATACTTCAAAATATACTGACATCCCTCAGTGAACCCAATGTTGATCAATTATTTGGTTGGATCTTGTTTGTATGTTCGCACCTATTAGAATACATCCATGGATGAGTGTAAATTAATTATTTAAATATAAATATCACAACGAATATGAAAACTTAAGTAAAATCGAAAACTTAAGTACTCACAAAATTTGCAATCAACTTTTTTCTTCCTTGTCTAAGTGTCTTATGTGTTTATTGGGTTCCATTTTGTTTTCTTTTCTACAATAAAACAATTGAAAATTAGTATTTAATATAAAATTTGTTGAAAATTAATTGATACATTTAAAATGGAAAATTGTAAGGAAGTTAACACACCTATGATTTTGAGTGAGAAATTTGTTAAGGATAATAGCAACGACTGTTGAAAGATTGGTTGTTTCCATTGATGTCAACCCTATTCATTGGTTTTTGACCGCAAGATTGATGAAGGTATTTGGACATAAAGGACAGTGTACATGTAAACACAACACCCATGGATGGATAGTATACATCACGTTGTTTTTTGTGGTAGGTGGCACGTCACATGGATCCTCATGGTTGAGGAGAAATGAATTTTTGAATATGACAAAGTGAATTGAAGAAGGAAGTACATGTCATCCCTGAAGATAATTAAATAAAAGAATTAAACTATAAGAAAGTGTCAGGTCGACCCTAATGTTAAAATGAAGTGACATAAATGGTATAAATACATATCATTATACATTCATTTGACACACAAGTCTAATTTCAGAGGAAATCTGAAGTAAAGAAGGCCAAATTTCAAGGGAGGATGAAGTCTTTTGGTGATGTGTTCTAAGTATCAACAATTGGTATCAGAGCAAGTTGCCTTCAGAACAGTTTAACCATTAGAAGGAAACTCCTGAGCAGAGATGGATGACCATGAGCACATTTCAAATGGGATTCAAAGATTTTATGGTAGAAATTATGCATACTGGAGTGATAGAGTGAAAAATTACCTAGCAGCTTTGGGAGTAGATATTTGGTACTCAGTTGTAAATGGCTATGTAATCCCAAATAATGCTCCAACCGATCCAAATGAGAAGAAACTTATGAGTTGTAATTCAAAAGCCAGACATGTTATTCTAGGAGCATTGACACCAACCATTTCTAGCAAAGTGATGGGCTATAACACTGCTAAAGAGGTATAGGACAAACTCAAGAGTATCTACGAAGGTGATCCAAAAGTTAAGAAGGTCAAGCTTCAACGACATAGAGCAGAATTTGAAAATTTGAAGATGAATGAAAAGGAAGATATTGCAACCTATTTTCTTAGAGTTGATGAAGTTGTTAATGCTATCAGAGGATTAGGTGACGAGCTCGATGAATCCTTGTTTATAAAAAAAGTGTTGATATCACTTCTCTTGAAGTATTATGCTAAGGTCTATGCCATTGAAGAAACTAGGGACTTGACCAAAATGAAAATGGATGAATTAGATGGGTCTCTTATATCATATGAAATGCGAACAGGTACAGAAAGTGACCAGCCAAACAATGAAGCAGCCTTTAAATCCATAAAGAAGATAAAAAACAAGGATAACGACCTTGATGAAGAAATAGAAAATTTCGAAACAAGGTTCCAGAAGGGAAGTGGAAGATACAAAGGTAAGTCTCCTCTCAAATGCTTTAAATGTCGTAGAATAGAACATATTGTTGAAAATTGCTACTATAAAAACAGAAGTCTCAACAATAAAAAGAGCTTCTACTCCAAGGATGATGACATCTCCTAAGATGAGAGTGATGAAGAAGATAATGATGGAGGAGAATTCCTCTTTATAACCCAAGAAACCAAGGATGATGATCACAAGAATTCTAAAGAATAAGAAACCATTTTTTAAGAAAATTCAGATGAAGAAACCAACCTTGATTTCTTTTGGGGATACAAAGACAATGCAGAGAGTGAACAAGAAGATGAGAATATTGA
Source organism: Picea engelmannii (assembly GCA_009831015.1). Taxonomy (NCBI): domain Eukaryota; kingdom Viridiplantae; phylum Streptophyta; class Pinopsida; order Pinales; family Pinaceae; genus Picea; species Picea engelmannii. Next base: position 1,827,554 of record ML785116.1, on the reverse strand, counting down.
AAATTTGAAGCATGTTGAAATTGAAAATAGAAAGCTTAGAAACACAAACATAATACTAAAAGGTGAATTGAGTAGTTGTGAAGAAGAGAATTACAAGCTTAAAAAGACCATTTATAGCTTGAATGAACAATTAGAATATTATGAGAAATTAAAAGCTGAATTGGATCACACAAAAGGGGAGCTACTATTAACAATAGAAAAGTTGAAGAAGTTCGAAAAAAACACTGAAAAATTAGATGAGATCCTTAGCAGTCAAAGATCTCCAAACGACAAGACAAGAATAGGATACAATGACAGTTTGAATACAACAAAACAAGAGAAGGAAGATGAAAATGATGAAACCAACACTCCAAAACAAGTTGAACAACAAGATAGAAGACTAGAATTTAGAAGGAATGAGACATCAAGAAGATCCTCTCCCATCATGTATGAAAGCAATCATTATGAAGGAAAATATAGAAGAATAGATCATGAACCCAAATGGACCACACCAAAAATAAGATCACTTACTCCCAGGTATCAAAATTTCTTTCTTGGACACTGTTATATTTGTGGAAATTTTGGACACAAGGCAATCAATTGTAGAATCAATGAAAGAAATAGCTATGCAAGCTATAGGACTGGTGAAAATAGTAGACGTGGAAATGTTTGTAGACCTTTCAACAGAAACTATAATCCATTTGACCCATTAATGGATCAAAATATTGTATGTTACAAGTGAAATAATCTTGGTCACAAAGCACAAGATTGCATAGAGATGAAGGAAGATAATTGTATGCCAAATGTCTATATACTAACTACAACATGGAAAAGGAAAGAAATTTCACACAATGAAAACTGTCGAATAGCATTGGTCGCTAAAGAATGCAAAGAAGAATATGATTGGTTCATAGACAGTGGGTTCTCATCTCATATGACCAGAGATCAAAGAAAGTTTGTTAGCTTGAAGAAAAATGGTGGAAATGTTGCATTTGGAGATGACTCATCTACCAAAATACTTGGAAAATGAACTCTAAATCTTGGAAGTGAAAATGTAAAAGAAAGAAAAGTCCTATTGGTTGAATATTTGAAGCATAATATCCTCACTGTCAGCAAAATATGTGATCAAGGATACACTCTTACGTTTGACTCCCGAAAATGTAAAATCAGAGAAAATAACTCAGGAATATTGATTGCAACTGCAACAAGAAGACCAAACAACATATACATCCTAGAAATGAAGAAGAGAGAGAAGATAGAAGCCACACAAAAGGATTCCAAGGAAGAAAAATTCCGAAAGACCAAAAATAAGGATGAAGTATTATTGAGGGCCACATATTCAGGGGAAGAAACCCCAAAGAAGAGAGTTACCTTTTGTCATTAAAATCAAGGGGAGAAGCCCTACCCTTTTCCATTGATGTCAAAGGGGGAGAGAAATTGTGATCATTATGATAGGGAGAGCATGAGTGTTTCCATCAATGACAAAGGGGGAGATTGTTGAAAGATTGGTTGTTGTCATTGATGTCAACCCTAGTCATTGGTTTTCGACCACAAGATTGATGAAGTTATTTGGACATGAAGGACAGTGCACATGCAAACACAACACCCATGGATGGATAATATACATCATGTTGTTTCTAGTGGTAGATGGCACATCACGTGGATCCTCATGTTTGAGGAGAAATGAATTTTTGAATATGACAAAGTGAATTGAAGAAGGAAGTACATGTCAACCCCGAAGATAATTAAAGAAAAGAATTAAAAAATAAGAAAGTGTCAGTTCGGCCCTAATGTTAAAATGAAGTGACATAAATGGTATAAATACATATCATTATACATTCATTTGACACACAAGTCTAATTTCAGAGGAAATATGAAGTAAAGAAGGTTGGATTTCAAGGGAGGATGAAGTCTTTTGGTGATGTGTTCTAAGTATCAACAACGACAAAGTTGATCCTATAATTTATAAGAGGATAGTGGGAAATATTACATGTCTCATTGCTAATAGAACTTATATAATGTATGTTGTGAGTTTATTTTCAAGGTTTATACAATATCCAAGTTCCCTGCAATGAAAATAATACTGAGGTATATGAATGGTACACAAATTTTGGTATTTTGTATAGTTCATCTAATGGTTCTGGTTTGGTTAGATGCATGGATAATGATTGGGAAAGGCCCATTGATGACAACAAAAGTGCTTCAGGATATGCTTTTAACCTTGGGTATGGTGTTATCTCATGGTGTTCAAAGAAGAATCGACAATTTTATTATCAACAACACAAGCAGAATACATTTCATCAACATTTAACGTACCCAACCACCTAAAGGTCGGGCACACTACTCCAAAAACTCACTTCTAAACTGATTTTGAATTTTGATACCATTTAATTAACATAGTATCATGAAATAAACATGATAACAACACATGCAATAATAAATATCCATGCTACAGCCTAAAAGAAATGGATATAATTCCCTGCACATCAATAACCAACAAGCATGCATATTATAACATACGAATCTCAAAGACAATAATTAATACACAAAGGAAATAAATGTATATGTAGAGAGACACATGACAAAGAGAACTTATCTTAATAAAAAAAAATCATCAACTGGCTATAGACCAAGAACATTCCACCCAACCATAGACATTATTGCTCCATGTCTCAAGAGCAGGTCACCCTTGAACCAGGGCTATGAATCCACAAGGATAGTTCTAGGGTGTCACTCAACTTCCCAAAATAGTAAGCACTGAAGCTCTCACAGGTTCCTCAACACATAGAAATCCAAAGTACACTAACTCTCTTCTCTCCAACTTGCACAACCTAAGAGAATGGACCCCATTCTCTACCACATAGTGCGTTAGGATTTCCACCTTCTTCCAGGGCTCTAGTGCATTTGGTCAAGAATCTCCACGTTGGGATTCTCGGGAATCACAATTTTGAATAAAATTTAGTACATGTCAATACATCTCAGGCATGTAGGCATTAATTCATGGCTAAAATATACCAGCAACCACTACAATGAGCCAACCATGGCTTCTCTCGCAACAATTCATTTTTCCTTTTCCCCACCAAGATCAAGGATGAAATGAGTGAAAGTGTGAATGGAGAGAAAACAATGAATACTTTGAACAATGAAAAATGAATGAATTGAACCCCCAAATAGCCAAATATGGGTTTATATATTTACTTGACAATCAAGAACCACATGGCCCTTCCCCAGGATGCACATGTAACTACTTCTCTCCATTAAAACAATTATGGGTAAATAAAATATGATAAAATGACTTAGCCCCTTAAGCCCTCTTTCGCGTGGAATCATATCCCCCTATAACTCTTGTCCTTGTCCTTCTAGCAACCAATGATGTATTGTATTATTAATAATGATTACAACATTACATTTCCTAGGCACTTTTCCCTTATATAATTGTTTGGGCACTCTAACCTTTCATCAAATAAACAAAATACATTATTTAATATGGGGAATCCAAAACAGGGTATTACATTCCATCCCCATTATTTTGGCACTGTCCTCAGTGCATATACAAAACATAAATCAAAATTTCATACTTTATTCAAAATGTTGTGGGTACTCTACCCACATGTTATCTTCATGCTCCCAAGTAGCATATTCAGGACCATAGTAGGTCCACTAGAATTTTACCATCTCTATAACTCGATTTTATATAATTTTGAATTTTATGTCCAATATGCGCATTGGTTGGACTTGAAAGTTTCCTTATGGCTCAACCTAAATCAAATTCCAATCAACAATATGATTAGGATCATGTATATACTTTTTCAGAAAAGAGACATGAAATACATTATGCACATTCATGGAAGCAGGCAATGCAAGCATGTATGTAGCTGGCCATATTATGTCCAAGATCTCAAATGGACCACAGAATATGGCTTCTAGCTTTGTACAATTGCCCAACTTTAATGATCTCTTCTTGGGCTTCACTTTTAAAATAACATGCTTCCCCACTTTAAATTCTCTAGCTGTCATGTTCTTGTCTACATAAATTTTTTGTCTATCTTGCGTTGCCTTTAAATTTTTCTTAATTCTAACCATCTGGTCTTCCATGTCCTTGGGAAATTCTGGCCCAAGTACCACTCTGTCTGTTAGGTTGTCCCAACTCACTGGAGTATTTCATTTTCTACCATACAAAGCTTCAAATGGGCTCATCTTCAATGAATCTTGATACCCATTATTATAGGAAAATTCAACCAAATGCAATTAATCTTCCCACCTAGATGGTTTATCCATCACATACATTCTTAGTGTGTCTTCAATCACTTGGTTGAATCTCTTTGTCTTCCCATCTGACCGTGGATGGTATGTTGTGCTAAAATTCATATTTGTACCAATTACTTTAAATAAAACCATCCAAAAATTTGAAGTAAACTTTGTGTCTCTATCTGAAACAATTTCCTTAGGTATTCCATGTAACCTAGAAATATCCCTCACGTAATTTTTTGCAATATTAGTTGTTGTATGAGTCATCTTAATAGGAACAAAATGAGCATCATTTTTCAATTTATCCACAACTACCCATTATGGAATCATGTTTCCTTGTTGTCTTGGGCAATTTAGTTATAAAATCAATAGTTACCACTTCCCATTTCCTCTCTAGAATTGGTAATGGTTGAAGCAAACCCGTTGGGTGCCTATGGTTGGATTTTACTCTATAACATTCCATACATATGGTAATGTAATCAACAACATCCTTCTTCATTCCAGGCCAAAAGAATCGGCTTCTTACTGTTGCAATTATTTTCTGGTAACCGAGATGTCTAACATATGGAACATTATGCATTTCTTTTAACACCAAATTCCTAAGTTCTTTGGAACTAGGAAAATAAATTATATTCTTATGCATAAGTAATCCATATTCCTTAATCTCATACTCTTTAATTTTATGTTGTACATTTTCTTGTTGTAAACTTTCTTTTACTTGTAGGTAATATTGATATGTAACAACAACATCTAAAAATTTTCTCTTTAAATCTGACTGATGCATACTAACAGTTGTAGCATGCATGAGGTGTACTCTTATGTTGAGTGCATCAACAACTTATTTTATTTTCCCTTGATATGCTTGATGTCAAAGTCATACTCACTTAAAACTTCAATCCATCTTGTTTTCCTAGTATTCAAAGTTGGTTGTTCAAAAAGATATTTCAAACCACTATGGTATGTCCTTAATTCAAATATTTTTCCCATGAGATAATTCCTCCGCATCTTCAATGCATGAACTATGACAACAAGATCCAAATCATGTGTGGAATAATTCCTCTCATGTTATTTAAGTTTTATGGATTCATAACCAATGACATGTCCATTTTGAGTGCAGACTCCACCAAATCCTTCCTTGCATGCATCTGTACATCCCACAAAATTCTCATTTGGGTCACCAATATTTAAAATAGGTTCACTAGTAAGAAATTCTTTCAACAAATTAAAGTTCTCTTCACACTCAACTATCCATTCAAATTCAATTCCTTTCTTTTGAAAATAATTGATGGTATGAGAAATATTAGAGAACCATGTTATAAGCCTCTTGTAGTATCCGGCTAATCCCATAAAATATCTTATTTCTGAAACATTCCTGGGTGTTGGCCATCCTCTAATGGCTTCAATATTTTATGGTTCTATTTCTATACCTTGTTTTGAAATAATATGCCCCAAATAATGGATTTTTTCTTGGTAAAAAGAACACTTACTAAGCTTGGCACAAAGCTGATGTTGCCTCAACACTTGCAACACCAACCTCAAGTGATATTCATGCTCTTCCTCAGACTTAGAATAAATAAGTATGCCATCCAAGAACACAATGACAAACTTACCAGATAATTTCTGAATATGCCATTCATTAAGCACATAAAGATAGTTGATACATTGCTCAGTCCAAATGGCACCAATACAAACTCATAATCTCCATACATGGTTCTGAAGGATGTCTTATTGATGTCTTCTTCCTTGATTCTTACATGATGGTATCTGGATCTGAAGTCTATCTTTGAAAATATTTTTTCTCCTCTCATTTGATCAAAGTGGTCAACAATTCTGGGTAAAGGGTATTTTTTCTTCACTATGGATTTATTCATCTATCTAAAGTCTATACACAACCTCAATGTCCCATCCTTCTTTTTGACAAAGAGTATTGATGCTCCCCAAGGTGAAACACTTGGACATATGTACCATTTCTTCAACAACTCTTCCAACTACATTTGTAGTTCTTTTAACTCTACTGTACTCATTATGTAAGGAGTCTTTGATACTGGGGAAACTCGTGGTTCTAAATCAATGGAGAAATTTATCTTCCTCTTTGGTGTGTTATCACCATGACGATCATGCTTCAAATCTGAGTTTAAATTTAGCAGATGACTAAATCAATGTAGAGACATGGCGTTATTTGGAGATTTGGGTCATATGTGGCAATAATATTGACAAATATGGTGGAAAAGAGAAGGAAGGAGTCTTACGGACCATTGATCTTGAAGCAACCCAGATCGATGATTGAGGCCCATATTGGGCAGTGAACTAACGCGAAACTTAATTATGCGAGGTCGGACCAGGGAAAACCATTGTGGTTTTAATAGTGGACGTGTGGCGCCCTTAGAAGTGCATCGAGATGAAAAGAAGTTTTTCTGAAACCATTTTCTCAATAGCCCGGATGTCACATGTCTTAATGTGTCAAATCAACAACTTGTGGGGGGAGGTCACGGTTAGTTAAATCACCTCACGTCGTTGGTTTAGGTACTTGTCACCCGACATGTCAAGCGAACGTCCTCGTATAACTAACTCAAAAGTTCATCATTCGAAGTAGATTGATGAAGCGTGTCAAACCAACGTACCATGTCGGTAATTCATGATTAGGATTCAAGGACTACCGGTCTTCAGATATGAGTAGCTTTATCATACTCCGAGAAATTGCCGTCTCATGCATAAGTGGAGTAATCTCGAGCTGGATCGATTTTTTGAGTTCTGTAGAATTAAGGGAGACAAAATCGTGGCCTCTGCAAGGTCAGAAGAGATCGGTAACATCAATCGAACAATGTCAAGTACAATGGGGTTCTCAACTAATGTGTTAAGCTTACCAATAAGTGAGAAAGAAAGGTGGGTTGCACAGATATTAGCAACCAAATTTCATACAGACATTGAGGCACATATTGGTTGTATTCCTTCTCTGGCGACTCCACACATCAAAAAATCATCTTGAGGGCGATTCCACTGGTAGAAGAATCTAGAAAATTTCAATTTTCACTGGCGACTCCACTCTCAATGAAGAATCCAGCTTCCAAAACATCAATGGCGACTCCACTCATAATGCGGAATCCAGATCCCAAGACATCATTGGTATCTTCACTCAAATTTTGAATACAAAATGTAGTTCAGAGGATTCACTAAAAGACGATGCCCCTTGGTTGAGGTATGAGAAGGCATTATGAAAGAAAACAAATGCTCAAAATGGGATTTTTTTCAGATCTTTTGTTATTTGTTATAAGTTGTCTCTAGTCCTTTCTCAAAAATGTCAAGCAAGTTCTTCTTTTCTTACTTCATACAAATAATGACCATGACAATCCAAAAAATATATATCCCCCTCTTAAAATTACACGAATGTCCCCTCAGTTTATCACTCATTTTGATAAAGAAATTTCATCTGGGCTACATGATGACCATAACCAAGTTGATGAGCCTCATGAAACCAGGGTTGATATTTCATCTCCTGCACTTTATCCAACACCCTCCAAGACTCAGCATAGATACAAACCCTTAAAGTTACCCCACATCCTTCGTAATTTTCCTTCAAAACACTATGAGTACCTACCTATGTTTGATGGGGAACCTGATAGCATCTCAGCTGAAAAACACATCCAAGGGTTTGAGCATTTTATAGATTTGTTTGAGATTGAACATGATGATGTTTGTATGAGGGCCTTCTCTCAATCTTTGAAAGGAGACACCAAAGACTGGTTTAAACATTTACTGCCAGAGGAAATTATCTCATGGGAGGAATTGAAGGATTTTTTTTTAAGCTTTGGGGCAATAAGAAGTCTTTGGACCTACAACTTAGAGAGTTCTATGCTTTGGAAAAGCAGGACAATGAAACTATTTTTGTATTCAGCAGAAGGTTTTCCAGTAGCTATCAAAATTTACCACAAAGAAATTTGACCCACTGAAGTTGTTGCTATGCTCCATTATGAAAATACTCTCCATCTGGATCCATCTCTCCTTCTTATGGAAATAAAATCCAAGTCCTTACATGCTCAGGAAATTCAGCACAACATCCAAGCATGTGAACAGATTCAAAATAAAGGACCAAATGCCCAAGAATGTGAAAGGGAATATGAGAGGAAAGAGGTTGATTGGGATCCTAAGCATAGATTTGAAAACACCATATGTCCTCTTGCAATTTCCAATGCCAATTATTCTGAAAAAAATTATATTCCACCTGTTGAAAGAGGGGGTGTTAATCCATCTCATGATAAGCAAAAGGATGATCATTTTATGTATTCGTTTACAGACGGTCAAGAGGATGAGTTTACAAATCATTCTGTTGAAGAACGGGTTGATGTTCCCAATTTGTTCTTATTAGACTACATCACACAGACATTTGATTTGCCTGTATATGAAAAATATGAAGAGGATTGTGATGATCAAGACTTTCTTTTCAGCAATACAGTGAGATAAATCAATCTATGTATCACAGTTACAAGGAGCAAAGTATTGGATCAGCTGAAGAAAATTCTCTACCCTTGTGCTTTGCTGCATTCAAAATTTTGAGAGAGAATTCTAAAATCATTGTTGAAGCAATCGAATATGTGCTGATGCAAAGTCACACCAAACCAACGAAACAGATTGACAAGATATTGGAGCACTTTTCTAAGGTGCTTGATGACCCTGTTCCTTGCTTTGTAGAAGACCTTGTCAATTCAGAGGTGTAGTCATTGATCGAAGACAAAGCTTAAAATGTGCATGTCCAACAATCCAAAGAGATGGAGAAATGTACCTATGATGACACTGGAGAAAATGAAGAAGATTTTGAATCAGGTAACAGAACCTTGCCATTGTGTTTTCCATCATTCGAACTATTGAAACGAAATAGTGTTTCAAATTAGAACGTATCTGAGCATGAAGTTGAAAGTGAAGAAAGCAGTGGACTTACAAATAAAAAATATATCCCCTTATGTTTTTCTTCCTTTGAATGGTTAAAAGAGAATCATGAGACTTCAAAGAAAACAGGGAGTTCTAACTGTATTAACAGTAGTACTATATTACATGAAAAAGTTGTTATCATTGAAGAACACCAACTACACTAACATGCATTGAAAAATCATTACTTGGAAAATTTGGAGTGACAACCTGCGCTTAACCATCAGATTAAAGAATAAGTTGATCAAGAAATTGTTGTTGAAGGTCGTTTTTCTTCTCCTAAAACTAATGCAGATGTTCAATAACATTCCCAACAAGAAAAAGTATTTCAAGGTTGCCTTTCTTCCCTTGAAAATGACGTAGTGATCCTATTTCTGAAAAGCCTAGGCATGGGTGGAGATTTTGAAACTTCACCTATGGAGACTCCAAGAAACAAGGAAACACTTGTGGAGGAAGCTTACTCTTCTGTCTTGACTCCTGAAAAGGAAACATTTTTTCATATGATTCATGATCCCAAGACACATTATATGGAGAAGGTTTATAATCAGAATTCACCAATAATAGAGGACTGCAACAAATCAATGTTTGTATCAAATGTGAGTCTTTTTACATCAGATGAGTTTCTCTAGCCATGGTTACCTTATGACTCAAGAAATATTTACTACCAAACTTCTCAAAAATTTTGCCAGTTTTTTGATAGAAGTCAACAAGTTGAATCACCTGAAAACAGAAATGCAGGGGAAGGAGTGAAATGTGATGATTGTTTTATGCATTTTTTAGAGGACCCATTTGCGATCCTGCTGGAGGAAGTGAGCAATCCAGGCCCTTCAATTTTTTTTATAATTGGACTTATAGATAAAATTTTGAATGAATCGTCGGCAGAAGGATTTTTGAACAGGCAAGTACAAAAGAAACGAATGATGGATAGAATGTTGTCATGGCTACATTGGGATTATGATTTCACTTGATTGATGATCCTTTTCATCAGTTAGGGTAGGTAGGAGTGTGTGAATAATCTTTTTGATCAAGCATTGTTTTTCAGTAGTATGTATAGTTAGATCCTAGCAGTAATTTTTCAAAATCCAATGGAAAATAGTTTACAAAAGCTGGTTTTAAGATTTGACGATTCAGTCTCTAAGACAAAACAGGATTCCCACACACGTTTGAAGGCAACCCAATGAAGAAGGCATCGAGTCTACATTTCTTTTCCACCTCATAGGGAGGATAGCATCCCTAGTTGGAGCCTATGTTACCACCATGACGATCATGCTTCAAATCTGAGTTTAAATTTAGCAGATGACTAAATCAATGTAGAGACATGACGTTATTTGGATATTCAGGTCGTACGTGGTGGTAATATTGAAAAATATGGCGGAAAAGTGAAGGAAGGATTCTTACTGGCCGTTGATCTTGAAGAAACCCAGATCAACGGTTGAGGCCCATATCGGGCGATGAAATAGCGTGGAACTTAATTATGCGAGGGAGGATCGGGGAAAACCATTGTGGTTTTAATAGTGGATGTGTGGCGCCCTTAGAAGTGCATCAGGGCGAAAAGAAGTTTTCTTGAAACCATTTTCTCAACAGCCCCAATGTCACGTGGTTTAATGTGTCAAATCAACAACTCGTGGGGGGAGGTGACAGTTAGTCAAATCACCTCACGTCGTCGGTTCAGGTACTTCTCCTCCGACATGTTAAGCGAACGTCGTCATATAACTAACTCAAAATTTCATCATTCGAAATAGATTGATGAAGCATGGAAAACCAACGTACCATGTCAGTAATTCATGATTAGGATTCAAGGACTACCGGTCTTCAAATATGGGTAGCTTTATCTTGCTCCGGGAAATCGTCATCTCATGCATAAGTGGAGCAATCTCGAGTTGGATCGATTTTTTGAGTTATGTAGAATTAAGAGAGACAAAATCATGGCCTCTGCAAGGTCGAAAGAGATGGGTAATTTCAATCGAATAGTGCCCAGTACAACGGGGTTCTCAAATAATGTGTCAATCTTACCAATAAGTGAGAAAGAAAGGTGGGTTGCGTAGATATTAGCAACCAAATTTCATACAGAGCCCGCAACTGAATCAGAGTCGAGGGTCATATTAAACCTTATTATGAGGGACCTATTCATCAATGAACATGCGGACAAAACCTACAAAAAAGCAGCGAAAAAGAAGCGGAGAAAACGACAGAGAACATAAATAAGAGCTGAGACGATGAAGAGAGTTGGAGAAAATCAACTCGCTTGGTTGAACACTCTAAAAGAGGAAATCACCAAGATGAAATGAATTCTTAGGTAGGATTAAGTACATTCCAACAATTTTTGGACAGATGACGATCGAAGAAAGGGGCCCTAGATATGACAGACCCATTCCTAACGATCCCTTTAAAATAGGATAACTATTAGTATAAATCACTCCTTTTTTGTAACTTATCTCTATTTTTAGAATTATGGGGAAGTCTAAACGTTTTGAATTCCATAAGTAATTCCCCTATATATGTGTTATCTCGAGGATATGAAAAGCATGGAAAAAAGAGGAGCCTTCCCTCTGTGAAGGAAGACTTTGGTAATTTTCTGGGGTTGAATTGAATACATATGTAGTAGCTTTGAAGTCTGTATGAAAAAATTCTAATGGTGGTGATATGAGTTTTGTCTTCCCTCACTGTATGTATTTTATGTGTTTCTTTAATTCCATTTACACCGTCTTTTGTTCAAATTGGAGAGTTAGAGGCCCAAAATTCATCATTTGATGCTCTTGGTTTAAGCAATTTAAACTGTGTATGTTTCTTCTTAGCAAATTCAGAATTCATTCCTGTAATGCTCTGATGTAGTTATTTGCTTCTCTTTGCTCTTACCACTCTAATTAAATTCAAGTTATAACTCAGATTCATTGCCTCATTTAGCCTTTATCCTCTGGAGAGTTCTACAAGCTAGTCAATGTTTTCATTCAATTTCAAAATTTTACTCCATATCCCTAAATGTCCCTCCTCTTCTTGGCCAACAACTTTATAAAAACCCCCCAAAACAAATCAAATCTAGCCACCGATTTTCCACAGATATATCAAGTGACACAAGACAACCCTCTCTGAGTTGAGAAGGCTAGTGCCTCAGCTCTAAAGCGGGTTGAAATAGTTACCTCTATCATTTGTCTATTCATCCGGACAAAATTTACAAAGTGCTAACATGGTGCAAATCCTAGTATTTCTTGGAATACATCCTCAAACTATTGCAATATTGGAAAATCTCCAAGGCTTGGCCCTTTAATATTTTCTAACTCTTCCACATGAGTTGAATACAATTGACATCCTTTACTAAAACATTTATTCAACTGTAAGGGGGTAAAATCATGAACATGGGTAACACTTTTGTTTGTTTTATGACAAAAAAAACTGTATTTTCACAAGTTCTCCAACTTCCGGCATACAAAAGTATTTTTTTTATTTAGAATTTCACTTTACAGTAAAAACAAAACTTGTGAATAATTTTGTTATATTTCTAATGACTATTTTTCAAAATTTTTTTTATCAAGATTTGATATGTCAATTTGAAAATTGTTTAACAGTATGTTCCTTAAACATAAAAGGAATGATAATGAGTTATTGTTTTCCACAACAATGTATCTATTATTAAACTTATGTTTTTAAGAAATGAAATATACAGAGACTCTATTTTATTATGACGATAATTTTGAATCTAACGGATGAATATTATAATTTCTATAATTTCTTGAAGTTGACCAAGATGAAAACGTTGCAGATTTTAAACACGTGTTTTTCTACACCTTGTATCTATCTTAATTTTTACTTAAAAGTAAAATCTAAAAATACCCTTTTGAAGAGAACAGTTTAACAATTATGAATATAAAATTTCCATAATTTTTCGTTGTGTATTTTTAAAGATATGGATTTTGCATTTCACCGAATCATAATCTCACCTAAAAATATTATGTAGTGATTTTTTTATAAAATTAAATAAAATTACATAAAAACAATGAAAATGAAAACAAATTATACCCAATGAAAGTAGATTCAATTTTTAAAATGTTGGTATCAATTCTCAAACTAAATTATGAGTATTTGTAGGAGTCTGCTACCTCCAAAGATGAAGTAAGATGGAGAGAATTTACAGTTTCCTGCAAACAGTCCCATTTTCACATTTTCGGCCGAAATATTCTTTCAGCCGAAACCTAGTTTTTAACGGAATCCGTTAAAAATAAACGTTTCGGCCGAAACGTATTTCGGCCAAAACATGATTACCATGGGAAAATAATTCATCCAAAAAACATTGTACATGAATTTCGAGGGCACCATTAAATTTGACGTGAAAATTTTCGGCCGAAAGAAACATTTGTTCGGCCGAAAAATTGCCGCTAGAAATTTTGTAGACCTGATTGTCACGAAAGTGTTACCTAGATTCATGATTTTACCCAAGGATGAAATCTCCCTTATGGATATGGGTTTGGGAATTCCTTTCGTGGTGCTTTATTTTCTTTCTTCATCAAGACATGTAAATGTCTAGTTATGGAAATCTAGGACAACATGGAGTTGGTCCAACCAATACATTCCAATTAGGATGTCATAAGATTCTAATGGGATTATATTCATATCAACATCAGTAATCAATCCATTTATATTTATTGGGCAGCCTCTGAACATCTCATTGATCCTTCTTTTGGTTCCAGTGGCTAGCTGAACCAAACTTGACTTCCCTATATTTCTTTTCTCCAAATGTAATATATCCACTATTTTAGGATAAATTCAACAATGAATTTATCCTGATTCAATTAAAATATAAAAAGGATTATTAATGATCTTACCTTCCATTTCGATCATATTGGATTGGTACTATGTTTGTTGATCCTCTAAGGTTTCATATATTCTTCCTATGTCCTCCACTATTGTAGCCTCTTGGATTTTGTGCATGGTCTTTGCTTCATCTCATCTATGAGGGAAATCCTTGTATAGTTGATCTATTTCCACCCCCAACATTGGATTAGTGGTCTTCCTCTTTTCCCCAAGGAATCTTCTTTCTTGGATTCATCTTTCGCAGGCTGATCTTGCTGATTTTTATTGGGGTTATTTATGTTGAAAGGGGGTTTGAATCCCTTCCTCCTCTGATCGAATTTCTCCTTCTTCTTATCCTTCCAAGATTTATGCATGGATTCTCGACCCTTTCCTTGCTCATACAAGTACTTAACCTTTCTGATGGTCTCAGTCAAAGTCTTGGGATCATCATATTGAATCTTTTATTTATAAAATATAGGAAGTCCACTCAAGAACATTTGTATTTTCACCTTCTCGTCTTTTATAAATCCTACATAGTTCAACAATCCCAATAAATTATTCTCATATTCTTCCATGGTCATGTTTCCCAGCCTATGTTCAAAGAACTCTTGCATATTATTGTCATAGAAGTTCTCTAAAAGGTACTTCTTCTGAAACTATTTCTTGAATTACTTTCAAGTGATCATGCTCTCATTAATGTGCTCAACTTGCTTCAGTTGATCCCACCACATGGAAAATTTTCCATGTAAATGGTAAGTGGAAATTATGGCTTCTAGGTTTGATGAGTAGTTATGCAATTAAAAATACCTCCTGAGTCCAAGAAACCATGCTTCAACATCATATTCTCTCTCTTTCACCATCAAAGGATGGTGGCTTAAGATTCCTCAACTCTCCTTGCAAACTTTCCAATTCATGTGTTCTTCTTTGGTGTCTAACAAGACACACTTTTGGACTGCTTATGGAGTCTTCAAATGCATAAAATTTCTTCGTTGAGTAAGGTGGTGAGTGATTTCTATGAGTTCTTATAGAACTTATTGAATGACCAACTCTTATGTAATTACCAATTCTTTCATGATATATTTTTTCTTCCTCCTGCCTTGAGTTTGATGCATTATTTGTTTGTTTATGTAACCGATTTAGGATTTGCATCACTCGAGCATTTATTTGATTTTGTTTTATCATCAACCTCTCATTGTATATTGGTTAACTTCAACACTTCTCCAAACTTGTCGATCCCCGACCATCGGTCGTCGATGATCAGAGGTTTATGTTGACAAACTGAAAACTTCACCAAATTTTGTCAACCATCAATTGTCGATGACATAGATGATTTTAGTGGCTAAATTTCACAAATGGGCTAATTTTCCATGTTTTTTCCCAAAAATAGATTCACCAATTTCAATTTTTTTTATAAACAATTTGCCTAAATTCCATAGAATAAAATTATTTTACCTTAAGAATTGCCAAAATTTTATAGAAAATATATAAAATCCTTAGAAATTTGAATAATTTTACCAAACTATTGCCGAACATTTTACATGTTTCATACTAAGGACTAGTAAGATTAGCCTATGTTTCTACATTTTAATATAACTTTCCATTCTTAAAATCATCCTTGGTCGGCGATCAAAGATTTATGTTGGTGAATTTCAACACTTAGCAATTTTGGAAAAATTCCTCGACGAATATGGGTCGTCGATCTACCACATTTTTCCAACCGTCAAAATGAATCTCAACCGTCGATATGCTTACTTTTTCAAACTTTAAAAACATTATGATTTTTAATTTTTTCAAGAACGAATCTGGGTCGTTGATCTTAAGAGCGAACACAATCTCGGTCGTTGATCCTCTGAACTTTTCTTTGCTCTACAACGACCATTACAATATGATTTTTTTAACCTTCTAGTTCAAATTCGGCTCTGCAACCCTACAAATAAAATCCATTAACTTCTCAGATAATCCCAAATTATTTCAAACTCAAATTTACTCACAAATTTGGGGATCTTTCTCTCTAATCTTTTTGTTTTCCCCTAGATTCACAAAATTTGAAATCTGCAATAGAGAATTTTGTCTAATTCGTACTCGTTCTATCCCATACCGGTCTGGTGTTTCAACCAAAAGCTCTGATACCAATCTGTAATGTATCCAACCACCCATAGGTCGGGCACGCTACTCCAAAAACTCACTTCTAAATTTATTTTGAATTCTGATACCATTTAATTAACTTAGAATCATGAAAGAAACATGATAATAGCACATGTGAAATAATAAATATCCATGCTACAGCCTAAAATAAATGAATATAATGCCATGCACAATAATAACCAACAAGCATGAATATTATAACATATGAATCTCAGAGACAATACTTAATACATAGCAGAAATAAATATATACACTGAGAAATGCATGATAGAGAGCACTTATATTAATTTAAAAAATTCACCAACTGGATGCAGACCAAGGAAATCCCACCTAAACATAAACACTATTGTTCCAAGTCTCAATAGTAGGTCACCCCTGAGCTAGGGCTATGAATCCACAAGGACGGTTCTAGGGTGTCACTCAACATCCCAAACTAGTCAGCACTCAAGCTCTCACATGTTCCTCAACACACATCAATCCAATGTACACCATCTCTCTTCTCTCCAACCTGCACAACCCAAGAGAATGGAACCCCTTCTTCACCACACAGTCCCCCGAGTTGTCCACCTCCTTCTAGGGATCTAATGCATCTGGTTGAGAATCACCATGCTGAGACTCTTAGGACTCACAACTGTGAATAAAATTTAGTGCATGCCAATATGTCTCAGGCATGCATTCATTAATTCATGGATGGAAGACACCAACAACCACTACAACCTTCCAACCATGGCTTCTCTCCCAACAATTCGTTTTTCCTTTCCCCCACAAAGACCAAGGATGAAATGAACAATAATGAAATGAGTGAAAGTGTGAATGGAGAGAACATAATGAAGAGTGTGAACAATGAACAATGATTGAATTAAACCCCCAAACAACCCAAATATGGGTTTATATATTTACTTGAAAATCAAGAACCACATGGCATTTCCCCAAGAAACACATGTAACCACTTCTCTCCATTAAAAAAATTATGGGTAAATAAAATATGATAAAATGACTTAACCACTTAAGCCCCCTCTCTCGTGGAATCATAGCCCCCTATCACTCTTTTCCTTGTTTGTCTAGCAACCAACGATGTATTTTATATTTAATAATGATCACAACATCACATTTCCCAAGCTCTTTTCCCTCTTATAATTGTTTGGGCACTCCATCCTTTTATCAAATAAACAAAATACATTTTTTAATATGGGGAATCAAAACCGGGGTATTACATGTCAAGTAGTTTGATTGGGAAAAGTATTGTTAAATTTGTAGAAAAAATGAGGTATGTCCACTATTATTCACTATGACAACAATTATACCATTGCAATGACAAGAAATCTAGTGTTTTATGGCCACACACACACACACACACAACATCACTTAATCAAAGAGCTTGTAGAAGATGGTCAAATTGAATAAAGTTTTTGTAGAGAAAGTTTTTGAGCATCAAGAGGGAGATTGAAGGCATTGATTGATCCTCAATTTAGTGCATATGTTTAGGAAATCATTGAGACCATAAGTAATGGTTTTGTAATAAATAATCAATGCATACTAGATATATTTAGAAAGATATTTGCAATATTTCTCTTATATTTTTAAATTACAACAATATAAATATTAATATAGATGATTTATAGGTAAATAAGATAAAGTTGAAACCTTGTTTGAAGGGTCACCATTAGATGACAAAATGAAGCATCAATCCTTACATTTTGTTTATATATATGATTTTAAAAAGCTTGTTCAATCTTGTGGGTTACAGTGCTAATTCATTCCACCTTTTTTTCCCCCTTAATTCATGGTTGAAATTTGAATATTTTGGAAGACCTTGGGAGATGAGAAATAATCTTGCAAATCAAGCAACGTTTGTTGTGGGTTTGTGAATGAATTTTTTATCAATGCTCTTAAATATCTTTCATGGCATATTTATCAACTTTTAATGTATTAACATCGGTCAAAATCATTGAATCCTTATGAATTATTTCCAATGAAATGTTGTCATTTTATTTTATTTTGTTTTCTAGGGTTTGATGTAAGTATCAAGGCATGGAGAAATGAAGGAACATGACAATATGAAATTGGTTTTATGCATAATTCAACCATTCATGTTATCAGGTCAATCTATTTTGGTTTTTTATTAACGATGTTGAAGGTGAAGGTGGGGTCACAACCTTGATTTCTCCTAACTAGGAAAACAATATCATCCAATATAATACTAAATCTTAATCCATCAAATTGGTTTGTACATGGACCCTATTTGATTTTGGAGGCCATCTGTTAGGCGTAGCAAAATTTATGCTCCAAATTTTGTAGACAAAATGTTGGCCTTATCAAAGTGGTTGGATGAAAGGATTCCTTAAAAGGCATGTTACTTTTTCTTTGGTGATATCAATGATGTCAATACTCAACAAGGAAAGGAGGGGTTGTTACCTACATTCATGCCACCAAGAGAGAAGTTGGCCTAGAAATTGTGTGGGACAACAAAATATATTGGATAACTTATTCAAAATAGAATGGCGCCTGGCTTAATCAAAGGTATCCCTCACCTTGGTCCTAATAACACTTTGGAATGATCGCAAATATTTTTTCAAAAGATTTGTGTAAGAATTTGTTAATAGAATGAAAAGAGACATGAAGAAAAAAATCTTAAAGATAACGATAAAATATTTCAACATAGATACCTTATTAATCATCATCACAACCATTCATCAACATCAAATAAACAAATACTTCAATAAACATACAATATTATTAAAAAACTAAACCATAAATAATTCATAAAATGTGTCCCATGAAATGTATGAATATTCCAAATTGGTTCAACTGTACATATTTAACAAAATTTCACATTTTTCCCAAGATACATAATGATACATCATTCCCAAACATGAAAGAATGACATCTTGTTCCCTAGACACAAAATGGCACCTCATGCCTAAAATGACACATCATGGATGATATGCATAATAGGTCACTCATTAACCGTTGCCACACCTTCCACTACCAAGTGCATCCCCAAAGATGATCTTCCTCCTCTTAGTCCCAATGGAAACTTAACTCTTATTGCATCTTGGAGTTGTTCATCTCTTTGGATACAGGAAAAGGAAAAACATTCTTATAATTTGTTTTTCCACAATGAATTAACACATTTACAAAATGATACTTTATAATTCAAGCCAAAAAAACTCACCACATATGACAGTGTAATTCATGACAGTGTTTTTCTCCTCCGCAAACCTAATCTCTCCACGATGCCTCATTGTAGTGACAAGAATCAAAGCATGAAATTTAATCAAAATTCCTAAAATTGATTACAATTGTGCTAGATAAAAAAATTCATGAATGAATGATCTCACTATAAATAACTCAAGAAACGATAGAGATTGGCTAGTAGATGGAGCATTCAATTGGACAAGTTGCTCTCAGGAAATAACTAGTGTAGGGTTGATAGGTGAAATTGCAATGGACGAAATAAGGGAAAGTACAGTGGAGAAAAATGGTGCAAGATGGATTGGTGCAGCCACAGTGGATGAAACAAAGGGGGATACAATAGGCTGTATTGGAGAAAGCATAGTGGATGCAATTAGGGGGACTATAGAAGAACTAACTAGTGTGTGGTAGAGAAGAGAAACCACTTTATATGGATGGAATGTAAAAGGTGGTGGGTGGATGAAGTACCCTTGGGGGGGGGGAGGATGGAATCATAAGTGATGCATTAGAGTGGCCAAGGAATATAATTTCCATGTAAGTTGGGGTGTGTGGTGTGCTTGTAGAAGGGATGGGGAATGGGGATAGTGGTGAATGGAAGAACAATGATGGTGAATATATATACATGTCTAATATTTTTATTAGTACAAAAACATGAAAATAAACCAAAATGTGATAACAAATTTCACATTAAAACAAGATTTTATTTGACATGTAATAGCTAGGAATGGGGCGATCTGTTGATCCAAGGTGGACATGGTTCACCTTTCTCTAAAATAGAAACCTATATAAACACAACAACATTATAATTTATTTCTCATAAATAAATTAGACAACTTCAAAACATCAAATTTATAAAGCCTAATAAGTTTATTGTTTTGATAACTTATGTGTATTAGTACCCATTTGTTTTTACAATGGGTGAATAAAAGGAAAATAAGTTTGAACTTGATTGAAAGAGAAATGCAAATATATTGCACTTTTAATTCTACAGAGAAGAATCTGTGTTGGTGAGAAGGGCATGCCTCTTTTGGCCCTTCAATGACTTTTACTAATGTTTGAAGTAGTTATAGGAAGCCTCTCATTCTTCCTTATGTCATATAGGTTCTTAATCTTAGAATGGTTTTTGGAAGAAGAGGAAAGGATTAGATCTTGGGAAGGTATTGGGGTTTCTTCAAAACATAGGCCAATTTTACATCATATGGATAGATAAGAAAAGAAATCCCTAGTCTTATACAAATTCAACTACTTTTGGCTTGCAAATGAAGAATACATGGATTTGGAGTTTAGGGAATCAAAACGTTTTATTTATGATGAGGAATTGGCTATGAAATAATTTGAAGATAACCTTGTAAACATTAAGAAATTGACTCAAGATTAGGCAAACTAGGGGAAGGAAAATGGATAGAAGGAGGCCCTATAAGGAATTAAATCAAAGCTAGAAAAGATTTAAGGAAATAACCATAGGCTTCCTCTCAAAGAAATAAACAAAATTACTAGAAGAGATAAAGGAACAAAAGAGAAATACCTTGAAATCTAAGTAGGAGAAATAGAGGTAGAAGAGTAGAGTGATTTGTCTAAAATTGTGGGATTCAAACTATAGATTTTTCTGTAATTAGGATAGAATGAGAAATGTTACAAACATGATTTGGAAAATTAGAAATACTAATGGAGAAACAATGTGAGGGCACAAGAATATTAAATATGTAGAAGTGAGACATTTTGAGGAACTACATAAAGACCCTATAGGGGTAAATTTAGTTGAAGTTGTAGCCATTACTTCCTTTCTTCCAAGTTTCATTAATGATGAACAAAATATTGAACTCATGGAGGAAATATCTATGGAAGAGATAAAACAGGTAGTACACTCTTTTGAAATGGATAAGAAACTGAGCTAATTTGATGATTGGACAATTGGTTTCTTCATATGATTTTATGACCTTATAGAGATTGATATTTCAAGTGAAGTAAAATAATCAAGTAATGGTGCTATTCTAGGAATCTTCAAGGATAAGTTTCTAAAATTTATACCCAAGAAGGAATCTCCAACCTCTTTTGATGGATTTAGACATATGTGACTATGAAACTCAATTTAGAAAATAATAGCACAACTCATAGAATTTCGTCTTAAGGATGTATTGCTAGAATCTATTTATAGAGAACAATTTGGTTTCTTGAGAGGAAGGAAAATACACGATGTTGATGGAATGTCTAAGAATTCCATGCAAACTATATAAAGTCAAAAAATATCCTAGACTTCATTATCAAATTGGTTCCTTTAAAGGTATTTAATAGAGTAAGAAACACTTGTTCTTTTGAATGTAGGATTTAATTTTGCATTCATTCATTCGACCGAGGCTTCCTCAATCTCCTTTTCTATTATAATAAATTGTTCTACTTCAAAGGTTATTTAATTTCACTATATGAATAAGGAAAGGATGCCCCCCATCCCCCCTCATCTTCATTTTGGTGGAATCCCCCTCCTCTTCCTCTTGGTGGCATCCTTGGAAAAGATGAAGAAAGAAGTGGCATCCCGAGAGACATTGTAATCCAAATTTCAAAGTGAGATAAAGGAGCTGAAGAAGGAAGCAAATACCTTCACCTATAGTGAATATTCCTACAAAATGACTGAGAAATACAAAGTATCAATTTCATCTCTTTCCAATATGAATTTGTAGATTCTATCAAATATCATTTGGGTCACTTTGGGTTGTAAAATAAAGGAACAGTTTCCAAACTTATTCACAAGATTGACACCACTAGACAACGGCTTGGCAAGGATGGACGGGGCATGAAAGAACCCATATACATTGAAAACATGCTACTACATGTTGGTTTCATTTATTATGGAGGTATAATGACTGAAGGGAAAGATTAACACATCCTCGAGTGAGGTAATGGCCCCATCAAATGTATCAACTTTGTGATTTCTCAAGAAGATGGGTTTCAAGCATGAGGAAGTAGTGCACTATATCCAAAAATAAAATATGGAAATAAGGGGATGTCTCAATTATTAATAAAGGATTACATCTATCTTATTTATTGACTTGGGAAAACATCATGATAATTATTATTATTTTTATTTACAAATTGAATTTAAATTGGAAATGTATGGAAACAAAGGGGTTCCACACATATTGGAGTACTTAAAATTTACATTTGATTAATCCACATGTGTGCATAGTTTTGTGTGCATCTTTGGCGTCTTTCAATATTGATCCAAGCCAAAGGATCAAGCTCATTCTTTAATAGCTTTTACCCTAGTTGGGATGATCACTTCAACAATTGACAATTTTTATAGGATATTGTACATGTTGTAAGATAAATAATAATGTTGAATAAAGTTATATTATACATTTGTGTGTGGTACACCAAATGAGCAAGTTGTTGCTACTACTACATCAATGATGGAAATTTTCACTAGTACATGGAGAGGTGACAAAGGTTTTCTATCAAATCATAGAAATTGCACACTTGAAATACTTAGATATAGAAAAACAATCACACAATAAAC
>ML785116.1:1754634-1783860 GCA_009831015.1 Picea engelmannii | reverse complement strand
ATCACCTTCGCACTCCTTAAGGATCTCCCCCATGTCAAACATTGGTGGGAAACTTACTGGGATCAAATTTCCACAGAGGAGTACGGAATATATGGGGCCAAGCCACTTGATAGTTTTTTGTGGATGTGGTCAAGGAGCAGTATTACCCCGTTGGTAACTATGACGACCAATACATGAGATTGACCACACTATAGAAAGAGAGGGGCCAAACAGTGATTTAAAAGAGTTAAAAGTTTATAATCTACTAACAAAAAAGTGATTTTCAGTCATGATGTAATCTTTGATGAAGAGGGGGAGTGGAAATGGAAATAATATGTAAAGAAAAAAAAAACAGAGATTGTGGAAGTAGATTCATCAAAAGAAGACATCTCTCCTCTTCAACTAAAGTTCTAGTAGTAGTCAAGTTTCACCTTCAAAAATGTGTTCAACAAGTTCAAGTGCAATTCCAACATTAAGTTCACACCCTTGAAGAAAAGCAAAGAGCATCAAAGAAATTTATCAAAAACTAATAATATAGATGATATTGTTAATTTTTCTCTAGTTTCTCACGTTCAATTTGAACCAAGTTTTTATGAAGTTGCCATGAAACATATGGTTTGTCCCGAAGAAATCAATGCAAAAATTGATATAATAGAAAGAAATGAAGCATCGGAACTGGTTTATCTTTGTCGAGGAAAGGATGTCATATGATTTAAATGGGTCTAGAAAACAAAGCATAAGTTATATGGATCCCTCGAAAGGCACAATGCATGATTGGTAGAGAGAATTCAATTATAATAATTATATATAGATTAAAATTAAACTTTTGTTTCCATACCAAAAATAATTACTACAAGGACTATGTGGGCATTAACAACTCAATTTAAGTGGAATTGTTTTTCAATTAGATGTCAAATCGACATTTTTGAATGGTGTCTTCAATGAGGAGGTGTTGATGAGAAACCCCTAAGTTATGGAAATATAGGTCATGAACACAAGATTTACAAGTAGAATAAGGCTCTATATTGATCCAAGTGGATATTGGTGGCCACCCACCTATTCCAGCTGGCTCAAAATAGTCTTCTGGTAATTTATTAGTTTTAGCATTTTTTCGGTTCCTAAACTTCTGGGGCCATTTTGAGGGCCTAAATGAAGTTTTTTCGGGATCGAGAAACACAGTGTTATCTAATGGATCTAATTGAGCCAAAAAAATGAATCTCCTTGATGATACCTTTCAAACAAGCTATTGTGCATCCAAATGAAGATCATATGCCAAAGTTACGCCCCCGGGAAGTTGATACACCAAACTACCCAAAACGAGGTCCAACAAACTATTGGTTTTTCATTTTCCGAGGTTAGGGTTTTGGATTTTATTTATGTTAAAAATTCCTTTATAGCCTCATTGTAATCATATTCTTGTGAATGAGCATATCCTTCACATCTCTTCTCAGAGATAAGTTGCCACCATTCTAGCAAGTCATTCATTTTGCATTTTTACAGTTATGTACATTTCACCCATTAATAGAAATGGTGTATTATTGTATATGTGTGTTATCTATGATATATATCTATTATATTATTGGATTTCCTATCTATATTGTACATTTACTTATTATATCTCCGCTCTCATTTCGTGTCGAAAATAATCTGGATCAATGGTATCAGAGGAGGTTGTTGTTGATTGTTTTTTAGTGCATGTCCTCGAGGAGGTCCGAGTGTAGAATGTCGGGTCTTGAGCTTGTCTCTCTTGAGGAAAATCACTTTGTCACATCCAAGAAACCCTCTATGGCGGAAGAAAATAAAAATAGTAGAGAAGAAGATTCTATTAATATGTTGCTTGAGCAAGCTCTCAAGCGACAGAGGGACGAAATGGTGGAGAAATTTTCCCACATCCTTCAATGCCTGTCAATAACAACATGAGTGTCTTCATCAAGCGACCACTTTGGAGGAACCTCCCCTTTCAAGGTACAATTTAATTTTGATATTTGCGTATTTGATGGTCATATCAATGAAGATTCCTTAGAAAATGGTTAAATATGCTAGAAGGTTATTTTTCTGTTCACAATTTTTTCGATAGGGAAAAGATCACCTTCACACTCCTTAAGGATCTCCCCCATGTCAAACATTGGTGGGAAAATTACTGCGATCAAATTTTGACAGAGGTGTACGGAATATATGGGTCCAAGCCACTTGATATTTTTTTGTGGATGTGGTCAAGGAGCAGTATTACTCTGTTGGTAACTATGACGACCAATACATGAGATGGACCACACTGCGGAAAGAGAGGGGCCAAACAGTGACAGAGTTCACAATTACTTTCCATACCTTGTGCACCAAGATGGCTATTAAAGACTCCAAGCAACATATGGTTCTGAAATACCGCGGGGCTCTGAATAGGTACATCCAAACCGAAATGGATTTCCTAGACATCTCATCATTGGGAGTTGCTTATTGATATGCTATCAAGAGAGAGTAGAAATTTAAGCACCAAAAAAAGTGGGAGTTCGGGTCTACAAATCTGCAACAACCAAAGTATGATAAATATGGCCCTAACAAACAGCCTCCCGAAAACCAATCCAAGACATAGGAAAAGAAGGGTAAGGGAAAGACAAAGAATGGCAATGGAAAATGATGTAATTTCACAAAATCCCCCACCACAACACCAATGAATGTGCTCAAAATAAACATTGGTGGCCAAGATTAAAGAAAAATATCTAAACACGGATTCAGAATCCGATTTAGAAAATACTAGGAAGAGACAGATCATTGACATAGACCCCACTGCTATTGTCATGACCACAACAATTCAACTAGAAGAACCAATAGATCCTGAAGAGGGGGAGCACCTATTCCATTCAAAGATTTGGGTGAAGGGGACCCCGTTGCATTTCATTGTTGATAGCGGAAGTGAGAAGAACCTCATCTCAACAGAGGTCATCAAACAATTGGGATTGTCAACAACACCATGCCCACAACCATACAACATCGGGTGGCTTCACCAGGGACAATATCTCTATGTTAGCCAATAGTGTTGCATGTCCCATGGCATCCAACACTTCAATACAAGGTATTATGTGATGTTGTCCCACTGAATGTATGTGATGTTCTGTTGGGCCTTCCATATATGTGGAAGCGTCATGCTATTTATGAGTCTCGACCCCATAGTGCGATTGTTACTCTGGGGTATCATCTCTACAGGATACCAGAGGTAGTTCCAACTATTGTCCCACCTAAATAGTTCCTCAAGGTAGTATACCATACTAAAAAATTCATATTATTCACGGTCTATTCAAAAGATGAACATAAGAACACCACAACCACTGCAGCCTCAGTCCAAGTACCTTTTGTCCAACATAAGTAGGTCCACAATATTGAAGCAAAGAGAAAGGATTCCTTCTGTAAACAATCATATCATGTAGCCAGACTGGTTAAAAATGTCCAACCCTTCTAACCATAGGTTTGTGACATCCTTCAACAAGCTAAGAAGTGCAACTTCTCCAACAAGGAAAGTAGTTCATCAAGATGCAGATTCAAGAAACGCTTTTCCCTCTCCCCCGGGCAATCAACACAATGGAGACCATTTCTTCCTAAGGAGGGAGGATTGATCCAGGTGGATATCGGTGGCCACCCACCTATTCCAACTGGATCAAAAAAATCTTCTGGAAATTTACTATTTTTAGCATTTTTTTAGTTCCTAAACTTTTGGGGCCATTTTGAGGGCCTAAATGAAGTTTTTCCGGGATCGAGCACCTCAAATATGGTCGATGGATCTGATTGATCCCAAAAAATGAATCTCCTCAATGATAAACTTTCAACGATCTATAGTGTTCCCCAAACAAAGATCATATGCCAAAGTTACGCCCTCGGGAAGTTGATACACCAAACTACCCCAAACAAGGTCCACAAAACTGTTGGCTTTTCATCTTCCAGGGTTAGGGTTTTGCATTTTATTTATGTTAAAAATTCCTTTAGAGCCTCATTGTAATCATCTTCTAGTGAATGAGTGTATCCGTCATATCTCTTCTCAGAGATAAGCAATAACCATTCTAGTGAGTGCATTCACTCTATATTTTTTATAGTTCTGTACATTTCACTCATTAATAGAAATTTTGTATTGTTGTATATTTGTGTTATCTATGATATATTTATGTTATATTGTTGGATATTTGATATATCTATGTACATTTATTTATTATATCTCTACTGTCATTTCGTGTCAAAAATAATCCAGATCAGTGGTATTAGAGAAGGATGCTCTTGATCATTTTCCAGTGCATGTCCCCAATGAGGTTCGAGTATAGAAAGTTGGGTCTTGACATTGTCTCTCTCGAGGAAAATTGCTCTCACACACCCAAGAAACCCTCTATGGAAAAAAAAAAAAAAAAAGTGGAGCAGAAGATTCTATTAATATGTTTCTTCAGAAATCTCTCATGCAACAGAGGGACGAAATGATGGAGAATTTTTCTCACATCCTTCAATGTATATCAATAATAACATGTGCTTCTTCATAAATAAACCACTTTGGAGGAACCTCCCATTTCAAGGTACAAGTGAATTTTGATATTCTCGTATTTGAAGGTCAGATCAATGTCGATTCTCTAAAACAAATGGTTAAATATGTTAGAAGGTTATTTCTTTGTTCACAATTTTTCCGATAGGGAAAATATCACCTTCAAACTCCTTAAGTCTCTCACCCACATCAAACATTGGTGGGAAACTTACTAGGAGAAAATTTCCACAGAGGAGTTTGTAATATATGGGGTCAAGCCCACTTGGGATTTTTTATGGATGCGGTCAATGAGCAGTATTACCCTGTTGGTAACTATGACAACCAATACATGAGATGGACCACACTGTGGTAAGAGAGGGGCCAAACAGTGTCAGATTTCACAAATACTTTCCATACCTTGCACACCAAGTTGGGTATCAAAGACTCTGAGTGACATCTGGTTCTGAAATACCATAAGGCTCTTCATAGGCACATCCAAACCGAAATGGATTTCCTGGACATATCATCATTGGGATATTCTTATCAATATGATGTCAATATCATGTAAGTTTTAAACCTACGAAGTAAAGAAATTCATATAGATTCTTAAGAAAAATAGAAATTAATCAATGGCTCATTCACATAGTACACAGAGATTTATACTGGAAACCCTCAACCAGGGAAATCCTTTCTTATATTCATTATATTGAATTTAACCATTCACCATACAATATATAAAATGTTTTTAGGTATTCCGTAGATACCAAAACCCTAATCCCTTAATCCAGGGTTAATTTAGAAAACCACTAAAAATAGAAAATCCGCAGATGCAGTTGTCGAACCTGACGCACCCACACACACACATGTAAAGAATATAACATATACCCAACATTCTCCCACTTGTTTTTTTCTTTTCATCCAGGGGTCCAAAGGGTTATATAGTCAACAATCCAGGGAAACAATGCCCATTGTTACTCTACACCAAGAGAACTTTTCTATGCTCATAGAATTTTTCAATAAATCTGCAACATTCTTCAAAGTGTCAACCTTTTCCAACAACACCTTCTTTTCCTCAACCATGTCTCTCACAAAGTGATACTGAACATCAATATTCTTTGTCTTCGAATGATAAGTTGGGTTCTTCGCTAGGAATATTGCACTCTGACTGTCATAATCTAATCTCACTGCTTGTTGTACCAACCCAATACCTTAACACAATCTCTGTAACCATACTGCTTCCTTGCTTGCATGAGTGGCTACCATGTATTCAGCTTCTATAGTTGAGAGTGCCACTACAACTTGTATTTTTCTCATCCAACTGATTGCTCTTCCAAATAGGTTAAACACATACCCACTTGTAGATCTTCTGCGATCCAAATCTCCAGCCCAGTCTGCATCAACAAAGCCATGTATGTCCACCACTCTGTCCAATCCTGGTCTTCCTTGGTAGCACAATCCATAATTGGTAGTGCCACGCAAATACCTGAAGACCCTCTTTACTGCTGTCCAATGCTCCTTCCTTGGTTTTGACATATACCTGCTCAAAAATCCCACTGCATGTGCAATGTCTGGTCTAGTACAGACCATTGCATATGTCGAACTACCAACTGCACTGGCGTACAGAACATGGGACATGTCCTCTTCTTCTTCCTGTGTCTTGGGATAGTGATATGAAAATAACTTTACACCTATAGGAATAGGAACCTTGACCAGTTTACTTCCATGCATATTAAACCTCTACAATATCGTCTCAACATATTTTCTCTGATTCAACCAGAGTTTCATGTTAGCACGATCTCTTTTAATTTCCATTCCCAGAATGAAGTTAGCAGCATCGAGATCCTTCATGTCAAATTTGGAGGATAGATGTGATTTCACCTCCTTGATAACATCCATGTTATTTCCTACCAACAACATGTCATCAACATACAACACTACATAAATGAAGTGATTACCAATCTGCTTGGAATATATAGAGTGATTAGCCCTGCTTCTTACAAATCCCAATCCAAGGATTTATGTATCAAAATTTTGGTACCACATCCTAGGTGATTTCTTCAGACCATATAGTGACTTCTTTAGCTTACATACCAATACTTTCTTTCCCTTCACTACAAAGCCTTCTGGCTGCTTCATGTAGATTTCTTGTTCCAGATCCCCATGTAGGAATGTTTTCTTCACATCCATCTGTCCCACTTGAAGATCAAAAGAAGCAAAAATAGATAAAAGAAAGCTAATATAAGTTAACTTAGCAACAGGAGAAAAAATCTCACCAAAGCCAATTCTCTCTACCCGGGAATAAGCTTTTGCTACTAGCCGAGCTTTGTATTTCTCCACTTTACCTTCTGCATTAAACTTCTTCTTAAACAACCATTTTCTACCAACAGATTTTCTTTGAGCGGGAAACTCAACTATATCCCATGCCTCATTATTATCCAAGGCATCCATTTCTTCAACAATGGCCTTCTTCCATACTTAACTATCCTCTGAATTCACTACTTCCTTGGCAATTCTGGGATCATCATCAGTAATAGATAAAGAAAAATTGGAATGAAAATCAGGTGGACTATACCTTTCTGGTTGCCTTCTTTCTCTCACCGATCTCCTCAATACTAGGGTATGAATTTCTTCTTCTTCTGCTTCTACTTCATCTTCTTCAGATGATTCAGATTTTGCATCATCCAACTCAAGCTCTATTTTCTCAGGTTCTTCTGGCCTTGGTAGGAATTCCTGTTTGGAAACATCTTTTACCTCTCTAAAAACAACATCTCAACTGTAAACAATATTCTTGGTTTCTATGTTCCAAATCTTATAACCTTTGACATCATCTTTATAACCAATAAAGATACACTTTTCAGCCTTTTTATCCATCTTACTCCTATTTTCCTTTGGAACATGTACATAAGCATCACAACCAAACACTCTAAGATGTTAAAGAGAGGGTTTCTTTCCAGTCCATACCTCTTGTGGATTTTTATCATGCAACGATGATGAGGGTGATCGATTGACTAGGTAACATGGTGTACCCACTGCCTCTGCCTATAATTCCTGTCCTAACTCGGCAACGCTGAGCATGTTCCTTTCTTTTCCCATCAGTTTCTTGTTCATCCTTTCTGCAACTCCATTCTACTGAGGAGTGTATGGATTAGTCTTCTGCCTTGCTATACCACACTTCTTACAGAATTCTTCGAATCCATTTCCGCAGAATTCTCCACCATTATCTGTTCTCAATACCTTTATTTTCTTCTCTGCCTGATTTTCTACCAGAGCCTTAAACTCTTTAAATTTATCAAATACCTCAGATTTATTTCTAAGAAAATAAATCCATGTGTTCCTTGAGAAATCATCTATGAATGAAACACAATACACATACTTACCTAGTGATGGAATAGGCACAAGTCCAAACACATCACTGTGTATCAACTCTAAGATCCCCTTTGCTCGTGTAGCACCAGATGGGAATCTTACTCGATTTTGTTTACCATATATGTAATGTTCACAGAAATCAAAATCCAGAGTGCAATTAGCCATACCTTCAACCATACCTTTACCGTGTTGTTCGAAGGCAATTTTCTCCAATATGCCCTAGTCTTTGATGCCACAACATGGTCTTCTTTTCTGGGACAATATTTATCTTGTCTCCTTCATTTCTCTGCTCAGTGACAACACAACTATTACACCCATTAGTATAAGTGCTTTCCAACAACTTGTACAAAGTTCCACACCGAACTCCCCTCATCAATACCATTTCTCCTCGTACCATCTTACAAGTGTTCTTTCCAAATACAATATTCACTCCTACATCATCCAACTTGCTTACAGATATTATAATCATGGCTAGTTTTTGAATGTGAAGAACCCCAGGGAGTGTTCTAATCCTTCCATCTTTTAGCAGCAACTTAACCCTTCCACGTCCCATGATTTTTGTTGTTGAGACATCTCCTAGGAATACATCACCACCATCATATTTTTCATATTCAGAGAACCACTCCCTATGAGGAGTCATGTGGTATGACGCACCTAAGTCAATCAAACTTACATCATGGTCTACATGTGTACATTTAAATGCCAGGTAAACATCACCTCCTTCTTCAGTGGAGGTTTTCACCTCTGTGGAAGAGGTACTATTAGATCCCTTTGGTTTTTCAAGCTTCTTAGACTTGCAATTTTTCTTATAATGCCCTGTTTTACCACACTTTCAGCATTTCCTCAAATATTTTCCTAGATACTTAGATCTACCTGTAGATTTAGATCTCCCCCCCGAAGACTTACCAGGATTCCTGTCTTGGGTATGACCTCTTACAAATAAAGCATATGTGCTATGACCATGCATGCTTTTCCTCCTCATCTCTTCAGATAACAAGGATGCAACTACATCCTCATACTTCAATGTAGATTGAGTGGTACTACCTATTTCTAAAACCCGATTATCCCAAGAGTCTAGAAAAGAACATAACAAAGTAATACACTTATCTTCTTCTGCAATCGTAATATTAACAGAGACAAGTTGACTTACCAGAGTATTAAAGGAATTTAGATGTTCTGTCACAGAATCTCCATCTTCCATCCTAAGATGATACAACTTTTTTCGAAGAAACAACTTGTTTATCAGGGACTTTGATTCATACAAATTCCACAACTTATCCCATAGTTCCTTGGTTGTAGATTCTCCTAAGACATTCAACAACACCGAATCTGCCAGTCAGAGTCGAATAGTACTCCTTGCTCTTCTATCCAACTTCTCCCAATCTTCCTTTGACATACCAGTAGGTGGTGTACTGGTAGTTTGTGTACTAGTAGGTTGTGTACCAGTAGCTTCTGTGCTAGTAGACTGTGTACCAGTAGGCTATGTACCAGAATCCACAACTATCCATTGTTCTTTTTCTACAAGAAGGTCCTCCATCTTCAGCTTCCATAGCTCAAAGTTTTTACCGTTGAACTTCTCTATCTCCATTCTAGAAGAGCTTTCCATTCCTCTTTCTACACTCAAATCACCACTGCTAAATCTCCCACTAAACCCAGGTTTATCACAGACCCAAGATAAACTTGATCTATCAAGACCAAGACAAACCCTCAACAACAAAGGCGTCCCTCTGAATCCAAAAATGAGCTCTTATACCACATGTAAGTTTTAAACCTGCAAAGTAAAGCAATGCATATAGATTCTTAAGAAAAATATAAATTAATCAATGGCTCATTCACATAGTACAAAAAGATTTATACCAGAAACCCTCAACCGGGGAAAACCTTTCTTATATTCATTATATCGAATTTCACCATTCACCATAAAATATATAAAAAAAAATCAGGCATTCCGTAGATACCAAAACCCTAATCCCTTAATCCAGGATTAATTTAGAAAGCTGCTAAAAATATAAAATCCACAGATGCAGTTGTCGAACCTGACGCACCCACACACCCACATGCAAAGAATATAACATATACCCAATAGATTGAGCATAAATTTAAGCACTTGAACAAAGGATATCTCGGATATGCAAATATGCAACGACCAAAGTATGATAAATACGTCCCTAACAAACAGCCTCCTGGAAACTAGTCCAAGCCACAGGAAAAGAAGGGTAAGGGAAAAACAAAGAATGACACTGGAAAATGGTGTGATTTCCACAAAATCCCCTGGAACGGCACTAACGAATGTCTCTCAAAACAGACATTGGTGGTCAAGATCAAAGAAAAATATCTGAACCCATATTAAAAATTTGATTCAGAAAATACTTGGAAGAGACAAATCATCGACGTAGACCCCACTGCTAAATGTCAAGACCGCAACAATTCAACCAGAAGAACCAATAGATCCTGAAGAGGGGGACACCCCTTCCATTCACATATGTGGGTGAAGGGGACCCCGTTGCATTTCATTGTTGATAGAATAAGTGATGTAGGAGCATTGCTACAACCTGTCATGCGCGTTATCAGCCAGCACAACAACACACTTGGAGGGAACGAATCCCAAAGAAGGACGCGCCAGCTGTCTCAAATTTTGAGCTTAAATTTAAAATTTAATGTAATTAAATGTTTGTAGGCTCAAGGAAAGATGAGCCACTGTCTTTGTACAGGCTAAGTGTAGAGTCACCTTTAATGGTTGATAGTAAGTAGATCTAGATCTGATTCAGATTAGATAGAAATTAATTTACATTAATGTAGGTAGGTGGAGCAAGGAACGAGAATCCCCTCCTTTGTAAAAAGATCTTTGTATCGAAAATTCATTAGAATTAGATGCTAAGGAGAATAGAAGAGGAGAGGAGAAGGAACTGAGACTCAATTTCATTCTAGCCTTGTACACAATGTAAAAATCATTCAGAATTAATACAAAAGGAAATTTCCCTGCATGTGAAGTTCTCTGTGTGTTTTATATGTCTTTTCTAAATGAATTTGAATGTTTATTGTGTGTTTATGAATGTTTTGGATGCATGTATGTTTTTCTTTGTAGGAATTAGATAGACTTCTCTATCTATCTGTAGTTTTATGAGTGTTCTAGACTCTTTAGGCTTGTGCAAGGAGTGCACACCAGAGTAGTTGAAAAACTCTGGGAAGCCAGTGCAAGGAGAGCACTTGAACTATGTTTTGAGTTTAGAGGAGAGAGTGCTAGTGGGAAAACCATAATCATTTTAAAGCTCAGAAGGAGTAGTTCAAGGAGTGCACATCAAAGTTACTAAACACTCTAAGAGTGAGCGCAAGGAGTGCACCTACACTTAGTAAAGTGTAAAAGATCAACTAGAGAGGGGAGTGTAAGAGAAGCCACACCAGAGTTACTGAACACTCTGAGGAAGGTTGTGCAAGGAGTGCATAGAGCTCATGCAAGGAGTGCACAAGAACTCTATTTTGAGTTTTGTGAGAAGGTAAATCTTAGAAGGTAGTGCAAGTGTGCATAGAAGACCCATGCAAGGCGTGCACCGGGCCAACACTTGGAAAGTGTTGAAAAAATTCTGAGGAAGCCAAAGCACAAGTAGTGTGCAGGAAATATCGTAAGACATCAAGCTCAGAAGGATGAGTAGAGATAGTCGAGAGAGTGTTGGAAGAACACTTCAATAGTGTTTTTTATCTCAGGAGAATGAGTGCAAAGTGCCAGAAGGGCACAAGAAGTCATTGAAGGAACAAAGGGTCGATCCCCTTTGTAAGTCAAAGAATTCAAAGCTCAGGAGGAACAACGCAAGTGTGTGAAGGATCTATGTAAGGTGTGTATATACCGAAAACAATGTAAGTCCCAGACTGCGGGAGAAGCGCAAGAGTGCGCCCACATTTCATTGAAGTGTTGAAAAATCTTCGGAAGAGTATCTTTTTCCAAAATGCAAGCAAAGGCCAAGGAGACAGTCCTGCAAGAGAAGAATGAAAGGTTAAGCCTTTGAAATTCATTGAGAATCCTTCATTTAGAAGGAAAGCGTAGCAATAGCAAAGGAGGAAGCTGCAACAACCGTTTATCTAGGTTTGAGAGAAGATATGGACCACCGAATTTAAGTTCAGATAGAGGTAGGAGCACGCAAGAGAGGGTGATAGATATCATTCAATAGATCTATGCACAAGGACCAATAGTCATTGGATCCAGGTAAGAAGCATGGGTTTTAACCCTTAGAGTCCTTCGAACTTCACAAGTTCGAAGGTTTTTCGTGTTTGGACGCAGAGGAGACAAGACTCCCAAAGATCCAAAGTCTGAAGTGGATATGTAGCATTGATCGTAGAGGACACGTGTCAATGAATTATTGAGTACTAAAGACCATCTTTCCAAGAGAAAGGAGGCGCAGTGGAGAAGGTTTGTCAGCCTCCCGAAGTTCTGAAACAACATAATAGATCTCCACCGTTGATGAACAGAGGGACACATGGCGCCATATATCACAATCTGGAGGTTTGATACTATGGAATACCGGAGGTGAGTGTTTCTTTGAGTTGAGAACACCCAGAGGCATGAAGGCTGAAACCAATCTTGGCCATTGAGTGACGAGGGAAACGTGGACGACAGATTACAACTCTGCTAGTTCCGAGTTCTGGAGAAACATAGTGTAGTGGAGAGGAGAGATTCGAAGTCCTAGAGTCCAGAGTGACTCTAGACCAGATATCTAGAACAGAGTGGGACCGTCGATCCCCAAGCCCATTCAACATTTCAAAAATTCATGGATTCAAGAGGAAATGAAGTTCAGAACGCAAAAATCTTTGAAGTGCAAAGAACGATGAAAGTTATGGATCGTTGATCCATGGAGCAAGGAAAATCGTCTGATCCAAGAGTTTGATGTTCAACTCTCTGTGAGTGTAGTATTTTGGAGCAGGGGAATCATCTGAAGCTCAAAGCCCCGAAGACTATGTAAGTTGTAGATCTCGACACTTGTTGGGAACGTTGATCTTTGACATCGGTTTGATTATTCACTAATTCGATGTTTGGGAGAATTAGAGGGTTGTGAGGTGAAAAATATCGAAGCCCAAAGTAGTAGAGTGCAGGAGCCCAAAAGCACCCGATAGGTGTCTTGTGGCTAGGTCCTCAGTTCTAGCCCGCGGTCATATGGGTTTTTGGAGGAAGTGAAGGGGGCTAGGGCCCGAATTTGATTTTAAAGGTATTGAAGGGGCTTAGAGAGAAATCACTCGCAGGTATTTGTGGGATATGTACAATAGTTTTAAAGGGCTTGTGAACATTAAAAGAGGTTCCAACAGGGATCTGAGAGTTGATTCATCTCTATATACAAACGATCCTAGACCGGGAGGTCGCACAAACCCTAGGAGGGGGTGGGGGTCTACATCAAGTGGTATCACAATTGAGAATAGTTTTTTTCTGATACCACCAAGTGGTATCATAGATGATCTTTGTTTGTAGACAACAAGAAAAGGAGGAGAGAAGGCAGAGCATTGAATTTTTGTGTGAAGAACTGTTCTCCAGTGTGCAATAGACATCAGACTTGTTAGGAGGGCAGGGTAAAGAGAAGACGGCTACTGAAGGCCATAGACAAGGTCCAAGAGAAGACCACTAGAAGATAAGAAAAAAGAAGATGGATAAAAATATCAAGGAGATCCGAGAGGATCTTGACAGGTTGACGTTGAGGATGCATCAAGGAGCGTAAGGACACTGGAGGTATGAGTGGCCAATGAAGCATATATAAAAATGGCATGTCCAACAATTGATTTCCAATAGGAAAATGAAGATGTTGAAGAGGTGGCTAAGAGAATTTGAAAACCTTAGTGGCACAGAGGAAGAATTAGTTTCCATCTATGAACCAAAGACTAGAGAAACCCTCGGTGATGAGGAAGAGAGATTAGTTTAGGATATCACAGATTTCCAGGAGGGAAATGAGAAGAGATTAATAGGGGATCTCACAAACTTCTAGGAGGGAAGGAAATAAATTTCATCTTTCCAGGTGGGCAAGGAAGAGGAGATGAGATTGTCTGAAAGTATCAAGAACTCATAGAAGGGCTTAGATCGATAAGGAGTGTTGATGGAGGAGGATCAGAAATACATTCTAATCATTGGGGGAATCATCATATTCCTTCCAAGTAACCCAACAAAGGCCAGTGCACATATTGTTCGTGTAGAAGGAGGACAACCAACAAAGACCTTCATGGAGGAGGATAAAGGAGAAACATCTTCCCACAGTTTGGAGGGAAGAAAAGACCTTAACCATGCTTTGATGGTAGGGGAGATCAGATTATCTCTTGGAAAGAGCATAGGAGAGAGGGATAGTGATGATGTTGTTTGTGAGGAAGGTGACAGACAACCCATAGACTCTGTCATTTCAGAAGAGAGAAGGAGAGAAGAAGAAGAGCATTCAATATAATTGCTAAAATATTTCAGCAACGAAGATGAACGAAGGACAACTACAGAATTAGAACCTACAGCAGGAGAGAGAGCATATGACACGGATTTTTTTGATGTGTGTAAAGAATTAGAAGCCCTGGGAGAAAGAGTAATAACCCAGAGTAGGCTCATCCAACAGGTCAAGTTGGAGATTGAGGAAGAGGAGATGTAGCAATAGAGCAGACTGCATGAAAGGAGCCAACCAGTGGACCAACTGAAAAGAGTAATAGAAGAGATAAGAAGGTTGATGATGAGATCAACAGATGAGACAGTAAGAAGAAGGTGGAATTTTACCAGAGGAGAAACTGCAAGAGAAATAGGACAACAACAACAACAAAGTAGAGGAGCAGGTAGACAACTCCATAATGAAGTTTGGGACCCTGAAGGATATCAACAGTAGCAACAGAGGAGCCATGAGTAGGAGCTCATGATTTTTGTCAGCATGGGATTATGATGCAGAAGCATTGCTCCAACTCATCATGTGAGTCATCATCCATCGCACTAGTGCACTTGGAGGGAAAAGATCCCAAAGAAGGACGTGTCAACCATCTCAAATTTTGATCTTAAATTTAAAATTTAATGTAATTAAATGAGTGTAGGCTCAAGGAAAGTCGAGCCATTGTCTTTGTACAGACTGAGTGTAGAGCCACCTTTAATGTATGACAGTAGGTATATCTATATCAAATTTGGATTAGATAGAAATCAATTTTCATTAATGTAGGTAGGTGGAGAAGGTGCGAGAAGACCCTCCTTTGTAAAAGTATCTTTGTATCGAAAATTCATTAGATTTAGCTGCTAAGGAGAATAGGAGAGGAGAGAAGGGACTAAGATTAAGTTGCAATCTAGCCTTGTTTACACAGTGTAAAAAGAATTCAAAATTAATACAAAAGCAGATTTCCCTACATGTGAAGTTCTCTATGTTGTTTTATATGTCTTTTCTGAATGACTTTGAATG
This sequence comes from Picea engelmannii, assembly GCA_009831015.1. NCBI lineage: Eukaryota > Viridiplantae > Streptophyta > Pinopsida > Pinales > Pinaceae > Picea > Picea engelmannii. The sequence continues at coordinate 1,768,644 of ML785116.1, read as the reverse complement.
TTTACTGTGTGTTTATGAATGTCATGGATGTATGTATGTTTTCCTTTTCATAAATTAGATAGAATTATCTATCTATATGTAGTTTTATGAGTGTTTAGGACCCTTTAAGCTTGTGCAAGGAGTGCACACCAGAGTAGTTGAAAAAATTTGGGAAGCCAGTGCAAGGAATGCACTTGAACTATGTTTTAAGTTTAGAGGAGAGAGTGCCAGTGGGCACAACATAATCATTCTAAAGCTTAGAAGGAGTAGTGCAAGGAGTGCAAATAAGATTTACTAAACACTTTGAGAGCGAGTGCAAGGAGTGCACCTACATTCAGTAAAGTAATAAATCTCAAAGGAAGAGGGGAGTGTAAGAGAAGGCACACCAGATTTATTGAAAACTCCGAGGAAGGTTGTGCAAGGAGTGCATAGAGCCTGTGCAAGGAGTGTGCAATAACTATTTTTTGAGTTCCTTGAGAAGTTAAAGATCAAAAGGTAGTCCAAGTGTGCACAGAAGACCTGTGCAAGGCATGCACCGGGCCAACTCTTGGAAAGTGTTGAAAACATTCCGAGGAAGACAGAGCGTGAGTAGTGTGTAGGAAATATCGTAAGACGTAAATATTAGAAGGAGGAGTGGAGACAGTTAGGAGAGTGCTGGAAGAAAATTTCAATAGTGTTTTCAAGCTCAGGAGAATGTGCATAGAGTGCCAGGAGGGCACAAGAAGTCATTGAAGGAACAAAGGGTTGAGCCCCTTTGTTAGTTGGAGAATTCAAATATCAGGAGGAACAACACAAGTGTGCACAACATCTCTGTAAGGCATGCAGAGACCAAAAACAGTCCAAGTCCTAGACTGTGGGAGAAGTGCAAGGAGTGCGCCCACATTTCATCGAAGTATCGAAAAATCTCTGGAAGAGTAGTGTTTTCCAAAATGCAAGCAGAGGCCAAGGAGACAACCCTGCAAGATAAGAATAAAAGGTTAAGCCTTTGAAATTCATTGAGAATCCTTCATTTAGAAGGGAATCATAGTAGTAGTAGAGGAGGAAGCTACAATAGCCATTGATCTAGGATGGAGAGAATATCTGGACCGTCGAATTTAAGTTTAGAAAGAGGAATGAATGCTCATAAGAGGAGGATAGATCTCAATCGATAGATCTAGACGCAAGGACCAATAGTTGTAGGATCCAGGTAAGAAGCACATGTTTTAACCCTTAACATCCTTCGGACTTCGTAAGTTTGAAGGTTTTTCGTGTTTGTACATAGAGGAGACATGTGTCCCGAAGTTCCGAAGTCCAAAGTGGATCTAGAGCGTTGATCATTGAGGACATGTGTCATTGGATCATTAAGTTCTGAAGACCAAATATCTAGGAGAAAGGAGGCACAATGGAGAAGGTTTGTAAGCCTCCTGAAGTTCCAAAGCAGCGGAGTAGATCTCCATTGTTGATGACCAGAGGGATACATGGCGCTAGATCTACCAGTCTAAAGGTTTGGTACTCTGGAATATAGGAGGTGAGAGTTTCTTTGAGTTGAGAACACCCGGAGGCCTGAAGTGTTTCAGGATAAATCTGTGAGTGCGGACACAAACCGATCTCCCTAGATCCACCTGGATCTAGAATAAAACAGGACAGAATAATACACTTTCCCTAGATCTAGCCTATTGAACGAACTGAGAGATGAGGATCATGGACATACCTTATGAACTCTTTCCTTAGATCTCTATTGTTCCAAACTTCGCTCCAATGCTCTTGTTCCGTTCATATCACAACAGTACAAACCAATTGAAGTGAAGGCAGATTAATATATTCAATAACTAGTCTATACATATGATCAAGGAGTTATGTAATAAAGTGACATCATCTTTATGGGAAAGGGACATATTACTGTATTGAATTAATTGAAAGTGAAACTTACAACCTGAGCCTTGATGTCGTAGGTCTCCTTTCGATGGCTCTTAGCTCTGACACACACACTTTCTCATGCATGAAGAAAATCAACCACTTTTGATGAACTTGCTGTTGTCTTTAGCTGCTGTAGCATCAGTCCTCCATACAATATTGCACTAGTTCTCCAATCAATCTCTTCCTAGCTTGCTGCTTATTCTTCTTAACCCTTTCCATGAGTAATCTTCTCAATATATAGGAGAAGATAGATTAGTGACTTGGATAGGAAATGATCCCAAGATATCTGGAATGCCAGCACTTGAACAACCATTCGAAGCCAACTCATGTTTCTAGAAGATTCCCTTCTAGAAGGTTCGATATTTCATCTTTTTCATCCCTTTGGAACATGTTTGCACCCTGCCAGTTAGTTACAGTGCGAACCATTCGCACCCTAGCTTAATGCAGCCTGTGAGAATCAGGCATTCTCGCAGGCAGATACATAGGTAGCCTGCGAACATCCCTTAAAAGCATGATTTCTGGAAGCAGACAAATGTAAATTCTTTCAGGAAAATATTGTTAGTGAAGAGATTGATTTTCCATCATCATAACATCATCATGGCATCATCACAATGACCAAAATTGCGGATAACATGAAGGTTGAATCTAATCCTCGTCGTTGAGTGAAGAGGGACACATGGATGACATATTACAACTCTGCTAGTTCGGAGTTCAAGAGAAAAAAATTGTAGTGAAGTGGAGAGCTTTGAATTCTCAGAGTTCGGAGTGACTCTAGACTATAGATCCCCAAGCCCATTCGGAATTTCAACAATTCATGGATTCAGGAGGCAATAAATTTCAGGACGCAAAAATCTCTAAATCCTGAAGCCCAAAGAAAGTTACGAACCATTAATCCATGGAGTGAGGACAACCATCTGATCCAAGAGTTTGGTGTTTGGTGCTTCACGAGTGTAGTATGTTGGAGTAGGGGAAACATTCAAATCCTGGAGCCTCGAAGATTGTGTAAGACATAGATCTAGACACTTGTTGGGGATTGTTGATCTTTGACGTCGGTTTGGTTATTTGCCAATTCGGTGTTCGGGAGAATCAGAGTGTTGTGAGGTAAAAAATCTTGAATCTCGAAGTATCGGAGTGTAGGATATCCAAATCTCTTGATAGGTGTCTTTTGGCTAGGCCGTCGATTCCATCCCATGGTCATATGGGGTTTTGGATGAAGTGAAAGGGGCTAGGGCCCAAATTTTATTTTAAAGGTATTGAAGGGGGTTCGAGAGAAAGTTCATGTGGGTCTTTGTGGGACATGCACGAAGGTTTTAAAGGGCCTATGAACATTAAAAGAGGATCCAACAGGGATATGAGAGTTTATTTAGCTCCAGAGACAAACGATCCTAGATTAGGAGGTCGTGGGGACCCTAGGAGGGGGTGGGGTCTGCATTAGGAAGCCAAAAGAACCTCATCTCAATAGAGGTCATCAAAAAGTTGATATTGTCGACAACACCACACCTGCAACCATATAACATTGGGTGGCTTCTCCAGGGACGAGATCTCTGTGTCAGCTAGTAGTGTCGTCTATCCTATTGTTGTGAGGGAAAACCCCTTATAGACTAGCAAATAGGGTTATCTTATGCATGCAGATATGACCAAAAGAAATATAATTTCTACCTTCGTCCCCAAACTTAAACCCCATTCCTTTTCAGCAAACACATGGTTAGACCAACATACCTTGTTCTGGATGTTCGATGTCGATCCCCTTTCATGCTTGACTGCTTTCTAGCAACTATCCTCTCAAGATTGACCTGTGTACAAAACAAGCAACAAACTACAGATGCATTTTACCTATAGACTAATGGGTTAGAGATTCAAACATATATTTACTGAACTATGAAGAAATCATATAGTGGGATGGGAAACACATTTCTTTATTATAAACTTTAATGAATCAACTTACAATGTTGAGACCGACCACTGCTCCACGAATCCTGATCCTGGGCTCCTCTTCAAATGTCCTCCAACTTCTTTGACTTGTATCTCTTCTTGCATAAGGATGGCTAAAGGGTTGGGACAATTGGAATATGCAATTGGGAAAAGTTTCTTTACTCTATTTCTCCTCCCCCAAATGGGACCCCTAGCCCTTCTTTTATAAACTAGAAGAAGCTAGGTATTTGGACGAACCCTCGGCCATGCATGGCTGGGAGTTTCAGTTAACTCACCCAAAGTTGTGTGTTCCGTTGGCAACTTTCCTTTTTTCATGCTTTTGTCGGTCCACGTGGGTTGTTTTAGGTCAGCTAGCATGTACACGCATGCAGTAATGGAGTAGGGAACGTGGGCCCTTATAAAAGAGATTTTTTAAAGAGTTGTTCAGCAGTGCTTTGGCAAAGAAAGGATCTGAGATGGCCTGATGGCAGGTAAGCATGTATGGTGCAAATTAGGGTTATAACAGATTCCCCCTAATGTGTGAGGTCAGAAGAGCATCTGATGGTCGAAATACATTACCAATCTTTACTGATGTGCCGAACAAGTGAGCCTAGGGACCAAGAACCGAGAGGCACCATCTGCAAAAAAACAAATGTCTCACCGAGGCGGGCATACCCATGCTCGGGATAAAATAGAATCATGGCTATCAATCAAATACACTGTAGATCCATGTCAAATAACTATATAAATTGTAACCACGAACAATACACAACGGAGCTACATCTCAAAATAAAAAAGATATACATATAGAGTATCCATCTTCTAGAAGCTGATACAGCCTGATGGCTAGAGATGAGATCTTCAGAGCTTGAGCAACAACTTCAAAATCTTCAAAACTCTAGGTAGGAGTGTAATATGAGTGTACGACTTCACTACCCAGAGGTCTTCGACAGCTCGTCGGTCATGGACTAGATAATTTTGATGATCAGACTGAAGGCTTCATCGATTTCGAACAAGGACTTCAGGATGGCCAGGTATGAGGGCAAGAGACAAATTGCAGAGGGGCCGACTCAGGCTTGGTAGAAAATTCCCTTGGAAAACAACACGACAAATGAGGAAACTTAGGCAGCATGGCATTAATCATATGTTTACGAAGCATGAGGCAACACAAACTCTCCATATGTTTGGAAGAATAACCAAACAGAGGAGGACACAACTCTATGTAGTGAGAAAAACTTCCTAAGGTTGTACTACATCCCAAAGCCTAACTATCAAATGGACAAATGTGCTTTATCGAAGGGTGACTCATTATGCTGACAATAAAGAAAATACTTTTCCCTTCCCCGTTTTGGGGTATATTTGATTTTTTTGTCTTTTTCAATAATTTTGAAAAAAAGAATAAAGGAATGTTACGTTACAATGGAGGAACGAGTGTGAAAAACATACAAGATCAAGGCACAAGGATGAGACTGATGTTCAGAATAATGATACTCGGGAAGAATCCTCTGGGGGCCAAGGGTGTTAAAACGCAGAAGCGAACTATTACAAGGCTGGCGTATAAGATATGCAAACGTGATTAACAAAACACACAATGGTAATGTCCTTCGATGTAAGTTTAATGAGCCCAGAGAAGGTAAGCTCAGTGGTTTTTCATATTTAGAGAGTCTGAAAAAACATAAAAGGAGACTCCATTGGGGTACCTTTTTCGAAGATAGTCTAGTCGGTTCGAAAAAGGGGTAAACTAGCATCGACAAGATCTCTATTCAAAACCATTTTAACGAGTGTGATAAGGGCACGATCACTCGACCATTTTTTCATTTTTAAGGAGTCTGAAAAAAGCTTAACTATGGACTCCGTCGGGAATATTCTTCTGAACCAGTTTAACGAGTGTGAAAGAATAAGGTCACTCGACGATCTTTTTCAATTTTAGGGAGTCTGAAAAGGGCTTAACTATTGACTCCGTGGGGGTTCCTTCTTTATAAGTTTAGTCCCTCAGGCCAGAAAAAGGGATCAAATTATACCTGAGAGAACTCTTCTAAAGAACTGAAGTTCCATAGAGTATACCTTTGTTCGTACAGTTGACCATCCGGACCGAAAAAGGGGTAAACTACCGCCGGACATACGTGACTTCAAATTTCAATTTAATGAGCGTGAAAGGCCACAAAATAGCTCGACAATCTTTTCATGTTTAGAGGGTCTGAAAAGGGCTTAAAAGAAGACCCGTAGAGGTTACTTTTCTTAGTTAATCCGGACGAGATTGAAAAGCATAAATATAGTCTCGCCGGATGTTGCTTTCAGATCTCAAAGCGAGCTTGAAAAACAACAAAGTTAGCTCATGATCAACACTTTGTGGGTCGATGTTGGGTATCTCCTCGGGGGAGCAGTATGCTCCAATGAAAACATTGTCTATGACGCCGGGGGTTCTGGAGATATTTATAGGTATCGTTTCAGTGATATTTGCCACATTACCCTCAGCATAAATAGCACGAGTAGCCAAAGGATTGATAGGACAAGACTTATCTCTAGTCATAGTCAAAGTGAATTCCCCTGCTTTGATTCTACTTAACTTTGGGAGGAAGTATGATCTGTGATGAAGATCTTCCCAGGGTTTGTCTGGACTAGCCATTGCTTCAATTACAGTTTCATCAGAGGGCAAGACTAAGTCTAATGAATCGGTGTCAGCAAGAGAACCCTGAGCCCAAATAAGCTCTAGAAGTGGATCAAACTCTTGTGCAAGAGTTGGATCAGTGTTGGCTGAAGCTTGCTAGACTAAAGAGTATGCTACTTCAGCTGTGGACAAGGGCATGGACATGCCCGGGTGCCCTGTCCCATCCATCGTGGCTGATGGGGAAGGAAGTATCCACAGATCGTCGAAGTAATTCATGCAGAACGATGAAACTTGAAAAATCTCAACCTTATGGCGATTGGATATAAAATTGATATCGCCTTGAGGGGGCAGGTAATTGAAGGTACCCATTAAAGATGGGCACAAACCAACCCCTACGTTGAAGACACCTGGTTGAGGATTATCAATCATCGGGACCGTGGATTCCCCCAATGCAAGGTCAAGTCTGGAGAAAGACAATTGATCGATGGTCACTATCTGGCCTTTGTGTGGAAACAACAAGACCTGAAAAACTGTAGCAACCACAACTTGTATGGCATAAGTCCAACTCCTTTCTAACAAGAGGTTATAGTCAAGGGGAGCATTGACTACCTCTACTTCGACACACATGGTCTTCCCTCCTAACTGCATGGGGAAAGAAGGAACGGTACCATGTGGTCGGAATGAATGACCGTTGAAAGAGGGGAGGGGAGTAGGTGACATAGACAAAACAGACTGGCCAATGGCCTTCCAACATGCCAACGACATAACGCATGTCGAGGCACCCTCATCAACCACCGTGCGGAAGATATTCTGAATAAAAAATTTTGTGGGATAAGCCACTACTATCTGAAACGCTACATGGTAAGGCATATGAGGTTTTAAGTCGGTTGTATCCAACATGATTATACCCAGATTACAAGTCTCGATAGATCTTAAAGCGGTTAACAAGGCTTTCCTCTGGGAAGGGAAGCTTTGGAGGACCTCTAAAGCAGACATCGCACAAGGGGTTTGTGATAAATCTTCCACCACATAGTAGTTCTGGGAAGCCCTTGCATTGGGGTTATGAGAATCTTTTTTGAATGCGCCTTTGGGAATGCATGTCATTGTTTCGCCCATCATCTTCTCAATCTGTAAAGGAAGAGATAGGAGTTCAACTTCTTTACCCTTCTTAGAAGTGTTTGGTTTACTATAGTCGTGCACTCTAGTCGATATAAAAGCATCACCCCTCACCATATATATGTTCACGGATGCGGGGTTATTTGCAGGCGGAGAGATTTCTTGGCTGCCCCCTTCCGTGCTTGCAGAGGCTTGGGTTAGATTTTTCCCATGTTCAAAAGGATTGGTCAACACAACAGGCTGTTGCTGTGTCACAAACTTTTGGGCTTCTGCAAGCCAGGGACACAGATGGGTTAGGTGGTCCTCCGCGCACAAGTTGCATGGATACCTTGCCTTCCGTTTCTCAGTGTTGTCTACGCCAGCATTATCGGTAGGTTTTTTATCCCCCTTACCCTTCTTTCATTGTTTTTTCTTTCCTTCAGGTTGTTGGGCGGCCTTTGGTTTAGTCGATTGCACTGTGTGTACCTCCAACATTTCAGTAGGGGGAGCAACCAAAGTAGTAGTTTGGCTCGCCGTTGTGTGTTGTATAGATAACTATTGCAACTGCTTCGTCAATTTCTCAACGGGCTTTGTTTGTGCTGAACCAACAATACCATCGGCATGTGGTCCATCTCTCTGTCTAGTTTTATCCAGTATTGAGTGTGGCACATCTGGCAAGATGTTGTATAATAAACTGGACTGAGAATAGATGAGCTCAAATTGTTGAGCTCTCATGATGGTGTCTTCTTCAGAGAATACCCCTGACGTCGCAACGTCTTTGGATAACTGCGGGACCAAAGACTTAAGGAACCACTCAAGTAGGAACGTTGGTGGGACTGGCACCTTAATTAAACTCTTCCAGCGTCTCCATTCTCGGATGTGATCAGAGATATGGTCCGCTGTCGTCTGTTCAAAATTGGCAAGCAGCTCTGTACCAACATCGTATCTCATGGGTAATTGGAAATGGTTTAGGAAATCCATTGCCAGTTTTCCGAAGGAAGAGTATCTTGAGCGATCAAGCTCAATGTACCATTTCACGGCACTCCCAATGAGAGTACGTTGAAACAATCACAACTGTACGGAGTCATCTTTAAATGAGTTAGATTAGCACCAAAGATGGAAGGTAGTCACATGATATCCTAGATCTTCGTTAGGCTTGGCTTTGAACTTTGGAATGTCCGAAGGCAACTTCGTTGGCATAGGAGGCCAACGCGGATCATGACAAATCGGGTCATTCAACAACCTTGTCAAATCTGGCAAGTGAAAAGTTGCCAGGAAGGGTAGTTTGGGTTGTTGGTGATAACCTGGGAAAAAGGGGCCTGGAGTTTGACTGGCACCAGGTTGCAAGGAAAAGCTTGGTTGCTGGCCTGGATTCTGGTAGAAACCATGGCTCTGGCTAGTGTATGGATTTTCTGTATGTGGAGACATCATCGGGTGATTTCCCAAATAGGACATAGATGGTTGGGCATGCATTATATTCGAAGGACTCTGGGAAGGCTTGCCCCATGTCGGTCCCATGGGGATAGGCATAGTAGTTTGTCCAGGTTTCCATTGACTGTGGAAAGAATTACCCCAGATCAACATTCTAGACGAGGGAATGGATCCCTACCAAGAATTCCAAGGCCCTGATGTGGAAGAAGTTCCTAGGTTTTCCCCCTGTGCATGAATAGCACCCTGAATAGGAATAGATTGTCCAAAACTGGGATTGCCCCTAGTCAGGAAGGCGGTTGACGAGAAGGCATTGTTACCAAATATTCCGGTCAAAGAAAATGGTGTCGAACCTACCGACATATTATGCGAAGGTGTTCATTGACTCCCCGCTCCAAATAAACTATGGTGTGTAAGTTGCCCGACAGATTGCTGATGTGAGCCACCGAGTGAAGGGGACAAAGGAGGGATATGACCTCCTCCACAAGGGAAAGAATTAAAAGGAGTAGGAGTGCCCCCGATGTGACCTTACAGAGGAGCACTAGAGCTCCCTACCCTGAGACCTAAAGTCTGTAAAGTGGAGTAGGAAAGTACAAGACTTGTACCCGAACTAGGCATCCCATATGAGAACAGAGGGCCTGTTGCACTTGGTGTGAAAGGGGTTGTGGCCGCCGCAAAAGATGAGATTAGACCACTGTGTGATGTAGAGGCAGTCGAGACCATGGTGGCTCGGACTGGTGACGGTGGGTTAGGAGGTGAAAACTCTCCTGTGGTGACAACCGTAGTGGGAATTGAAGAATTCCTAGAAGGAGTAACAACATTTGTTTCCATTGTTATGTGCAACACTGTCTGTCGCTCGTAAAATTGAATTGGTACGATGAAAGGTGCCAAGAAATTAGTGGTTGGCGTTTCAACCGGGCCAAGAGCGTTCACTTCAAGGTCCAAAACGTTCGATTCCTCTGGATGTTGGCTGGGCACAATTGCTTGTGACCTGGTCGCTTCAAAAGACCCTTGTTGGTCTAGCTTTCTCCTTAATGGTGGCGAGGGTGGCTCCAGTGTAACCGTCAGCAGGCCAAGAAGCCTTCATGATTGGCGGAGCTCGTGATCCTCCAATGTGTGAGAAGATCAAAGACACTATAGGGTAGTCTAAACATTCAAAAGAAACAGACACTAAAAAAATCCCTATAAGATAAGACAGGAAAACACTAATTTAATTGGAAGAATAATTACAACAACCAACACTAGAGCAACTTACTGGTGCAAGTGCAACTCGAAAATGGAAGCACCCTCCGGGCATACTCTAAAATGTGTGGCTCGATGTCTGTCCTAGGTACAACGGTATACCCCCGTAGTCACTTGTGTATGTCCCTAAAAAATATAGGCAACTAGGTTGCCAACGCGTGAACAGTCACCAGGCGGGTACAGTTGAAAGTCGGGTAGACCACAATGAGTAAGGTATCGAGCCCGAAACCTGTCAAATGTATCGAAAGAAAGTGGTCCGGAAGACAACTGAGGACCTCGAATGGATTCAATACCCACGAAGCCCCGTGGCAAATGCAATCGACGGAATCCCAAAACAAGCCCTCTATATGTGTTCTCCACTACAATTGGCCCAGCTTTGGAGAGGTTATCTCCGCTACCTTTCCGCACGTGACCTCGTGTTTATCCCCTGTGTTAGAGGGGGGGATCGGATAAATTTCATGATACTAGACTTAGACACTCCTGAACTCAGACTCCAATGTTTGATTGTAATGGCCTTGAAGAGTTTCCTCTCCAACCTAACCAAGGCCCTAATCCTGAACTAGTTGGTTAACCCTACAAACATAAAAGTCTAATAAATTATAGATTTAGCGTTAATTTTATGGCTTTGTCTTATGTCAAGGGGTATGAAAGTGAAACCGATGATGTGTAAAAAATGAAAGTAAAAGTGAGTAAAAAGCTGGAAACAAAAACTTTCACGTAATGCAAAATTTCAACAACTTTTCATTTTTTTATTTTTTATTTTTAATTTTCTAAGATTTTGGACAGCAAACTCAAAAGTAATTTCACTCGACTACGAGCTACTTATGATTTAAGTAAACTTCAACAACTTATGAAATAAAAGACTTTTCCCTGGCTAATAATGCAGAATCACACTCTTCAACCAAACAAGAAAATGAAAGAGATTTTTTTATTTATTTAAATGTTGATAAAGAAAAAAGGAAAAATACCAACAAGTAAAAACCAAGAAAAAAATTCTGGCCTAAACGTAGATCGCAAAGAATCACTTCAAAAAATCACACACTAGCAACTTTAAAAAAATGACTCTCACACTTGTCTAAAAACCCTACAAAAAATCTTTTTAATGACAACTTTTTAAATGAGAAAAAGAAACCTAAGGCTAAGATTAATCCTAAGCTACTGACTGCTAAGATAGAGATTCAAATACTTGAGAGGTATAACTCTCATCAAGGGAAAGGATGACTGCCTTACCCTTAACAAAAACTATCCTGCTCAAGCACGCTACTGATAATCCAACAACAAGCATGTGAACGCGAGCTGTATAGAGCCATAGGGTGTGTACATGTGGGTTGACCTTCTACAGGCCATGTGTATCTCTAAAAATTCGAGAAAAAATAAAAATAGACAATCCAAACTAGGAAGAGACCATTGATATTGATAACCATGATCTCCTGAAGGCTTGGACACTCTTTTTAACAGAAAAAGAAAACAATGTAAGGAAAAAATTCGTAAAACAAATCAATCTGAGACAAGACTACAAACAACCAAGACTTAAAAAGAACTCCAGAAAACCCCTGAGAATCACTGATTCTGACAGGGAAGAGGATGAATGCCTCCAAAATTTTCTGGAATCTACACGCAACTACTACTTCTTTAGCTAGCATTCACACGCGAGCTGTAAGAGAGTAGGGTGTGGGTACACATGTGCAAACCTTATGCAGGCCGCATGTACCTCTGTGGGTCCCAAAAAAACACAGTCAAGAAAATAACAGAGACAGATGGTATGGAAAACCAGATTCTCTGCTAGCTCATACTTTGCAGAAACTTAAAAAAACAAGCAAGAAAACCAGTCTTTTAAAACTACCCAAAAACAAAAAAAAATTCTTAGGAACCCTAGAGACTTCCCCAGTATGGTCACCAATTCTATTGTGAGGGAAATCCCCTTACAGACTAACAAATAGGGTTATCTTATGCATGCAGATATGACCAAAAGAAATATACTTTCTACCTTCGTCCCCAAACTTAAACCCCATTCCTTTTCAGCAAACACATGGTTAGACCAACATACCTTGTTCCAGATGTTCGATGTCGATCCCCTTTCACGCTTGACTGCTTGCTAGCAGTTATCCTCTCAAGATTGACCTGTGTACAAAACAAGCAACAAACTATAGATGCATTTTACCTATAGACTAATGGGTTAGAGATTCAAACATATATTTACTGAACTATGAAGAACTCATATAGTGGGATGGGAAACACATTTCTTTATTATTAACTTTAATGAATCAACTTACAATGTTGAGACCGGCCACTGCTCCACGAATCCTGATCCTGGGCTCCTCTTCAAATGTCCTCCAACTTATTTGACTTGTATCTCTTCTTGCATAAGGATGGCTAAAGGGTTGGGACAATTGGAATATGCAATTGGGCAGAGTTTCTTTACTCTATTTCTCCTCCCCCAAATGGGACCCCTAGCCCTTCTTTTATAAACTAGAAGAAGCTAGGTATTTGGACGAACCCTCGGCCATGCATGGCTGGGAGTTTCAGTTAACTCACCCAAAGTTGTGTGTTCTGTCGGTAACTTTCCTTTTTTCGTGCTTTTGTCGGTCCACGTGGGTTGTTTTAAGGTCAGCTAGCGTGTACACATGTGCAGTAATGGAGTAGGGCACGTAGGCCCTTATAAAAGAGGTTTTTTAAAGAGTTGTTCAATAGTGCTTTGGCAAAGAAGGGATATGAGATGGCCTGATGCCAGGTAAGCATGTATGGTGAAAATTAAGGCTATAACACCTATGGAATCCAACCCTTTAAGGATGAGGTATTATGTGATGTTTCCCCACTGGATGTTTATGATGTTCTATTGGGCCAACCATATATGTGCAAGCGTCGTTCTATTTATGAGTCTCAAGCCCATAGTGTCATTGTTACTCTGGGGGGTCATATCTATAGGATACAAGAGGTAGTTCCAACTACTGTCCTAGCTAAATAGTGTCGCAAGGTAGTATCTCATACTACAAAATTCAACTTCTTCATAGTATGTTCAAAAGGTGAACATAAGAACACTACAACCATTACAGCCTTAGCCCAAGTACCTTATATCCAACAGAACTAGGTGGACAAGATTGAAGAAAATAACAAGGATTCCTTCTTCACATAGTCATCTAATGTAGCCAGACTAGTTAAAAAGTTCCAATCCTTCCATCCAGAGGTTTGCAACATCCTTCAACAATCTAAGCAACACAACTTCTCCAGCAAGGCAAGTAGCTCATCAAGATGCAGATTCAACAAACGCTTTTCCCTCTCCCCCGGTCACTCAACACAATGGGTACCATTTATTCCTAAGGAGGGAGGATTGATCGAGGTCAATATCGGTGGCCACCCACCTATTCCAACTGGTTCAAAACAATCTTCTGACAATTTACTATTTTTAACAGTTTTCGGTTCCTAAACTTTTGGGGCCATTTTGAGGGCCTAAATGAATTTTTTTTGGGATTGAGCACCTCAATGATAGCCAATGGCTCTGATTGATCCCCCAGAATAAATATTATCGATGATATATTTCCAACAATCTATTGTGGGCCCCAAACCAAGATCATATGCCAAAGTTACGCCCCTGGGAAGTTGATACACCAAACTATTGGATTTTAATGTTGTTCAATTACATTCAGTTACTTTATAAATTTACTTGAACTGAAGCATAAACCATGAACAATAACATGAGTAATAACGAAGATCACAAGAAGAATAACCATGCACAGAGACACAAGTACAATAGAAAATGCTTATATTAAATTGATGTTTTTACAATGATGAGAGTTTCACATATATAGAACATATGGTGACCATCCATGAAAGGACGTGTCACTTGGATAATA
>ML785116.1:1736133-1753076 GCA_009831015.1 Picea engelmannii | reverse complement strand
TTTAAACAAATGTTAGGACAAGTGAATGGAACAATAAACATACATCAATAATTACACTATCCATTCTCATTTAAATCTCTACACCACAATAATCAGGTACACCATCATAGATAATCTTAGATCATCCTAATCATGTAAATTAACAAGATGTCTACCTACCCAAACTACCCCGCAAGGTTAGGAACTCCAAGACACATAATCAACGCTCAAGTCCAAGATTCATCTGATTGATTTTTACCATTTAAGATCTCAGAACTGGCAACTGTTCTGAGGAACATGGAAGTATCTACTCCCATTCCAATTCAACTTTAGCAATTTCAATCATATATATATAATAATAGCATATATAAATTCATTTCAATTAAGGCTAAATTTTTAATTAAATAATTATGTTATTTAATACACATAATACGTCAACCTTGTACTCTGACAATTTTACATAAAATGTTACTCAATTAATGATAACAGTAATAATTATCCGATACATATATTTAAACAACATAAAAACTACAATGTAATCAGAATTTATTAATCAGAAAAAGTAACACTCGATACCTTTAGAAATGAAACTAATTTTCAACTTCACTCAACCATATATTTATAACTTCTTTACACATAACAAAGTCCATATCTAGGAACACTTTGTGACTAACTAGAGTTGAAAATATTCTTTTGAATGTATAAATAGTGGTAAACATGCCTATTTCCATGTAATTTAAAATATAATTTATTTATATTATCAAAATAAGGTTTACACAACTGGCATTCTTTTAATCGGTAGAACGTTCAATTAATTAAATATTGTCATCCTATGTGCTTAAGATATTCATTGCTGAGAAGTTCCAATTTATGAGTCTACCAGGCACACGTATATTTATGTAAATTTCACATTTTAAAAACTTTATGAAACTAGATCATCGTGACTTCCTTGTTTTACAACTGTAATGGTGGCTTCTAATCCTATAGTTCCTAATTTAATATCAAGTTTTCTAAGTAATGACCAAGGAGGAGTATGAGGTATATTATGGTGATTTTATAAATCGTGGTGACTAACCAATTACAGTTACAAAACCTTATGAGATCGTTGTGACAACCACAACGATAACAATAATTCAAACAAAAGTAACATAACAATATTCATATTTACTAAATCGGAATAACAAATTCTATTCAATTTAGACTCACACTTATATAAGTTCTTACCTCTAATCACAAATTTCAACAACCATTCTATCGCTTTTAATAGGTGAGTAATATTCTGATTGCTATGAATTAGGAAGTCTAGTTGTATACGGTTTACAACGATCATACACATATAAATTTAGAGTGTAGTTCTTGACCATGTTCAAAAAAATTCAAATGAGTTTTCAGAAATACAATCTAGTTAAGCAACGATTCTAAAGAAAATCATTTCTTTAAAATGTGTAAAAATGGTGTCGCAACGACCAACAAAATTAAATTCCAAAAAAATGTAAAACTCTATAGCAACCCAACAATTTCTAAATCGACATGTACAATTGAAATTGATAGCATTGATAATAAAGTTGCTGGAATCCGACTTTTCAAATAAAAGCTAGATATTAACATAGAAAATTCCAAATTATGGTTTGTACATTAAAATGATAGCGAACAAAATTCAATTTAGATTACTCAATGACTCATGGGCGAATTTGCAAATTATCTTTAGAATACAATCGGTCTTGCATTGTGTAGGTAATTTTTCGCTTGGAATCACTAACTACCACTGATTTGTTGATGTGTAGGTGTTTATTGAGTTATTAAGTGCATTCATACAAGATTCATCCAACACATGAAGATTACAATACATTCAAGATATAGAAGCACAAGCAAAGATCTGACCTTTTATTATGACCAATATGGAATCAATACAATAGATAGTCGATTTGGCACAATCCTCAGATGGTCGTACAAACAATAGATATGAGCTGCTACAAAATGCTCTGTCGATACAAAATAACCTCCAAAGGATGGATGAGAGATCAATACAAGCATATCTGAATGCCAAACCTTCCAGCTAAAGAATGTCACGCTCTAAGAGAAGGCTGGAACCCTCCACAATTCAGCCCTAATGGAAGAAGTCTCCAAGTGAGCTCAAACCCGGACAAATGATAGATCAGGGAAGTAGGATCTCCCTCCTGAAATCTCAAGCCCAACGTCCAATTCCAACCTCTCCAAATGTTGGATCTTCTAAGGGAGTTGCGCCCTCCTGAATAGCTGAAACCCTAGGAAACTCACCCTTGAATAAAGAGACCTCCAAATGATGTGAAACTATCCAAGAATATATATCGGGCTATAAGAACCTTGTGGGAGAAGTTTCAGATCCAGATCTTAAGTAGATCTCTCTAGATCTGAGAAATACAGAATAATGGGACGTCCTCCTAACCTCCAAATCGTCCCAGATTGTAGCTGAAGATTGAGTGACGATAACTCTTCGAAGAAGCCCTCAAGATGATGATGGAGCACTTGCAAGTAAAACCCAAGTGATAGAATGCCCAATGCTCCTCCTGATTGGCTAGATCGAACTCTTCTCAATGGTATGGTGCGCCCTTGCTGGAAACTCCAAAATAATATGGCCCTGCTATCTTCTGAAGTGCCAGAAGGAGATATGTTGAGAATAGAATGGTGTGGAGGAATATTTCATCCCCGAGACCAAGTTGTGGAACAAGGTGAGTGGATATTTCACCACTGAGTTGTTCACAAGGGTTTGTACAACAAAACCCCCAAACTGAATGCTCAAGAGAAATAACAAGCAATATATCAAATCCAGAATGAATAATGGGTGCGCCCCAGTCTCTTACTTCTACTTTTTCCTTCTAATTCTCTGTTGAGTTAGCTTAACTCCCATTGTTAACCTCTATTCTTCTGTTGAGTTATCTTTTACTCCTTTTATCCCTTTTCTTTCTCAAGTCAACGTAAAAATATAACTTTAGCCTAGTTGACCTTCCCCCTCAGTGTGAGACTATGACCTAGTGGGGGCGCCCAGGCCATTGAGTCTCCTCATCGCCTCTCTAAGAGGCGGGGGACATTACAGTCTCCCCTTCTTGAAATTGCTTGTCCTCAAGCAATTCCAAACATGCTTCTCTAACCACGTGCTCCTTTTCCCAGGTGGCATCCTCAATGGGTAAATCCTTCCACCTGATCAAGTACTCCTTGATGCTTCGGTTTCTGAGCCTCTTCTCTTAGAATTCCAATACCTCTTCCGGAATCAGAATAAGTTGCCCCTCTTCGTCCATGGGGGGTAATACCTCAATAGGTTTAATGTGTTGGCCAAGGGCTTTCTTAAGATAGGAGACATGGAAGATGTTGTGTATTTTGCTGCCCTGTGGAAGCTCCAACTCATAAGCTACGACCCCTATCTTCCTGTTGACTCTTTAGGGCCCAAAGAAACGTGGCTGCAGTTTCTCCACTATGCTTCTTTTAATGGAAGCCTTCCTGTATGGTTGCAGCCTCAGATAGACTAAGTCGCCAACCTCAAAAGTACGGTTAACTCGGTGCTTGTCTGCTTGGACCTTCTATTGGTTTTGTTCCCTCTGTAGATGATCCTTCAGTTCCCTAAGAATGTATTGGCTCTGTTGTATCCAATCTTGTACCATAGGTGCCCTGCTGTCACCGAATGCAATCTCCACAAGCGATAAAGGATCATAGCTATACAAGGCTCGGAATGGTGTCATGCCAATGGACATATGTTGGGTAGTGTTGTAGCAATACTCTCCTAGATGCAACCATCTGGCCCATGCTTTCTGTTTCCCTACCACATAATTTTTGAGGTATCCCTCCACCCACTTGTTGACTATCTCTGTCTATCCATCCATCTGAGGGTGATAGCTGGTGCTAGGGGTCAAGGCCGTACCAACCAACCTGAATAACTCCTTGAAGAAAGTACTCATAAACCTGCTATCTCTATCGCTAATAATGGTCTTGGGTAGGCCATGCAACTTGAAAATCTCCCTGAAGAACAGTTCGGCCACCTGTGTTGCACTGAAGTCGGTAGCTATGGCGAAGAAATGTGCAAACTTTGTTAACTTGTCTACCACTACAAATATGCAGTCCTTCCCTTGCGTCTTTGGCAGCCCAGTGATGAAATCCATGGATATGCTTTCCCACTTGTGCTTTGGAATGGGTAAGGGTTGCAATAGTCTTGTTGGGTGCTTGTGCTCATCCTTGTTTGCCTGACATGTAGTACACTCTTTGGCGTGCTTAATCACATCTTCCTTGAGACCCTTCCAAGAGAACCTTTCTCTCACCTGCCTGTATGTCTTGTTGATCCCCTGATGTCCTGTCATTGGTGAGTCATGGCACGCCTGCAATACTTTAGCCTTGAAGGCCAATCCAAGAACCAAGAAGATTTGGTCTTTGTAGTAGATGAGGTCATTTATAACCTTGAAATCTTCATCTTGTACCTGTCCGTCTAGTAGCTGCCACACAAACTGATCCTCTGCATACTCCATCACTAGATGGTCTTTCCACTCAACTGTTACCCCTATTATGGCAAATATGGATGGCCTTCTGGATAAGGCATCAGCCACCACATTGTTCTTCCCCTTAACAAACTCAATGTCAATGTCATAGGCTTGTATTTTTCTTACCCATTTTTGTTGCCTCTCGTTCAAGTCCTTCTGTTCCAATAGATATTTGAGACTGTTATGATCTTACTTGACCACAAACTGAGCTCCTACCAAGTATTTTTGGAATTTGGCTAGTGCATGCATGATAGCCAGCATTTCTTTGTCATAAATGTTGTAGAGTATCTCAGAACCTCTGAGTTTCCGACTCTTGTAGGCAAGAGGGTGCCTCTTTTGCATCAGTACGGCCCCTATTCCTTCCCCGGACGCATCACACTCCAAGGTAAATGGGAGGCTGAAATATGGAAGGGCTAAGACTGGGCACGTACTCATCACCTTCTTCATATTATCCATCGTTATTTGAGCCTCCTCGTCCCACTTGAATGCTCCCTTCTTAGTCAAATCGGTCAAGGGTGCACATAGATGAGAGAAACCCTTGACAAACTTTCTGTAATACGTGCACATTCCTAGAAATCCTCTCAACTCTGTGAGTGTCTTAGGAGTAGGCCATTCCATGATGGCTTCAATTTTCTCCTGATGTACCTGTACCCCCTTTTCCCTGATGATGTGTCCTAAATAGAGGACCTCTGTCATTCCAAACTCACATTTGGACTCCTTAGCATACATTGATTGTTCCTCCATGATTGACAAAATTTGATCTGCATGCCTGAGATGCTCCTCCCACGTCTTGCTGTAGATAAGCAAGTCATCAAAAAATACTAACAAGTACTTCCTCAGATGCTTGTTGAACACATGGTTCATACATGATTGGAATGTAGCAGGGGCATTGGTTAAGCCAAAGGGCATCACCAAAAAGTCATAATGGTCGTAGTGACATCTAAAATTTGTTTTTGAGATGTCTTCCTCCCTCATCTTGATCTGATGATAACCAGAGCGAAGATCAATCTTCATGAAGTAGATGGCCCCATGCAGTTCGTCCAACAGTTCATCAATCCTGGGTATCGGGTACCTATTTTTTGTGGTCTTTTTGTTCAAATCCCTGAAGTCAATGCACATCCTCATAGTGCCATCTTTCTTCTTTACCAACACTACTGAAGAAGCAAAAGGGCTACTACTGGGCCTAATGTGCCCCATGTCCAGAAGTTCCTTGATGGCCTTTTCTATCTCATCTTTGTACTTCTTGAGATGTCTGTATGGTGTGGTAATAACTGGTTTGTCCCCTTCCTCTAGCTCAATAATGTGCTCAAACCCCCTATCTGGTGGTACCCCTAGAGGAATAGGCCCAAACACCTTGTGGTGCATGTCAAGGATTTCTTTGATCTCTTGGGTGTAGTGAACCTTGCCCTATTCATCCACACGTGTCACAATCTTTCATTCGGCTACGTATACTATCTCGTCCCTCCGGAAGATGGCCTCCATCCTCTTGGCCGTGACTACCTTTGCAACATTCCCTGTCATGCCCCTCAGCACTACCTTTCATCCACCTTCCTCTGTGAATGACATTTCCATCATTTTGTAGTTGGTGGTGATAGGCCCCAATGTGATGAGCCACTGAACCCCTAGGATGATGTTGGTATCCAAAAGGTCCATGACATAGATGTCCTGTGTCATCTCATGCCTACCCAAGGTAAGCTTCATGCCCAGAATGTATCTATCACATGGCATAGTACTTCCTCCTGCAACCTCCACTTTGAATCCTTCAAATTATACTATGGGTATGTGCCTCCTCTTCAGTAATGTTGCATCAATGAAGTTGTGGGAAGATCCTCCATCAATCAAAACTGAAACTCTCTGTCCCTGCAAGACCCCCCTCATTCAGAAGGTATTATACTTGGGCACTCCACTGATAGATGCTAGGGTGGCCATATTGTCCTGTCCTGTGATATGCTCCTCCTCTACTGCCTCAGTGGTTTCTGCCTCCATGTTCTGTATCTAGCCGACCTCATCTTCCTCCTCGTTGTCTGAAGTGACTTCAATGTAGTGCACCTGACCCCGGCCATGCATTTGTGTGCTGGGTTCCATGGTTCTTTGCAAGTGAAGCAAAGTTGCTTCCGTCTCAACTCCCTCCTGGTGTTCTCATCCACTCTGCCCTGGCCCCTGTCAAAACCCCTTGGGTCACATCCTCCCTAATTCATTGGAGGTCTTTGGTCTCTTCCTCCACTGTTAAGAGGTGGTCTGGGTATGAATTTAGATTTAGTAGCTGGACCCAAATCCCTCATCTTCCAAATGGCCTCCTGTAGGTTGATAAGCTTTAAAGACTTTACCCAACCCTTCAAAGGTTCCATCAACCCTTCTGTGAAAAGCTTCATGAGCCTGGTTGGGGACATATCTTGCACCATCACTGCCAACCTCTGAAATTCATCAATATATGCCTCAGTCGTACCTGTTTCCTTGAGTTGGGTGAGCTCCTGGAAATGTAGCTCAAGATCTCCTTGATCAAATATATCAATGAGATTTTGAGTGAATTCTGTATAGGACACAATCTGATTGTGGCCGAGTGTGGTGAGTCTGTGATACCACTAGTCATGAGCCTTGCCATTCAAGTACATAGTGGAAAACTTGATGGCCTCCATCTCCCTCATGGGGTTGAGCTGTAAGTAGGTATCCAACTTTTGTACCCAAGATTGTGCTGTCATCTTGGCCGTACCATCAAAGTATGGAATCTTTGTCTTCCCTGCTCTTCGTTCAAACTCAAAACTACCCTTGTGGCTCATCCTAGGTTGATTTCTGAACCTGAGTTGGCAATACTAATCTAGGGACATCTATCTTTAGATCCTCATATCCAAACTGTAGTACTCCTTGGTACTCCTCGGTAGTTGTTCCATAAGGTTTTCAACTTGTTCATGTTGCCCTTGCTCATCTGTGAATGTGGGCATGTACGGTCTAGGGTTAGCTCTACTACCTAAATGTCGGCCAAGCTTTTCATCTGTGAATGTGGGAATGTATTGCCTAGGATTGACCCTGCTACCCATCTGACCCTGGGCCATGTCTCCTTCCAGACTTCCCTCGGATCTGGGGGCTTTCTCCGGATTATATCTGATCTCCTCATGGACTCCACCAGATCCACTCGCTTCCTTGTTCCCATACGTATCATGGTTCTTCCCTTGATGGGTCACTTGCATCAGAAGTTTATTTAGCTTGGATTGTTTCTTGTTCATTATCTCCAGGTTCTCATCAACCCTCTTCAAGGTTTCAGAAATTTCGGCCTGTCCCCTTCTGTTGGTTTCATGGTACTCGTCCAAGTGTTGGACCAATGTGCTTTCCGTGCGGTTGACAGATTGCTGGAACTTGTCAAACTCGAATACTATGAGAGCCAAGACTAGAGGCTCATGGTCATCCCCTGACTCTTCCATTTCAGCCTCGATTTCACTGCTCCATTTCTTCCTTCAACCCATAAAAATACCACTGTACCTCTGCATGTGCCGATCCTTCCATAGGTTTGGAGGATCGAAGCTCTGATACCACTGTAATGATCCCAAGCCAAATTTTTCACTTGGAATCACTAACTACCACTGATTTGTTGATGTGCAGGTGTTTATTCAGTTATTAAGTGCATTCATACAAGATTCATCCAACACATGAAGATTGTTGGGATTTATAATTAATAATTTACTATTTAATTAATTATTTTATTCCAACAAGGTCTAATAATTTCAATGTTTTCTAGGCCACCTAGATTTATTCACTTGAGTTTTAATTACACGACATACCCTTCAAAATGCACCTACGTGCTCCAAGGGTACCACTCACCTTAGACTGGTTTTGGAAGTTTGTTCGACCCTTGGAGTCAACACTCCACTCGGTCGACCTTGTGAGAGACTAAGGGATTCTAAGGAATAAGGACTCCACCTTATTTCACACCCTTTAGAAATATTCATGAGCGACTATCCCAGTATTCCCTCACGACATCATGGACCTCTCAAACTAGGTAATCGCTAACCTACCATTCATGTCACGACGAGAGTTCTAGTAGGATGTGACAGGGACACTTCCACACCTCTCCTTCAATTTCTGGTTTCTGTCCATGGCCCCTTTACTCCTTATGTGAGTTGAATTAGCAAGCATCGTCAAGCCTGCATCCACTAAAAAAACAATGTCAATAATCCATATACATAAATCATACTGTAATCAATCATATGTCACATGTACGAAAAATGAAATACTCAAACAAATATAATCTACTCCCTAACTCAACCTGGATTCCAAGGAAGTTCATTGATTCCATCAAGATCCATAACATGCCACGTGTCTTGCACGCTCAAGAAAACTCGTGAATACCATCTTCCAATACATATACATCAAAATAACAATAATTCACAACACATCATCATCATATATAACTTATAATCAAAATGAAATCATAATATACCATACCCTGATCACTTTCATGCAAGTGTCCTCAAATAATATGTCAATAAAGGTGTGCTCACTAGAGCGGGATGTTACAACACAAAAATAAGGATAAGGGAAAGACAAAGAATGACACTAGAAAATGGTGCGATTTCCACAAAAATCCCATGGCACAACATCGATGAATGTTGCTCAAAACATACATTGGTGGTCGAGATCAAAGAAAAATATATGAACCCAGATTCAGAATCCAATTAAGAAAATACTAGGAAGAGAAAGAGCATCAACGCAGACCCCATTGCTACTGTCGCGACCACAATAATTCAACCAGAAGAAACAAAAAATCTTGAAGAAGGGGAATTCCTCTTCCATTCATAGATGTGGGTGAAGGGGACCCCATTTCATTTCATTGTTGATAGCAGAAGCCAGAAGAACATCATCTCAGTAGATGTCATCAAACAGTTGAGATTGTCGACAACACCACACCCGCAACCATACAACATCGAGTAGATTCACTAGGGACGATATCTCTGTGTCAGCCAACAATTATGCCTATCATATGGCATCCATCCCTTCAAGGATGAGATATTATGTGATGCTTCCCCACTAGATGCATGTGATGTTTTCTTGGGCCAACCATATATATGGAAGCGCCATGTTATTTATGAGTCTCGAACCCATAGTGCCATTGTTACTCTGGGGGCCATCTCTACAAAACACCAAAGGTAATTCCAACTACTGTCCCACTAAAACGGTGCCGCAAGGTAGTATCTCATACTACAAAATTCAATGTCTTCACAGACTGTTCAAAAGGTGAATAGAAGAACACCGCAACCACTGCAACCTCAGTCCAAGCACCTTCTGTCTAGCAGATGCAGGTCGACAAGATTGAATAAAAGAGAAAGGATTTATTTTTCACATAGTCATATCATGTATCCAGACTATTTAAAAAGTTCTAACCCTTCCAACCACAGGTTCATGATAGCCTTCAACAAGCTAAGCAACACAACTTCTCCAGCAAGGAAAGTAGTTCATCAAAATGTAGATACAACAAACGATTTTCCCTCTTCCTCGGGCACTCAACACAATGACTACCATTTATTCCTAAGGAGGGAGGATTGATCCATGTGAATATTGGTGGCCATCCACCTATTCCAACTGAATCAAGACAATCTTATGGTAATTTACTATTTTTAGTAGTTTTTCGGTTCCTAAACTTTCGAGGCCATTTTGAGGGCCTAAATGAAGTATTTTGGGATCGAGCACCTAAATAATCGCCAATGACTCTAATTGAGCCCCCAAAATGAATATCCTCGATGACACCTTTCCAACAATCTATCGTTTTCCCCAACAAAGATCGTATGCCAAAGTTACGCTACCAGTAAGTTGATACACTAAACTACCCAAAATGGGGTCCACAAAATTGTTGGTTTTTCATCTTTTGGGGTTAGGATTTTGGATTTTATTTATGTTAAAAATACATTTAGAGCCTCATTGTAATCATATTATTGCGAATGAGCATATCCGTCACATCTCTTGTTAGAGATAAGCTGCCACCATTCTAGTGAGTTCATTCACTCTGTAGTTTTTACAGTTTTGTACATTTCGCTCATTAATAGAAATTGTGTATTACTATATCTATGTGGTAGCTCTGATATATTTCTGTTATATTATTGGATATATGATATATCTTTGTACATTTATTTATTATATCTCCTCTCTCACTTGGTGCTGAAAATAATCTGGATCAGTGGTATTAGAGAAGGCTGCTCTTGATCGTTTTTTAGTGCATGTTCCCGACGAGGTCGAAGTATAGAAAGTTTGGTCTCGATATTGTCTATATTGAGGACAATTTCTCTTGCATGTCAAAGAAACCCTCCATGGAAGAATTAAAGAAAAACAGTGGAGAAAAAGATTCTATTAATCTGTTGCTTAAGAAAGCTCTCAATGATGGAGAATTTTTCCCACATCCTTCAATGCCTTCAATGACTACCCACCTGTCTGATGAAATGATGGAGAATTGTTCCCACATCCTTCAATTCCTTCTGATAAAAACATCCATGTATTCATCAAGTGACCACTTTGGAGACACCTCCCCTTTCAAGGTACAAGTGAATTTTGATATTCCCGTATTTGAAGGTCAGATCAATGCAGATGCCCTAGAAAAATGGTTAAATATGATAGAAGGTTATTTCTCTTTTCAAAAAATATTCAACAGGGAAAAGATCACCTTCGCACTCCATAAGGCTCTCCCCCATGTCAAACATTGGTGGGAAAATTACTAGGATCAAATTTCCACAAAGGGCTATGGGATATATGGGTTCGAGCCCACTTGGGATTTTTTTGTGGATGCGGTCAAGGAGAAGTATTACCCTATTGGTAACTATGATGACCAGTACATGATATGGACCACACTGTAGAAAGAGAGGGGAAAAATAATTTTGGAGTTCAAAAATAATTTCCATACCTTGTGCACCAAGATGGGTATCAAAGACTCCAAGCAACATCTGGTTCTAAAATACCACGGGGCTCTAGATAGGTAAATCCAAACTGAAGTGGATTTGCTTGACATCTCATTGTTGAGGGTTTCTTATCGATATGCTGTTAATATTGAGTATAAATTTAAGCACCAGAACAAACAGAAGTTCAGTTCTACAAATCCGCAACAACCAAAATATGATAAAGATGACCCTAACAAATAGCCTCCAAAAAACAAGTCCAAGCCACAAGAAAAGAAGGGTAAGGGAAAGATAAATAATGCCACTAGAAAATGGTGTGATTTTCAGAAAATACCCTAGCACAACACCGATGAATATAACTCAAAACAAACATTGGTGGCCAATATCAAAGAAAAATATCTGAACCCAAATTCAGAATGCGATTTAGAAACTACTAGGAAGAGACAGATCATCGACGCAGACCCCACTTCTAATGTCACAACCACAAAAATTCAACCAGAAGAACTAGCATATCATGAAGAGGGGGAGCGCCTCTTCCATTTACAAATATGGGTGAAGGTGACCCCGTTGCATTTCTTTTTTGATAGTTGTAGCGTACCCAACCACCCCCAGGTGGGGCGACGCCACTTCAATCCCTCTTATGGAATTATTTCGACTTTTGATCTAACTCTTAATTAATAAAGAAGCATGCAGTATTCACATGCATAGATCAATATTCATGTTATGACATAAATAAATGAGACATATGTCATGCACAACAATAACCAGCAATCGTGCATATTACAAATACACATTTCATAGATAAGTGAATACGCAACGGAATAAATACACAAGAAAATAAACCATAACAAAGAGAACTTATCTTTAATGCAATGAATCACCAACTGGATGTAGACCAAGGAAATTCCACCCAACCATAGACATTGTTGTTCCAAGTCTCAACAACAATTCCAACCCCGAGCTAGGGCTATGAATCCACAAGGATGGTTCCAGAGTGCCACTCGGCTCTAAACCAGTCAACACACAATCTCTCACAGGATTTCCAGCACCCACATCAATCCAAAGTACACCAACTCTCTTCTACCCAGCCTACACAACCCAAGAGAATGGATCCCCTTCTCTGCCATGCAGTCCCTTGGGTTCCCCATCTCTTTCTGGGGCTCTAGTGAAACTGGTCCAGAATCTCCATGCTGGGACTCTCAGGACTCACAGCTCTGAGAAAAACTAAAAACATGACAAAGCATCTCAGACATACATGCCTTGATTCATGGCTAGAATACACCAACAGTCTCTACGACCAACAAAACCATGGCTCCTCTCCAACATATCGTTTTCCTTTCCCAATACAAGACACGAATGAGGAAATACGAGTGGGTGAAAGAATGAATGGATTCAGAATGAAACGAAAGGTGTGAACAACAATCAATTGAGTGAGTGAGTGAATGAGTGAAGAAGAAGAAACCCCCACAACATACCAATGATGGGTTTATGTATTGGAATTAACGAACCACTTGGACTTCCCCCCAAGAAAATCATGTAACTATTATTCTCCATTAAAAAAAAAAAGGTAAATAAAGTATAAAATAAATACTTATCCCCTAAATCCCCCTCTCTTGTGGAATCATATCCCCATATAACTCTTTTCCTTGTCCATCTAGCAGCCACTGATGTATTTATTATTGATAATGATCAAAACATCACATTTCCTAGGCACACTAGCCCCTTTCAATTGTTTCTCCACTATGGCCTTTCATGGATTAACAAAATACATTATTTAATGCGGGGCTCAAAACCCAGGGTGTTACATCCCCTACCCTTTATTTTGGCACTGTCCTTGTTTGATCATGTTTTCATTGATGCCAATGGTTTTATTGATTGATGTCAAAGGATTGATTGATTTATGTCAAAGGATTGATTGATTGATGTCAAAGGATTGATTGATTGATGATTGATGTAATATAATATATATTTTCCTTGATGAGAATGCATAGATGAAGATGGATCAATGAGTTGTCATTGATATGATGAAGATAGATCAATGAGTTTTCATTGATACATGATGAACATGGATTGTTTTGGTTTCATTGGTATATGATGCATTGTTGGAAAAATGTATAGATGACTCATTATTGTCTTATCATGATTGATAAGGGACACAAATGAATGAACTCCAAAGTGGTCCCCTTATGGTGAAAGCCCTCACGGGAAGACGCTTTACGGATTGAGTTATCCTAGAAGAATGGTTGGAGGACCCATGCTCTCATTATTGTTTTATCATGATTGATAAGGTGCACAAATGGATGAACTCCAAAGTGGTCCCCTTATAGTGAAAGCCCTCATGGGAAGATGCTTTGTGGATTGAGTTATCCTAGAAGAATGGTTGGAGGACCCATGCTTGTATGTGGAATAATGAGATGAAGGAAATTGAATTTGTTAGGAAAACTATCCTAGATGTACATTTCTTGTCATACCATTTCTGGTGGTATGTAGAAACGTCACATAACTCCGCATGGTTAGAGAGTTATGACCATGAGAAGTTGGAGACCCCAGGTTTGGGTAATGGACCCAAGTTTGTTTGATGGGTAATAGTATGTGTTATGATATATTTTCATACAATACTATTCGATATGGATAGTAAATGTCATGCCATTTTTGGTGGTATGTGGAACATCACATAATTCCTCACGGTTTGAGAGTTATGGCCTTACGAAGTTGGAGGACCCTCACATGTCATCAAGAAGCCCCAAAAGGTCAAAGTAGTCAAAGTGGTTTAAGGGTTTTTAAAAGGTAAATAATAAAGTGAAGTGATGAGTGTAATATAATTCAAAGTGAATACAAAATAAATTATTTAAATAATAAATTTAATGGAGAAATTAGAAGTGGGTTAACCCTAAAATAAGGAAAGTGGGGCCAAGTGACTTAGAAGACGTTTTTAAGGAAGCTACTTGGAGAGTATAAATAAGAGGCAAGACTCTCTCATTTTAATTACACTTGAGCATATTCAATATCTATATGTGTCTGAGGTAACCAAGGATATATAAGCCGAAATTCTAAGGAAAGGTGAAGAAAAGAAGGCCGAAATGCAAGGAAGGATAAATTCTTTTGATGATGCTTTCTAAGATATGTTATTTACAGGTCATCTCACCATTTTCGATATAACGTTTTTTATATAATGATTCATACCGTGAAATTGTTATTCCATTGAGAAAACATACTCAAGTATATGTGGTAATAAATTCATCTTGTGGGTCGTTTTATTTTTGAAGTTACACTCCGTGGAAAATAGGGTTTGTGGCTAGTCCTGGAACTAGTCAAAAACAGGTGTTTCAGGTAAAAACATCATAACTTCTTCATAAGAGATCCAAATTCAGTGAAACAAAATGTGTTGGTTAGGGTACAATATATAGTATGCTTGTAATAGTTTCAAATCAATTCAATTAACATTTTGTGTGGGGCACACTCTACAAGGTTGCTTTCTAGAATAAGACATAATTCAACAAGGTATGTCATTTTTGCTATAACGCATTTTCTGAGAGGTTCCAAGTAGTTCCACCTGGAGGAATTGCATAAACCAAATTGAAGAACAATGTGTATCAGTTTCATATCTTTGTTCATTACAGGTACAAATTTATGATTATTTCAAGTTGGGGTTGTTGACTAATCCAAAACTAGTCATGGTTGAGACAAGTAGTTGATGAGTTGGCACATACATGAGGTGTATAGTTGATGATGTTGGTACATATTGATGAGTCATTTTTTATGAGTATTTAACACATGATTGGTATATACTTGTTACATGGTTGGATGCACTTGTTTATGGTATAGGTTGATTACAGGTTGTTTGGCACAGGTTGGTGCATGGTTGATGCACTTGTTTATGTTGATATATTGATATCTATTGAAGATTGTTGCCTCATCCCAGTTGGTGCTGAGAATGTAAGCTGAGTCTTTCATATAGAGCTAGTGCTCTTGTAGATTTGTACTCTATTCAGTTGTTTTTGAAAAACATTCGGATTGAAGTCCATAATAAAAAGAAAAATTGTACATACATCTTGTGTTCTTTGTGTTCCTTGTGGAGATGATTTGTTGATGATATGTTTCTGATATGTATTCACATCTAACTGATTATAAATAACAGCAATGAGTAATGATCAAATGTTGAATGTTAACTAAGGAGTTTTTGTGTAAGAGGGAAGTTCTGGGAAAAATATCCCCACACTCATTCACACCCCCCCCTCTAAGTGTGGTAGGTGTGTCCAACAATTGGTATCAGAGAAGGCCTACAAAAGGATGATGAAGTTCCAATCCTTGATGAGGAAAACTATTCTACTTGGAGAATAGAGATGAAAGTGTATTTGAAGACAATGGGAGCAACTATTTGGAAGGAAACCATCTGTGGATATGTTCTGTTGAAGAAAAAGTCAAAGTTTGCAGCTCAAAGGGAATGAAATAAGAATGATGCATTGTTTCTCAAGACCATTCTTAGTGGATTCTCAATCCCTATAAAAGAGAGCATGGGACAATGCACTTCTGCCAAGGATCTATGGCTAAAGCTAGAGGAGACATATCAAAGCAAGGAAGAGAAATAAGATATTGAAGAACACTCCATCAAGATCACTAAAGGTAAAAAATATCCAAAAACCCTTGATTGTATTATTTCTAAATGTGACTTTGAAAAAATTTCAAGTGAAGATAAAGAATCAAGTGATGATAGCACAAAGGAAGAACTTGAAGACATTTCAAATGAAGGCAAAGAAGTATGTGTTGATGTTGGCAAAAAGAAAGATCATGAAGATACTTCAAATGAAGGTAAAGAACATTCAAAGACTCTTGATTGCAATGATTCAAAGTGTGATGATGTTGAATTTTTCTCAAGTGAAGAAGATGATCTAGAAATAGTTTGTGTAAAGTTTGATGATAGTTATCCCATGGAAAGAATAGAAGAAAATCTATTAGAACTTTAAAAGGAAATTGAAGAGGGTTTATACATGTATAGGAGTGATCATTTTTATACACACTATAACTATCTTTCGGATAAAACTAAGAAGTTTATTAGGAGGAGTCAAAGGTACATCTTGAAGTTAAAGGGAATTCTCAAAGAACAAGAAGAGAGTTCTAAATTAGAAGAAAATGAAAAATTAGATATAAATGTAGATGATGAGATTAGCAAAAGTTTTGAAACCATTGTCCATCTCAAGACCCAAATTGAAGAAGCCAAAAGAATAGAGGAACTCTTGAAGATTCAAATAAATGAAAAGGAAGAGTCATGTTGTAAACTAGAAGCTGAAATTGTTGACCTTAGAAAGAAGGTAGAGAAGTCAAACAAATTCTTGAATAACTCAAGAATCTTGGATGAGATATTGGAAAGTCAAAGACCACCATGTGATAAATCAGGTCTGGGATACAAAGGAGAAGATACACATGTTGAAGCAAGCACCTCAAAGAACCATGAGGTAAGTCCATCAAAGAAGGAAGACAATGTTGCAAAACAACCATCTACACAAGACAAAGAAGATTTCAAAAGAACAAAGCAAGGAAGACATCAAGAAGCTACTTTTGGGACACCAAAGCAAAGGTATGAAAGTATTTT
>ML785116.1:1709486-1734783 GCA_009831015.1 Picea engelmannii | reverse complement strand
CATATGATTGATACATTCCATGGATGATATCTTTTGGCACATTGCATGATGTTGATGTACATAGATGTTGTGCATGATGAGCACACATTTTGTACAGGATGTACTTGGTTGATATTTTTCTCATGATTCTTTATTTCATTGTTAACATATCTTTTGCTTCATGATGCTTGGTATGGCATGAGTTTGATGCATGAACGGGTCCAAGGATCGTTATATGGTAGAACAATGTTCATCTTACAGAAAAGATAGGGGAGACATACCCATAGTGGGAGTCATTATTCTTCCCACGATTCTAGGAGGAGATATTTATCAGATGCATACCTAGAAAAAATCCCTATACTTGAAGAAAGAGCACATGAGCATAATTTCAAGGGGAGAAATGGTCACAGGGGGAGTATGTTCGATGTATCTTCAGCATTACTTTAGAGTGATATCCCTTGTTCAAAAGGGGAGATATTATTCAGAGGAATATCAAAGGAATTCAGACAGGGAGAGCAACTCCAAGGAGAGTTCAAGCAAGGGGCGTAGCCCCAAGATGAGAATGGCCCTTTGCCATTGATGTCAAATGGGGAGAGTTAATCACAATGATGTGATTGATGTTTATTGATGGGGAGTGATAGTCACATTGACTATTGATGTAGAGCATGCCTTATCTACATGTTGACATCAATAATTGGTAATTGGTGTTGATATCAATATTGGTATTGCCATCAATGCCAAAGGGGGAGATTGTTGGATCATGTTGTCATTGATTCCAATGGTTTGATTGATTGATGTCAAGTGATTGATTGATGTCAAAGGATTGATTGATTGGTGATTGATGCAATATAATATATATTTTCCTTGATGAGAATGCATAGATGAAGATGGATCAATGAGTTGTCATTGATATGATGAAGATGGATCAATGGGTTTTCATTGATACATGATGAATATGGATCATTATGGTTTCATTGGTATATGATGCATTGTTGGAAAAATGTATAGATGACTCATTATTGTCTTATCATGATTGATAAGGGGCACAAATGGATGAACTCCAAAGTGGTCCCCTTATGGTGAAAGCAGACGCTTTGCGGATTGAGTTATCCTATAGAATGGTTGGAGGAACCATGCTCTCATTATTGTCTTATCATGATTTATAAGGTTCACAAATGGATGAACTCCAAAGTGGTCCCCTTATGCTGAAATACCTCACGGGAAAACGCTTTGCGGATTGAGTTATCCTAGAATAATGGTTGGAGGACCCATTCTTGTATGTGGAATAATGAGATTAAGGACATTGAATTTGTCAGGGAAACCATCCTAGATGTATATTTCTTGTCATTCCATTTCTTTTGGTATGTATAACGTCACATAACTCCTCACGGTTAGAGAGTTATGGCCATGAGAAGTTGGAGACCCCGGGTTTGGGTAATGGACCCAAGTTTGTTTGATGGGTAACAGTATGAGTTATAATATATTTTTAGACAATACTATTCTATATGGATAGTACATGTCATTCCATTTATGGTGGTATGTGGAACGTCACATAACTCCTCATGGTTTGAGAGTTATGGCCTTATGAAGTTGGAGGACCCCCACATGTCATCTAGAAGCCCCAAAAGGTCAAAGTAGTCAAAGTGGTTTAAGGGTTTTTAAAAGGTAAATAATAAAGTGAAGTGATGAGTGTAATATAATTCAAAGTTAATACAAAATAAATTATTTAAATAATAAATTTAATGGAGAAATTAGACGTGGGTTAACCCTAAAATAAGGAAAGTGGGGCCAAGTGACCTAGAAGATGTTTTTAAGGAAGCTACTTGTAGAGTAGAAATAAGAGACAAGGCTCTCTCATTTTAATTACACTTGAGAATACTGAATATCTATATGTTTCTGAGGTAACCAAGGATATCTAAGCCAAAATTCTGAGGAAAGGTGAAGAAAAGAAGCTTGAAATGCAAGGAAGGATAAATTCTTTTGATGATGCTTTCTAAGATATGTTATTTACAGGCCATCTCACCATTTTCTCTATAACTTGTTTTCTATAATTATTCAGACTGTGAAATTTCTAGGACATTGAGAAAACATACCCAAGTATCTGTGGTAACAAATTCAACTTGTGGGTCATCATATTTTTGGAGTTACACTCCGTGGTAAATAGGGTTTGTGGCTAGTTCTGAAACTAGTCAAAAACGGGTGTTTCAGGTAAAAATGTCATAACTTCTTCATAACAGATCCAAATTTAGTGAAACAAAATGTGTTGGTTAGGGTACAGTATATAGTATGTTTTGTAATAGTTTCAGATCAATTCAATGAATATTTTTTGTGGGGCACACTCTACAAGGTCGCTCTCTAGAATAAGATAGAATTTAGTAAGGTATGCCATTTTTACTATAACGCCTTTTCTGAGAGGTTACAAGTAGTGAAACCTAGAGGAATTGCATAAAAAACACTGAAGAACAATGTTTATCAGTTTCATATGTTTATTCATTACAGGTAGAAAGTTATGATTATTTCAAGTTGGGGTTGTTGACTAATCCAAAACTAGTCATGGTTGAGACAAGCAGTTGATGAGTTGGCACATACATGAGGTGTATATTTGATGATGCTGGTACATATTGATGAGTCATTGTTGATGAGTATTTGACACATGATTGGTGTATACTTGGTACATGGTTGGATGCACTTGTTTGTGGTACAGGCTGATTACAGGTTGTTTGGCATAGGTTGGTGCATGGTTGATGCACTTGTTTATGTTGACAGATTGATATTTGTTGAAGATTGTTGCCTCATCTCAGTTGGTATTGAGAATGTAAGATGAGTATTTCATATAGATCTGGTTCTCTTGTAGAGTTGTACTCTATTCAGTTGTTATTGAAAAACCCTCGGATTGAAGTCCATAATAAAAAGAAAAATTGTACATGCATCTTATGTTCTTTGTGTTCCTTGTGGAGATGATTTGTTGATGATATGTTGTTGATATATGTTGCTAATATGTATTCACATATAACTGATTATAAATGACAACAATGAGTAATGAGAAAATGTTGAATGTTAACTAAGGAGTTTTTGTGTAAGAGGGAAGTTCTAGGAAAAATATCCCCACACTCATTCACCCCCCCCTCTGAGTGTGGTAGGTGTCTCCAACAGTCCTCAGTGCATAAACAAAAGAAAAAAAATTCAAAATTTATTCAAAAAGTTGTGGATACTCTACCTGTATGGAATCTTCATGCTCCCAAGTAGCACCTTCAAGACCGTAGCAAGTCCAATGGACTTTTACGAGCTCTATAACTTGATTTTAGATCATTTTGACTTTTCTGTCCAATATTCACATTGGTTAGAAATGGAAATATCCCTCTATCTCTACATGAATTAGATGCCAATCAATAACATGGTTAGGATCATGTACACATGTTTTTAGCAAAGAGATATGAAATACATTATGCACATTCATGGAAGCAGGCAATGCAAACATGTATTCAAATGGCCCTAATCTATCCAATATCTCAAATGGACCACATAATTTGGCCGCTAGCTTTGTATAGCTACCCAAATTCAAAGAACTCTTCTTGGGCTTCACTTTTAAAATCACATGCTCCCCAACTTTAAATTCTCTAGTTGTCCTGTTCTTATATGCATAAATTTTCTTTCTATCTTGAGTTGCCTCTAAATTCTTCTTAATTCTAACCATCTGGCCTTCCATATCCTTAAGAAATTCTATCCCAAGTACCACTTTATCTGTGGGGTTGTACAAACTCACTGGAGTATTTCATTTCCTACCATACAAAGCTTCAAATGGTCTCATTTTCAATGAATCTTGATATCCATTATTATAGGAAAACTCAGCCAAGTTCAAGTAATATTCCTACTTAGATGGTTTATCCATCACATACACTCTCAACATGTCTTTAATTACTTGGTTGACTCTCCCTGTCTTCCCATCTGACTGTGGATGGTATGTTGTGCTAAAGTTCAAATTTGTACCAAATACTTTAAACAAACCCTGCCATAAATTTGAAGTAAACTGTGTGTCTCTGTCTGAGACAATTGTCTTAGGTATCCCATGCAACCTAGCAATATCCCTGATGTAAATTTCTGCAATATTAGTTGTTGTATGAGTCGGTTTTACAGGAACAAAATGAGAAGACTTTGTAAACTTATCAACCATGACCATAATTGAATCGTTTTGTTTTGTTGTCTTGGATAATTTAGTTATAAAATCAATGGTTACCACTTCCCATTTCTTCTCTGGAATTGGTAAGGGTTGTAGAAAACCCGCTGGGTGACTATGCTCAACCTTCACTCTCTAAAATTCCATACAGATGGAAATGTAATCAACAACATCTTTCTTCATACCTGGCCAAGAAAATTGGATTCTTACTGTTGTAATTGTTTTCTGGTAACTGGGATGTCTGTCATACGGAACATTATGCGTTTCGTTTAATACCAAATTTATGGGTTCTCCAAAATTAGGACATAAATTCTATTGTTATGCATAAATAATCCATCTTTCTTCATCTCGTATTATTTAATTTTATGGTGTACATTTTCTTATTGTAAGATTTCCTTTACCCATAGGTAATGTTGATCTGTGACAACAACATCTAAAATTCTTCTCTTTAAATATGACTGATTCATACTAACAATTGTAGCATGCATGAGATGTATTCTTCTACTAAGTGCATCGACAACTTTATTTTATTTTCCTTTGATATGCTTGATGTCAAAATCATATTCACTTAAAAATTCCAGCCATCTCGTTTGCCTGACATTCAAAGTTGGTTGTTCAAAAAGATATTCCAGACCACAATGGTTTGTTCTTAATTCAAATCTCTTCCCCATGAGATAAT
This sequence comes from Picea engelmannii, assembly GCA_009831015.1. NCBI lineage: Eukaryota > Viridiplantae > Streptophyta > Pinopsida > Pinales > Pinaceae > Picea > Picea engelmannii. Next base: position 1,729,951 of record ML785116.1, on the reverse strand, counting down.
TCCTCCACATCTTCAAAGCGTGAACAATGGCAACAAGTTCCAAGTCATGTGTGGCATAGTTCCTCTCATGTTATTTAATATTTATGGACGCATAACCAATGGCATGTCCATTTTGAGTCAGGAATCCACCAAGTCCTTCCTTGCATGCATTTGTACATACCACAAAAATTTCATTTGGGTCAACAATCTTTAAAACATGTGGACTAGTAAGCAATTCTTTCAACAAATTAAAGTTTGCTTCACACACATATGTCCATTCAAATTTAATTCCCTTCTTTTGCAAAGAAGTGATGGGATGAGAAATCTTAGAGAACCCTGCTATACATATTTTGTAGTAACCAACTAACCCCATAAAATATCTGACTTATGAAACATTCCTAGGTGTTGGCCATCCTCTAATGGCTTCAATATTCTCTGGATCCACTCCTATACCTTATTCTGAAATAATGTGTCCCAAGTAATGGATCTGTTCTTGGTAAAAATAACACTTACTAAGCTTGGAATACAACTTATTTTCCCTCAGTACTTGTAATACCAATCTTAGGTGATGTTCATGCTCTTCCTCTGACTTAGAATCGACAAGTATGTCGTCCAAGAATACTATGACAAACTTATCCAAATAATTTTTGAATATGCCATTCATTAAGAACATAAACACAGATGGTGCATTGGACATTCCAAATGGCACCACTACAAATTCATAATGCCCATACATGGTTCTAAAGGTTGTCTTATTGATGTCTTCTTCATTTATTCTTACCTGATGGTACCCTGATATCAAGTCTATATTTGAAAATATTTTTCCCCTTTTAGTTGGTCAAAGAGGTCATCAATTCTGGATAGAGGGTACTTGTTATTCATAGTTGATGTATTCAGTTGTCTAAAGTCAATACACAACCTCAAAGTTAAATCCTTCTTTTTGACAAAGAGTATTGGTGCTCCATAAGGTGAAACACTTGGACGTATGTACCCTTTCTTCAACAATTCTTCCAACTTCATTTATAATTATTTTAATTCTGGTGTACTCATTCTGTAAGGTGTTTTTGACACCGAAGCAACCCCTGGCACTAAATCAATAGAGAAATATATCTCCTTTATCGATAGCCTTGGTATTTATTAGAATACATCTTCAAATTATTGTAGTACCGAAAATTCTTCAAGGCTTGGCCCCTTTTTATTTTTTGGTTCCTCCACATGGGCTGCATATAATTGACATCTTTTTATGAAACATCTCTTCAGCTAAAAGTCTAAAATATCCCTTATAGAGATGGGTCTTGGAACTCCTTTCACAGTGCTCTATTTTCCTTTTTCGTCAAGACATGTAAATGTCTTGTTATGACAATCTAGGACAACATAATGTTTTTCCAATCAATCCATTCCAATTAGAATATCATAAGACCCCAATGGTATAATATTTAGATCATATTTAGTATTCACACCATTAAGACTTATGGAACAACTTATGACCATATCATGGATTTTCCTTTTGGTTCCAGTGGCTAGCTAAACCAAACTTGATTTTCCAAGCTCACTTTTCTCCAAATGTAATCTATCCACTATTTTAGGATCAATGTAACAATGAACTTCTCCTGAATCAACTAAAATAGAAACAGGTTGATTAATGATCTTACCTTCCACCTCAATCATATTGGATTGGTACTCTGCTTGTCGATCATCTAAGGATGCATAAATTCTTCCCATGCCTTCTACTGTTGTAGCCTCTTGGATGTTGTGCATGGTCTTCACTTTGTCTTTTCGGTGAGGGAAATCCTTGTACATGCGATATTCTTTTCATCCCCAACATTGGATCGGTGGTATTCTGATTTTTCTCAAGGATTCTTCTCTCTTTGACTCATCCTTAGCATACTGGTCTTGATTATTTTTATTAGGGCTATTTCTATTGAAAGAAGGTTTGAATCCCTTCCTCCTCTGATAAGATTTCTCCTTCTTCTTATCCTTCCAATATTTTTGCATGGATACTCTGCCCTTTCCTTTCTCATACATGTACCTATCCTTCCTAATGGTCTCAATCAAAGTCCTGAGTTAATCATATTGGATATTATCTTTATAAAAGGATGGAAATCCCCTCAAAAACCTTTGTACTTTCACCTTCTCATATTTTATAAACCCTACATAATTTAGCATCCCCATGAACTTCTTTTCATACTCTGCCATGGTCATGCTGCCCATCCCAAGTTCAAAGAACTCCTACATTTTCTTGTCATAGAAATTCTCTGAAAGTTACTCCTTCCAAAAAATTTTCTTGAACTACTTCCAAGTGATCCTATTATCGTTAATGTGCTCAACTTGCTTCAGTTTATCCCAACACATAGCATCTTTCCCACGTAAATGGTATGTGGCAATTATGGATTCTAGGTTGGATGAGTAGTTATGCAATTGAAAATACCTCTTGAGTCCAAGAAAACATGCTTCAACATCATATTACCTTCCTCTTTCACCATCAAAGGATGGTGGCTAATTAAGATTCCTCAACCCTCCTTGAAAAATGTCCAATTCATGTCTCCTTCTTTGGTGCCTAATAGGAGACACCTCTTGACTACTTCTAGAATCTTCAGATGCATAAAATTTCCTTGATGCGTAGGGGGGTGAGTGATGTCTATGAGTTATGCTAGCACTTCTTGAATAACCAGCTCTTCTACGATCATCTCTTCTTTCATGACATCTCCCCTCTTCCTCTTGTTTTGATTTTGATCCATTCTTTATTTTCCTCTGCAACTGATTTAATATTTGCATCAATTGAGCATTTATCTGATTTTGTTCTCTCATCAGTATCTCATTGTCTTCTTTATAACTATGCACTTCTATTTTCAGGCTTCTCATAGTCTCAATCAATGTTTCTTGCTCCCTTATGTCCTTGTGTCCATTGGATTCTGTCTCTGCATTACCAACAATGATATTATGACCTTTGGCCTCTTTCTCATGACTGGAATATCCCTCTCCTTCTTCCATTTATTGAATATGCATTCTAACCAAACTGATATGTTTACAACCCCAAACTCTGTAAAATGTGCAAGAAACCATTTTGTTAGAATTACACATATTATAAGAAAAATTTCCAAACAATGCTACAGGTCCTTTTTCTTCTCAATTCATGAAGAATATATTATCATTATCCATATTATAACACTTCCATGTTATTCTTTAGCTGGTACAAAATTTGAATTCTGCACAGGCGCTTCCTTCAAAACACTTTCCATGTGACCATGGCTCGAAACCACGGGATTATTCACTCTTTAGTTCTTTCCTCTGTATTATTCTACATAGGAGCTTGCTTGTACACAATGATCAAGAGCTCAATCACTTCCAGGTCCTTTTTTTCCTCGAATTGACAACCCCTTTACCTTTTTCATGAGACCGACATTGGGACCAAGTCCTCCGGACTTCGGCCTTCAACTATTCTCCCTTTTCAATCTTCTATTTCTCCCGAAGTTAAAATTTGTCGAACACTTATATTAACTCCACTTTGCAGATCGGACGGTCGAGATTTATATCTTGTCGACTAGACGATCTCACCCATATGAAGGCTTCAACGAGATCAACGGTCATGACTTAATTAGAAGTTGATATGGACAAACTTTATCAATTTGGGACTTCGAAACTCTGGAAATCTAATACATTTCCACTCCCAAGTATCTCAACTCCCTCGGAGTGATGACCGTCGAAGTACTTACCTTGTCATTCCATTATTGAATCGGACCATTAGGACTTAATCAAGCGTTGGGACAGATGATCCTTAAACAATTTGGGATTTCAGCGCTATGGGACTCCGAGACTTTTCCACTCCCAAGTCATTCCACTTCCCGAGAGTGATAATTGCCCAAGTGATTACACCATCCTCCTACTACTGGATCCAATGGTTGAGAAAGGTCCTAAAGGGATCTCAGATTGATGGTCTATGTGTATTCACAACTTCAGTCTTCGACACTTTTCATAGGTAAAGACCTTGGACACCCCTAGAGGCCATTCTCTTGGAGATGACATTGCATGTTGACAGCACCCATGGTGACGTGGACCCATGGCATGTGTTCCACGTGTCACTCAAAAATGAATAGGTTAGGGTCCAAAATGTACTAAATATGGGTGACACATGTCCCCACATGGCACCCCTACCACATTGTCTACGACACGTCATCCATCAAATAGATCCACATTCTATGGTCCATATTTGATGGTTTGCATGATTTCACAGAATCTGTATTTACACTTCATAGTTTTATCACTTTGGGGCTTCGACACTTCAAGACTTTGATATGTAACATACCTAGTAATCGTCGAAGTGACGAAGTTTTGAAGTCCAGAAAATCGCTAACCTTCCACCATTTCTAGATCTATCAGTCAACATTTCTCCCGAAGTCCTTCCCTCGATCTAACATTCAATGGGTAAATTCGAGACTTTGGTGCTCCGGTACTCCAGATTACAACAGTCCTAAAATTTTCAATTCTCTCGGAGTTAAACTTCTCGAAGTGGTCAACACCGGATGACTACAATCAATAGTGGAGATTTCCCCCAAGCCTCCTATCATATAGGACAACCGACTAGACTTCACGACTTAAGCCTTCAACATTTTAGGGTTTTCATTCCTATCATAATCACCTAAGAGGCAAAGTTCTAGAGTCTTTCATCTCTCGCTTGGCTTCGATCGATGATTGATGATCGACAAGCTTGATCGGATGGTTGTGAATTAATATTTCCCCTCCTTTGGTTTCACCTTTATGAGAAGACCCTCATCCACCTGCCTTTTGATCTAACGATCCAGAAATCCTTGATTCCATGGTTTGGATCACTCCCAAATTCAAAAGGGGATGATCACGATTCTACGATCCTTTACAAGGATGTCCATCTGCATGACGTTCTAGATTTTGCATGATCCTGCAATGCCATCTCTCCTGATATTTATGATTTCAAGGTTATTTATTTCTTAACCATAATACGCTGTCCAACAATTTTGGCCCATACTAGGATTGGTGTTGAAAAATGGAGCTTTGATACCAATATGTAACGTACCTAGCCACCCCCAGGTTGGGCTATGCCACTTCAAGCCCTCTTTTAGACTTCTTTCAACTTCTTATCTAACTCATAATTAATAAAGAAGCATGTAGTATTTACATGCATAGATCAAGATTCATGTTACGACATAAATAAATGAGACATGTGTCATGCACATTAATAACCAAAAAGCATGTGTAGTACATATACAAATTTCATAGATAAGTGAATACACAGTGAAATAAATACACAAAAAAATAAATGATAACATAAATAATTTATCTTTAATGCAACGAATCACCAACTAGTTTCAGACCAAGGACATTCCACCCAACTATAGACATTGTTGTTCCAAGTCTCAACAATAGTGCCACCCTTGAGCTAGGGATATTAATCCACAAGGACAGTTCTAGAATGTCACTCGGCTTCCCAAACCAATCATCACCTAAGCTCTCACAGGATTTTCAGCACCCACAACAATCCAAAGTACACCAACTCTCTTCAACCTAGCCTGCACAACCTAAGAGAATGGACCCCCTTATCTTCCTGCGGTGCCTCAGGATATCCATCTCCTTCTAGGGATCCAATGCAACTAGTCCATAATCTCCATGTTGGGACTCTCAGGACTCGCAACTATGAGAAAAATGAAACACATGCCAAAGCATCTCAGACATGCAGGCTTTGATTCATGGATGGAATACACCAGTAGTCTCTACAACCAACAAAACCATGGCTCCTCTCCAACAGTTCATTTTCCTTTCCCAATCCAGGACACGAATGAGGAAAGACGAGTGCGTGAAAGAATGAATGGAGTGAGAAAAAAACTAAAGGTGTGAATACTGAGAAATTGGGTGAGTGATTGAATGAGTGAAGAAGAAACAACCCCCACCCCAGAACAAAGATGGGTTTATGTATTGGAATTAAGGAGCCACTTGACCTTCACCCCAAGAAACTCATGTAATTGTTATTCTCCATTTAAAAAAAAGGGTAAATAACGTATAAAATAAATACTTATCCCCTCAATCCCCCTCTCTTGTGGAATCATAGCCCCCTATAACACTTGTCCTTGTCTGTCTAACAACCAGTGATGTATTTATTATTGATAATGATAAAAACATTACATTTCCTAGGCACACTGGACCCTTTCAATTGTTTGGCCACTATGGCCTTTCATGGATTAAAAAAACACATTATTTAATATGGGGATCAAAACACGAAGTGTTACAATATCAGAACCTGAAAGAACCTCATCTCAGTAGAGGTCGTCAAACAATTGGGATTGTCGACAACACCACACCTGAAAACATACGATATCAGGTGGCTTATCCAGGGACGATTTCTTCATGTCATCCAGAAGTGTCGTATGTCCTATGACATCCGACCCTTCAAGTATGAGGTATTATGCAATGTTTCCCCACTGCATGTTTGTGATGTTCTGTTGGGCCAACCATATATGTGTAAGTGCCATGCTATTGATGATTCTCGACCCTGTAGTGTCATTGTTACTCTGGGGTTCATCTCTATAGGATACCATAGGTAGTTCCAACTACTTTCTCACCTAAACAATGCCGCAAAGTAGTACATCATACTACAAAATTCAACTTCTTCACAATATTTTCAAAAGGTGAAGAGAAGAACATCGCAACCACTACAGCCTAGTCCAAGCACCTTCTATCCTACAGAAGTAGGTCGATACAATTGAAGCAAAGCAAAAGGATTCCCTTTGCACACATTCATATCATGTATCCATACTGGTTAAAAATATCCAACCCTTCCAACCACAGGTTCGTGACAACCTTCAACAAGCTAAGCAACGCAACTTCTCTAGTAAGAAAAGAAACTCATTAAGATGTAGATTCAATAAACGCTTTTCCCTCTCCCTCGAGAACTCCATGAAATGGATACCATTGATTCCTAAGGATGGAGGATTGATCCAAGTGGATATCGATGGCCACCCACCTATTCCAACTAGATCAAAACAGTCTTTTCAGAATTTACTATTTTTAGCAGTTTTTCGGTTCCTAAACTTCTGGGGCCATTTTGAGGACCTAAATGATTTTTTTTGGGGATTGAGCACCTCAATAATTGCTAATAGATCTAATTGAGCCCCCAAAATGAATCATATTGATTATACCTTTCCAATGAGATATCATGTGGCCCAAAAGAAGATTGTATGCCAAAGTTACGCCACCAGGAAGTTGATACATCAAACTACACAAAATGGGGTCCACTAAATTGTTGGATTTTCATCTTCCAGGGTTAGGGTTTTGGATTTTATTTATGTTAAAAATTCCTTTAGAGCCTCATTGTAATCATATTCTATTCAATGAGTGTAGCCATCACATTTATTCTCCGAGATAAGTTGCCACCATTTTAGCGAGTTCATTCACTCTGTATTTTTTATAGTTCTGTACATTTCACCCATAAATAGAAATTGTGTATTAATGTATCTTTGTGTTAACTCTGATATATTTATGTTATATTATTGTATATGTTATATATCTTTATACATTTATTTATTATATCTTCGCTCTCATTTTGTGCCGAAAATAATCCGGATCCGTGGTATCAAAGGAGGTTGCTCTTGATTATTTTTCAGTTCACGTTCCTGACGAGGTCTGTGTATAAAAAGTTGAGTCTTGAGCTTGTTTCTATTGAGGAAAATCTATCTTACATTCCCAAGAAACCCTTTATGGTGGAAGAAAATAAAAATGGTGGAGTAGAATATTCTATTAATTTGTTGCTTGAGCAAGCTCTCACGCGACAAAGGGACAAAATGATGGATAATTTTCCCCACTTCCTTCAATGTCCGTCGATAAAAATAGGTGCATCTTCATCAATATAATACTTTGGAGGCACCTCCCCTTTAAAGTTACAATTGAATTTTTATATTCCCATATTTGAAGGTCAGATCTATGCAGATTCCCTAGAAAAATGGTTAAATATGTTAGAAGGTTATTTCTCTGTTCACAATTTTTCCGACAGGGAAAAGATCACCTTCACACTCCTTAAGGCTCTCCCCCATGTCAATAATTGTGTAAGTTTTAAACATGTGAAGTAAATAAATTCATATAGATTCTTAAGCAAAACATAAATTAATCAATTGCTCATACACATAGTACACAAAGATTTACGCTGGAAACCCTTAACCAGGAGAAAACCAGTCTTCCTTGGTGTATTTATTTCACCATTCACCATATAATATATACAATTTTTTAGGTATTCTATAGCTACCAAAACCCTAATCCCTTAATATGAGATTAATTTAGAAAACCGCTAAAAATAGCAAAAACCACATAACCAGGGGGGCATACCTGCCCCCCCCTAGGAAAGTGCCTAGTGCACACGACACAAAGAGTGAAGGAAGTTGGGATCGTCAGATGCAGTTGTCAAATATGACGCTCCCACACACACACATGCAAATAATATAACACATACCCAACACATTGATGGGAAACTTATTGGGAGAAAAGTTCCACAAAGGAGTCAGGAATATATGGGGTCGAGCACACTTTGGATTTTTTTGTGGATGTGATCAAGGAGCAGTATTACCATGTTGGTAAATATGATGACCAATACATGAGATGGACAACACTATGGAAAAAGAGGGGGAAAATAGTTTTGGAGTTCACAAATAATTTCCATACCTTGCGCACCAAGATGGGTATCAAAGACTCTGAGTGACATTTGGTTCTGAAATATCGCGGGGTTGTGCATAGGTACATCCAAACCGAAATGGATTTCCTAGAAATCTCATCGCTAGGAGTTTATTATCGATATGTTTTCAAGTTCGAGCATAAATTTAAGCACCAGAAAAAAATGGGAGTTTGGATCTGCAAATCCGCAACAACCAAAGTGTAATAAAAAAGACCCTAACAAAAAACCTCCCCAAAACTAGTCCAAGCCAAAAGAAAAAAAGGGTGAGGGAAATACAAAGAATGATGTTGAAGAATGGTGTGATTTCTACAAAATCCCCTAGCACAACATCGATGAATGTCATTCAAAACATACATTGGTGGTTGAGATCAAAGAAAAAGATCTGAACCCCAATTCAGAATCCACTTCAAAAAACATTGGGAAGAGACAGATCATTGATGTATACCCCACTTCTACTATTTTGATCGTAACAATTCAAACATAAGAACCAACATATCGTGAAGAGGGGGAGTGCCTCTTCCATTCACAAAAGTGGGTGAAGGGGACCCAATTACATTTCATTATTGATAGTGGAAGCCAGAAGAACCTCATCGTAGTAGAGGTCGTCAAATAGTTGGGATTGTTGACACCACCCCACCCACAACCATACAACATTGAGTGTATTTTCTAGGGACAAGATCTCTATTTAATCCTGCAGTGTTGCCTATCCTATGGAATCCAACCCTTCAAGGATGAGGTATTTGTTATAACCCTAAATTACACTAGACATGCATACCTAGCATAAGGCCATCTTACTTACTATCTTTGCCAAGCCATCATTGAAAAAATCTTCTAAAAACCATTTTTTTGAATATGTACATGCTCTGCACCACTACTTCCCATGTACACATGCTTGTTGCACCATTATAGCCCTCATATACTCACAAAAAGCGTGAAAAATAAAAATTGCAAAGGGATATGGGTTTTGGGGCTGTTAGCTAATATTTTGACCACCCATAGCTGGTCACCCAACCAAATAGATACATTTTTGGCCTATAAAAGAAGGTGTTGGGGTCCCATTCAAGGAGGAGGCACGAGAGCAAAGAAACTCTGCCCATTTCAATATTCCTCCTTTGCCCCAATATTTTGCAACCACATTGTGAGTTTGAGACAAAATTCCTTTTTTGCTCCATTGCAAACCCTTGCCATCTCCCTAGAGAGAACTGAAGAGGAGAAGAATACGTGGAAGTAGTTGGTGCACGGTGAAGAGGATCCTAGGACCAAGTTCAAGGAGCAATTGCCGGTCTCATATTTTAAGCGACTTTGTGAGATTAATATAAATAAACACTTTTTCTGTCCCGCCAAATGATGTCATCAATCTTCATGATTTATTTGTATTTTTGTTATGATATCTAACCCACTAATCCATATATAGAATGCATTCTTGTAGTTTCTTGTTTGTCTTTTGGTGAATGCAGGTTGGCCTTGGGAGGAGATCTGCAGTTGAGAAACAACTGAGCGCAAAGGGATCGACATCGGACATGGAGTTTAAGGTAAGCTTACCAGATCCCTATACTTTGTCTTTTATATATGATTGTGGGGTAATGTCAGGATAGTTGTTAAAAGTAGGAGACTTTAGATAGTTATATCTGCCTGTACTTTAGAACCCTAGTGTATCCTGTAGGGGGGTTTTCCCACTATAGTAGAATTGGTGACCATACTGGGTATAAGACGCCACATAATTAAATTGTGGTGGGGTAGAGTCTACATAAACACTAGGAACATATAAAGGGGTAGTATGAAATAACACTGAATTAGGATGGTGATTATCAGATGCTAGCTGGTTGTTAGTGGAAATGCTTCCATTGTGAGGAAAATGCATCACCTGGAAGAGCGTAGACACCACAATGTTCATAGCATATACATAATCATGCCCAAGAAGCATATTAAAATCTAACGAGCCTTGCACCACTATAACATCGACAAGGAAAATATTCCCACCTAAGGAGATAGGAAATTGAGGAAGAATCCACAAATATTCACTAGGACATCTGTCAAAAGACAAAATCTCATGCGAAGAAGACACAAGCTTGGGAGATCCCAAGACTTTCCAAACCGAGGAGGATAAAATACTTGCGGAGGCTCCTTCATCCACAATACATCGATAAATGTTTGTTGAATTAACTTCCACCCTTATTTGAAAATGTGCAGAAGAAGGAAGACGAGGCTCAACAAGATCATTCCAATCAAAGGAAACCATCCTAGGGTTTGGAGGCGGTGTACTTAGAATGAGTGGAATGCCCCCTTGTTTTGAAAGTACTAAACTGGAAATGCTAAAAAAATAGTGGATAGACACATCACTCTCTAAGAGAAGAGTGGGATCAGCCGAAGACTGCATTGGTGTGACCACTTTGGTAGACTCGACACTCTTCAATAGAAGAGTGGGGTCAACTGAATAATGCATTGGCATGACCACTTTCTCAACCAATGGATGAGTAGGCTACAAGACTACATGGTCTAAAGGCACCTCACCCCCCAAAAGAGGAGTGGGATCAGTTGTTGACTACATCGACATGACCACTTTCTCAACCAATGGCTGAATAGGCTGAGAGACTACATGGTCTATAGGCACCTCACCCCCCAAAAGAGGAGTGGGATCAATAGATGCCTGCATCAAAATGACCACTTTCTCAACCATTGGCTGAATAAACTGTGAGGAAACCTCAAAAGACTCAGAATCAGAAGAGCTTGCAGACAGGGACCACAATCTTTGTACCTCTAGAATGCTAGGGCACAAATGAGTAAGGTGATCTCCCTTGCAAAAAATTAGGCTTACGTCCTATCTATTTAGGTTTCTCAACAGAATCAATGCCCCTAGCATGAATAGTAGTGGTTGGTTGCACATATCCAACATGACTAGCAGAGGTTGGTGATGGGTCAATAACATGACTTGCGGAGGCTACAGAACTATTGCCAGTATGACTAGTGGTGATTGGACTTTTTCCCCCATCAGGAGTTGCAGAGGCTAGATGCTTTCCCCTAGCATGACTTGCAGAGGCTGGGTTCTAGTATTCAACATGACTTGCAGAGGTTGATGACCTATCTCCAACATGACTCACAGCTGTTGGTGATTTCTTCTTCCTATTCGTCCTCTTTATATTTCATTTAGACTTCTGGTTACTAGTAATTGTAATTTCACCAGAGGCGGGAGAAGGAGGAGGAGAAGACTTTGTTGATGAAGGAACATCAACATGGTGCCCATGAAATAATTTGCTTAACTGAGAAGAATCAAGAGCATTCATGACATTTGGAATGGTACCCAACCAAACTAGTAGTCCCACATTCAACCCAGGGATGTACAAAGTGGCCATCAAAGGGACACCAACGTTTTCGAGAAAAGGAAAAGAACAAGAATCCCCTTGTGAAGGGGTTCCTTGGTTGGTATCATTAGGAACTTTAGCCATGAAGATATTATGCATAGGTTCTCCCCTTGCAAGATCGTTCAAGTTTGTAAAATTCTCACACATTGACTCTGGGGAACCAGTGTTATCAAAACAACCCCAATAAAGAGGTGGCTCCACTTTTCTAAGTGGAAGACCGAAAAGTCCTCAAAATCGGTGGAGTGGGAGGTATTCCACCCTAGGTTAGAGACCCAAAGAAATGACTGACTAACTCACTATGGAAAACTAGGGAGCACGGAGCACACACTAAAAATTCCTAAAGGAAAATCGAGAAAATGACTAACTAGTCGGAAAAACAGTTACACCATCCAACAATAGAGAAACTTACCAATGCAAGTGCAACTCGAACATGGAAGCACCCTTTGGGTATACTCTACAAAGAGTGGCCCGATGTCTACCCTAGGTATCGTGGTCTACCCCCACAGTCACCTGTCTAAGTCCCTAAAATAAAAGGCAACTAGGTTGCCAGTTCATGAACAACTACTAGGAAGGTACAGTCGACAATCAAGTGGACCGCAATGAGTAGGGTATCAAGCCCGAGACCTATCGAGGGCATCGAAAGAAAGTGTTCTGGAAGATGATTGAGGATCTCGAACATATTCGAGACCCATGAACCTCCGTCGAAAATGCGATCAATGTAATCCCAAGATAAGTCCTCTATATGTGTTCCTCCACTACGATTGGTCCGAATTTGGAGGGGTTATCTCCGCTACCTTTCCACACGCGACCTTATGTTTATCCCCCTGTTAGAGGGGGGTCCCGGATAGTTTCCATGTCACTGGAATTTTTCATTCCCTAACTCAGACTCCAATGTTTGATTTAATGGCCTTGAAGAGTTTCCTCTCCAACCTAATTCAAGGCCCTAACCCTAAACTAGTTGGTTTACCCTACAAACATAAAAATCCTAGTTAATTTTAATTTTAGCGTTTGTTTTAAAGACTGATTTACTCAGAAGGTGTGCGGTAGTGCAACTGATGTTGTTAGGACTCTTGCAAAAAATTAAACTTATAAGAACACTAGAAAAGAAGGATTATCTTTCTTATTTTTCTTTTGAAATCCTTTTAAGATGAGAAGAAAACACAACACTATGCTAATTTCTTTTTCTTTTTCAAATAACAATGCAAAGAAAATGCCAAGAAAGAAAGAGACCTAACATGCCAAGTTTTTTTTTTTTTATATTTTCTTCTAATCAAAGAATAAATAACAAAATATTCTAAAAGAAACTGATGAATACATGATCCATGGCCCCCCCTAGCCATGAAGGGGATTTTTTTTTTTAAATGCAACTCATTTTTCTTATAATTTCAAGCTAAAAATAAGTTTAAAAAGCTAGGAAACACATGAATTTTTTTTTTTTTTTTAAAGACAAGCAAACTAATGTCAAACCTAGGCTTAAACATTGTAACTATAGAGACCAATACTAAATCAAGAAACCCCTGAGAAGTTAGACTTCTAACAGGGAAGAGGTTGACTGCCTCTTCTCTAAAAACTATTTTCTCAACACAGGAATGCTACTGACACTTCAACAGCCTGCATATGTACGCGGGTTGTCCTAAGGTAGGGCGCATATGTATGCGTGCAGACCCACTACAGGTCGCATACACCTCTGTAACTTTCTAAAAAAGGAAAACAACAATCAAGATGACAAGGTAGGGAGTACTGTTATGGAAGACCAGAATCCCTTAAAGACTCAGACACTTACAGAAACTCAGAAAAGGCTATTAAACCAATTAAAGCACCCAAAAATATCCCCTAAAAACTCTAGAGGCTTCCCCAGTATGGTCACCAATTCTGTTGTAGCCCCCTAGAGTCTTCTTTAATCCCTTTTCAGAATCTCTAAACATGAAAATATTGTCGAGCGATCTTGTTGTCCTTCATGCTCCCCAAATTAAAACTTGAAGGCACATCTGTCCGGCGATAGTTTACCCATTTTTTGGTCCGGGCAGTCAATTGTACGAATACAGGTATACTCTAGGAACTTCAGTTCTCTAGAAGAGTATTCTCAAGTATAAGTTTAACCCTTTTTCGGGCCTGAGGGACTAAATTTATGAAAAAGGAACCCCCACAGAGTCCATAGTTAAGCTCTTTTCAGACTCCCTAAAATTGAAAAGATGGTTGAGTGACCTTGTTTCTTCACACTCGTTAAATTGGTCCAGAAGAACATCCCTCACAGATTCCAAAGTTAAACTCTTTTCAGACTCCTTAAAAGTGAAAATATCGTTGAGTGACCTTGTTTCTTCACACTTGTTAATTGGTTCAGAAAAACATCTAATGGCACGAGTTTACCCCCTTTTTCGGCCTGTAGATTAAGGAGGAAAAAGGTACACCTTAGGAGATTCATCTCGCCGGGATAGTTCTCCTTAGTAAATTCCACTTTTTCGGGCTAGGGAGACTTAATCTAGAAAAAGTCAATGAGTCCATAGTTAAGCTCTTTTCAGACTCCTTAAATATGAAAGGATTGCCGAGTGATATTGTCTTTATCACACATTAAAATGGTTTTGAATAGACGTATTTTCGATTCTAGTTTACCCCTTTTTCGGACCGACTAAACTACCTTCAAAAAAGGTATCCTAGTGGAGTCTCCTCTTACACTTTTTCAGACTCTCTAAAAATGAAAAAACATCAAGCTTACCTTCTCTGGACTCGTTAAAATTACATCAAAGGACGTTATCATTGTGTCTTATTATTCACATTTTCATTCTTGTGTCTTTGGCCTAATGCCGGCTCCATGTTGCTCTCAACTGAACGATCTGAAGCATGCCTTATACACAAGCCTTGTAGTACTTTGCCTCTACATCTTGACACCTTGACCCATGGAGGATTTTTCCCGAGTGTCCTTTTCCTACATATGTCTCCTTGCTTTGAGCATCAGAGTGTTCCTTGTTCTTGGAACTAGTATGTCTATGACACTCATTCCTCCTTTGTAACGTAACATTATTTTATTCTTTTTCAAGCTTTCCAAAATTATTGAAAAAGACAAAAAAATCAAATATACCCCAAAAAGAGAAAGGGAAAAGTATTTTATTTTTGTTGGCAACACAATGAGTCACCCTTGGACAAAGCACATCCTTTCGATTGTTCATCAAGCCCTGGGATTTAATATGACCTTAGGAAGTTGTTCTCGCTACATAGAGTTGTGTCCTCCTCTATTTGGTTATCCTTCCAAACATATGGAGAGTTTGCGTTGCCTCCTGCATCATGAACTTATGTCAATGCCATGCCACCTGAGTCTCATCATTTGTCGTGCTTTTTTCCAAGGGAATTTTTAATAAACTTGAGTCGACCCTTCTTTAGTTTGTCTCTTGTCCTCATGCCCAGCCACCCCAAAATACCAATCAAGTCCTTGTTCAAAATCAATGAAGTTCTCTTCCTGATCACCGAGATCCTCTTGTTTGTTCCCGACGAGCCATCAAAGACCTCTAGGTAGTGAAGTTGTACATTGATATTACACTCCTACCCGAGTTTTGAATATCTCGAAGTTGTTGCTCAATCTCTGAAGGCCTCATCTCCATCCATTAGGCATCATTAACTTCTTAAATATGGATACTATACATGTATATCTTTTGATTTTGAGATGTAGATCTGTTGTGTATTTCTCGCGGCTACACTTTATATAGTTATATGACATGGATTTGCAGTGTATTTGATTGGCAACCATGATTTTATTTTATCCCGAGCATGCGTGTGCCTGCCTGGGTGAGGCAAATTATTATTTTTGCAGATGGCACCTCCTGAACTCTAGTCTCTGGGATCACTCTCTTTGTACATTGGTGAATATTTGTAATGTATTTCAGCCATCAGATGCTCTTTTCACCTCACACATTAGGGGGCATCTGTTATAACCCTAAATTAAACCAGACATGCATACCTAGCATCAGGCCATATTACTTGCTATCTTTGCCAAGCCATCATTGAACAACTCTTCTAAAAATCCATTTTTTTGAAGATGTACATGCCCTGCACCACTACTACCCATGTACACACGCTTTCTGCACCATTATAACCCACGCACACTCACAAAAAGCATGAAAAATAAAAATTGCAAAGGGATATGGGTTTTGGGGCCATTACCTAACCTTTTAACCGCCCATAGCCAGTCACCCAACCAAATAGATACCTTTTTGGACTATAAAATAAGGTGTTGGGGTCCCATTCAAGGATGAGGCATGAGAGCAAAGAAACTCTGCCCATTTCAGTATTCCCCCTTTACACCAATATTTTGCAACCACATTATGAGTTTGAGCTAGAATTCCTTTTTTACTCCATTGCAAACCCTTTCCATCTCCCTAGAGAGAAATGAAGAGGAGAAGAATACGTGGAAGCAGTTGGTGCACTGTGAAAAGGATCCCAGGGACGAGTTTTAGGAGAAGTTGTCGGTCTCATATTGTAAGCCACTTTGTGAGATTAATATAAAGAAATACTTTTTCCGTCCTGCCAAATGTTGTCTTCAATCTTCATGATTTATTTGTATTTTTGTTATGATATCTAACCCACTAATCCATATATATAATGCATGCTTGTAGTTTCTTGTTTGTCTTTTGGTGAATGCAGGTTGGCCTTGGGAGGAGATCTGCAGTCGAGAAACAACTGAGCACAAAGGGATCGACATTGGACACGGAGTTTAAGGTAATCTTACCGGATCCCTATACTTTTTCTTTTATGTATGATTGCGGGGTAATGTCGGGATAATTGTTAAAAGTAAGAGACTTTAGACGGTTAGCTATGCCTGCACTTTAGAACCCTGGTGTAATCCATAGGGGGTTTTTCCCACTATAGCAGTATTATGTGATGTTTCCTCACTGGATGTCTGTGATGTTCTGTTGGGCCAACCATATATGTGGAAGCGCCATGCTATTTATGAGTCTCAACCCCGTAGTGTCATTGTTACTCTAGGGGGTCATCTCTACAATATATGAGAGGTAGTTCCAACTACTGTCCCACCTAAACAATGTCGCAAGGTAGTATCTCATACTACAAAATTCACCTTCTTCATAGTCTGTTCAAAAGGTGAATAAAAGAACATCGCAACCATTGTAGCCTCAGTCCAAGCACCTTTTGTCCAACAGAAGAAGATTGAAAAGATTGAAGAAAAGCATAAGGAATAATTCTACACATAGTCATCTCATGTAGCCAGACTGGTTAAAAATATCCAACCCTTCCAGCCACATGTTTGTGACAGCCTTCAACAAGCTAAGCAACGCAACTTCTCCAGCAAGGCAAGCAGCTCATCAAAATGCATATTCAACAAATGTTATTCCCTCTCCCCTAAGAACCTAATGCAATGGATACCATTGTTTCCTAAGGATGGAGGATTGATCCAGGTGGATATCGTTGTCCACCCACTTATTCCAACTAGCTCAAAATAGTCTTTTGGAAATTTACTATTTTTAGCAGTTTTTTGGTTCCTAAACTTCTGGGGCCATTTTGAGGGCCTAAATGAAGTATTTTCGGGATAAATCACCTCAACGATCCTAGATAGTGCACCTAAATGAATTTTGTTTTGATCGAGAACCTTTCCAGCGAGCTATCGTGTGCCTCAAATGAAGATTGTATGGCAAAGTTATGCACCCGGGAAGTTGATACACCAAACTACCCAAAACAGGGTCCACAAAACTATTAGATTTTCATATTCCGGGGTTAGGATTTTGTATTTTATTTATGTTAAAAAGGCCTTTAAAGCCTCACTGTAATCATCTTATGGTGAATGAGCATAGTCGTGATATCTCTTCTTAGAGATAATCTTCCACCATTCTAGCGAGTTCATTCACTCTGTAGTTTTTTCAGTTCTGTACATTTCACTCATTAATAGAAATTATGTATTACTATATCTCTGTATTATCTATGATATATTTTTGTTATATTATTGGATATTTGATATATCTTTGTACATTTCTTTATTATATCTCCGCTCTCATTTCATGCCGAAAATAATCTGGATCAATGGTATTAGATTAGGTTGCTCTTGATCATTTTTCAATGCATGTCCTCGACGAGGTTTGAGTATAGCAAGTTGGTTCTCGATCTTGTCTCTCTTGAGGAATTTTTCTCTCGCATGCCCAAGAAACCCTCTATGGTGGAAGAAAAGAAAAACTATGGAGCAAAAGATTCTATTAATATGTTTCTTGAGCAAGCTCTCACGCGACAGAGGGACGAAATGATGGAGAATTTTGTCCACATTCTTAAATGCCTTCTGATAACAACATGCATGTATTCATCAAGCGACCACTTTGAAAAAACATCCCCTTTCAAGGTACAAGTGAATTTTTGTATTCTCGTATTTGAAGGCCAGATTGATGTGGATGCCTTAGAAAAAAGGTTAAATATGATAGAAGGTTATTTCTCTGTTCATAATTTTTCTGATAGGGAAAATATCACCTTTGAACTCTTTAAGGATGTCCCCCATGTCAAACATTGGTGGGAAACTTACTAGGAGAAAATTTCCATAGAGAAGTCTAAAATATATGGGTTCGAGCCAACTTTGAGATTTTTTGTGGATGCGGTCAAGGAGCAATATTACCCTATTGGTAACTATGACGACACGTACATGATATGGACCACACTTCAGTAAGAGAGGGGCCAAACAATGTCGGAGTTCAAAAACACTTTCCATACCTTACGCACGAAGTTGGGTATCAAAGACTTCGAGTGACATATGGTTCTAAAATACTACGTGGATCTACATAGGTACATTGATCTAAAAATGAGGAAGACTTGAAATCTTGAAATTATTTGCAAGTAAATTTTATGTGTTAGAAGCAAATGGATCAACTTTGCAACACATTAATTAAA
Source organism: Picea engelmannii (assembly GCA_009831015.1). NCBI lineage: Eukaryota > Viridiplantae > Streptophyta > Pinopsida > Pinales > Pinaceae > Picea > Picea engelmannii. Next base: position 1,711,057 of record ML785116.1, on the reverse strand, counting down.
GGATTTCTCATTCAAGATACAAAAAAAACAACAACATAATCAATGAACATAAGCACATAAACGCAACAATTGATAAAGGAGTTCACCCCTCTCTTGGGCTACATCTCCTGGTCCATCTTCCTATGGATCATTATTATTAATTTCTCAAAGTGCTCAAAAACATGCCTTACAATGCTCAAAGTGACCAACAGACTGCTCCAATGGCTTCAGAGCATCCAAAAAACAGGTCAATCGGTGAAAAAACGAAGAAGTTAGGGCTCCTGGAAGTCCCCCCTTCAAGCTTGCTATCTCTGCATCTACAAAACACACCCTTGTGTCATGAACCTAGCACACACGCAATTTAAAGCCTGAAAACCTAGCATTGGGCGAAACCACGCCAACGATGCGAACTGTAGGACGGTTATGGGCACGCCAGCCCCTAACCGCTTAGCACTTGGGCATATGAGGGTCACGATATGACCACGCTTTATAAGAAAAAGGGCTAATGTTTAAAGAGCCAATGGTCAAGCGCCAAGTATCAGGCGCATTAAAATCGTGCCAACTGTTTGAACCACAATGTAAAAACCCGAACGCATGTGCATTTAACAACAGGTATAGTCATATGTATGAATGGTAGAACCACGGGTCGGGGCTAAGCCCCAGCCCGACCCCCCGCCAAATATTACACAACATAAATTCAAATAAATAAAATCTTGTATACATAGAAAGGACTACCGTGTGGGCTAGTGGTAGTCCACACTCTACCAAATCATATAACCATAGGGGAGGTCTGGGGTTCGACCCCCACAGACTCCATAAAATTTTATTAACAAACCAACAACCAATACTGGGGTGCCACGTGGCAGCCCATGACTGGGCCACATGGCACCTTACCATTGATCAAAATATGCCACATGTCGCATTCCAATTCAACCACACCTACCAATCAGAATCTTCCACATCACCTCTGCCATGTCAGTGTACAGACTCTGCCACGTAAACCTGTATGGACTGTACCGACTGTACAGTCAACGTCCCCTTTTTTTTTTGCCTGTTTGAGATTCCGAACAGATTGCGATATCTCTCTCTCCCGATGTCCGTTTGATACAAAACAAGTTGCGTTGGGTTTGCAACGATGAGGCCTAATCTCTCGTTCGATTTGAAGCAATTCTGAGCACTTTGAATTTTTGAGCAAAATTTGATCCCCTGATCACACCTCCCCATTGGGAAGCTTTTGGACCTCCAAAAGACTATTTTCAGTCTATGTGAAGATGAGGGTATAGTTCTCTCACCCTTCCAACCTCAATCCACTTGGCTTTGCTTGGATTTGTCCCTTTAAGACCAACTCGAAGATACTCCACATTTCCTCATTTTGATGTTCGCATTCTCCTGTCAAGGATGGTGTCTTCATGCAGTTTTGTAAGATACTCTGGGGAAAAATCATCTATAGAAGGAATCTGAACATGCTCTCCATGATCATCAATCAATGGAGGTTCATACAATTTCAAATTCTCAACATTAACAACTGCATACATTTGCATATAAGGAGGCAAATCTAAACGAAAGGCATTGTTACCAATCTTGTCGATAAT
>ML785116.1:1669167-1699254 GCA_009831015.1 Picea engelmannii | reverse complement strand
ATGTAACAGGAAAATGGTGCGATTTTCAAAAAATCCCCTGGCACAACAGCGATGAATTTCTCTCAAAATTGACATTGGTGGCCAAGATCAAAGAAAAATATCTGAACCCGGATTCAGAATCCGATTCAGAAAATACTAGGAAGAGACAGATCATTAACATAGACCACGCTATTACTGTTGCGACTACAACAATTCAACCAGAAGAACCAACGGATCCTGAAGAGGGGGAGTGATCTTCCATTCATATATGTGGTGAAGGGGACCCCATTGCATTTCATTGTTGATAGCAGAATCCAAAAGAAACTCATCAGTATTGAGACAATATCTCCATGTCAGCCAATAGTGTCTCCTGTCTTATGTCATCCAACCCTTCAAGGATGAAATATTATGTGATGTTTCCCCACTGGATGTTTGTGATGTTCTATTGGGCCATTCATATGTGTGGAAGCACCATGCTATTTATGAGTCTCAAACCTATAGTGTCATTGTTACTATCAGGAGGAATCTCTACAGGATACTATAGGTATTTCGAACTATTGTCCCACCTAAACAATGTTGCAATGTAGTTTTTCATACTACAAATTTCAGCGTCTTCACAGTTTGTTCAAAAGGTGAACAGAAGAACACTACAACCATTGAAACCACAGTCCAAGAACTTTTTGTCCAAAAGAAGTAGGTCGACAATATTGAAGAAAATAACAAGGATTCCTATTGGACACAATCGTCTCATGTATCCAGACTGGTTAAAAACATCCAACCCTTCCATCCACAGGTTCGCGACAACCTTCAACAAGCTAAGCAGCTCAACTTCTCCAGCAAGGAAAGAAACTCATCAAGATGCAGATTCAAAAAACACTTTTCCCTCTCCCCTGGGAACTCAATTCAATGGATACCATTATTTCATAAGGAGGGAGGATTGATCCAGGTGAATATTAGTGGCCACCTACCTATTCTAACTGGCTCAAAAAAAGTCTTCAGCCAATTTACTATTTTTAGCAGTTTTTCGGTTCCTAAAATTCTAGAGCCATTTTGGGGGCCTAAATGAAGTTTTCAATGATCTATCGTGCACCATAAATGAATATCCTCGATGATACCTTTTCAACTATATATTTTGCGCCCCAAACAAATATCGTATGCCAATGTTACATCCTTGTGAAGTTGATAAACCAAACTACCCAAAATGGGGTCCACAAAACTGTTGGCTTTTCATCTTCTGGGGTTAGGGTTTTCGATTTTATTTATGTTAAAAAGGAATTTAGAGCCTCACTGTAATAATATTCTAGTGAATGAGTGTATTTTTCACATATCTTCTCTGAGATAAGATGCAACCATTCTAGTGAGTTCATTCACTTTGTATTTTTTACAGTTCTGTACATTTCGCTCATTAATAGAAATTATGTATTATTGTATCTCTATATTATCTCTGATATATTTCTCTTATATTATTGGATATATGATATCTATTTGTACATTTCCTTATTATATCTCCACTCTTATTTTGTGCTGAAAATAATCTGGATCAGTGGTATTAGAGCATGTTGCTCTTGATATTTTTTCAGTGCATTCCCCCGACGAGGTTCGAGTATAGAAAGTTGGGTCTCGAGATTGTATCTCTTGAAGAAAATTGCTCTCACACACCCAAGAAACCCTCTATGTCAAAAGAAAATAAAAAAATATGAGAAAGAGATTCTATTAATCTATTTCTTGAGCAAAATCTCACGCAACGGAGGGATGAAATGATGGAGATTTTTTCCCACATCCTTAAATGCCTTCCGATAACAACATGTGCATCTTCATAAAGAGGCCACTTTGGAGGCACTTGCCCTTTCAAGGTAAAAGTGAATTTCTATATTCTCGTATTTGAAGGTCAGATCAATGTCTATTCCCTAGAAAAATAGTTAAATATGCTAGAAGGCTATTTCTTTGTTCACAATTTTTCTGACAAGGAAAAGATCACCTTCACTATAATACCCCAAGGTCGAGCCCCTGTTGAATTGTAATGATGTTTAATTATGTTTATAGGCTAGCGAACCAAGTGTTTATAATCTAGGAGGCTTATGTGTTGATTAGGCCAGTGAGCCTAGATGCTAAGTCCAGTGAGCCTATTTTTGTATATGTAATTATGCATATCATTAATAAAAATATATTGTTATGTGTAGACCGACCACGAAGAAAGATTTATGGGGGAATAAGATGCACTAGGGAGGGAAAGGGAAGGGGGTTGAGAGGCTAGGAAAAAGGGGCTAAGCTTGAGGGATTAACCGAAGGGAATATTATAATGTATTTCATAAAATACTAAAGTTTGGGAAAAAAACCCTGTTATCCTAAGTTCCTTTGGGGAGACAAACAAACTCCAAGTGGAGAGGAATGAGATCCTAGAGAGAAATGTGTCATCTAGGATGCATGTAGATTTATGTTCCATCATTGTGGGGGTTAGCCAACATTCTTTCCATATTTCCTCAAGAGTTGTTTATCATCATTCAGACCATACTTTTCATCCTTTGTTCCATTCACTCACGCACTAGGCAAACACACAATCATCCTTTTCTTCCATTGTTGAAGCCTCTACCATCGTGAACCTCTGTAATTTTTTGAGTCATCCCTTACCATACCCATTTTTTTTACTGTGGTTACCTGGTTGACATAAGAGCTGGAAATAAGAAGTAGGTTTTCAAGCCTGTGATTTGAAGAGGCGGGTTTTCAGAACTATGGGTTGAAGAAGCAGGTTGTCATGCCTGTGAGAAAATCTGTCCAGGTGAGAGAGGTTGTTGGGGGAGTGATTTCTCCTATAGGGAGTCTAATAGAAGCTACAAATCTCTAAGAATTCATGATCTAGCATGTTGTTGAAGCCCTGAAAGGGAAGTAGAGGAGCCAATGGACTCTGGAACAATGAAGTTGTATATTCCTGGGGTGGGACAGACATGTGGGGAATGAGAGTTTGGGAGCAGTGAGAATAACTAGGCTCATTAGAGAGAATCCTTCCCATTACATTGTGCATCTTTCCGTAGTCTCATCCTAGCCTAGGATTTCCTTTACCCTGGGTGAATGTTAGTCCCATATCAGGGGTGACCCACTGTTGATAGCTTGGAGCAGCATGGTCTAAGGTTGGGAGGTTCGTGGAAGGTCTGCACGCAGTCAATGGTCTTCTCATAAAAATATAAGTACCAATTCTATGTTTATTGTACATTGTGTATATTGTACATGTGTTATAATGTTATGAGTATTGCCTGTATATGTTGCATGTGTAGGCTTACTGTTATTTCCTCATTAATCTATATTGTAACAAAATGTTTACGTCTATTTAATTTTACATTATATATATATGTAGATCAGAGCATGATAGTTTCAAGTGGAATGACCTGGCCTCGGTGGCTAGGTATGTTACAATCTAGTTTTTAGAGAAGTTTGGTTTTGAAGTGGTGGCGTGTCCCCATCGAGGGTAGACAGGGGACGTTACAAATTGGTATTAGAGCCAATTGTTTCAACACTAAACCTGGATGGGCCACAAATTTTGAATTTGAATTAAAAATTCCTTAGGGATTTGATGTACAAAGTACCAGAGCGACACTGAGAGAGATCTAGGGTGGTATTGGAAAGATCAGGAGGTATAGCAGTTTGATAAACCACGAAAACCATGGTATTGGTCCACAAAGTGTAAAATTGGGCCATAGGATTTGTTTGGAAGAAGACAGATCCCTCACAATTGTCAGATCTATAGTTTAACCAGTCTCGAGGTTGTGTTCTGTTTCAGAAGGAAAATCCTTTGAAGTCCCAGAGTGATTCTCAACCGTAGATATTTTAGGAGGAGGAGAGTCATTGGATTTCCCCAAGTAATTCAAAAATAAGTAGTTCAGTAGTTTTGCAAAAGTGTCGATGTGAATAAATAACCGAAGTCTCAGGGCATTGGAGATGACATGGACCTGTTCGACAATTAACATTTCAGTATTTTTGCAAAAGTGCCAATGAGAAGAATCACCGAAGTCCTAAAACTATGGAAAGAAGTTGTCAGCAGTCAACAATTTAGGAGTTTTGACAATGTGTAGATATAAAGAATTGTCGAAGTCCCAGGTTTTTGAAGTGATGTGACATGATGACATCACCGGGGGTGAGTTGGACCCGTTCAAAAGTTCGATAGTTCGACAGGTTTGAGAAAGTGTTGATGATAAGAAATCCCCGAAGTCCCAAAGCGTCGGACATGACGTGGCATGATGATGTCACCTAGGGTGACGTGGGCCTACTTAGGTCTTCCACATGTCACTTTTTTTTTTTACTTTTGGAAGGACCTTAGTAGTGATTGGGACATGATAGGTTTCAATCGATGGTGAGGGGAAAGTGTCACCACTTTGATGGGTGACATTTGTACTACATGGGCCCTAAGAGGTTAAGAAGTTCGGAGTTCGGCGTTTGGGGAAAAAATGTTGAAGAACTTCTAGATCTCCGAAGTCCTGGAGTCCTGAAGTCACGAAGCATCAAAGTGACATGGCTTGCTGATGTCACCTGGGGTGATGTGGACACTCAAGATGCATGCCATGTGTCAGTTTTTTTTATTCTTTTCAAAGGATGATTTTACAATTACAACTTGACATGTGTTACCCGTCATATTGGACCATGTGTCTGCTTCTTGGAATCTGCCACATAGCACCCAGGTGTGCAGTACTAAGTGGACCCTAGGGGTTCACCACTTCATTGTTCGAAAGGAATGAAGTGAGAGGAAAGGGAAACCACTGAAGCTCCGAAGAGTGGAGTAAATCCTCACCGTTAATCAGGAGGGGACACATGACAGTAGATCCCGTGGTCTGGAGGATTCAAGGCATAAGTAGTTGAGATCAAGAACTTTTGTAAGCCTGAGGGTCAGATTCCATCATGATCGTTGATCATAGAGGATGTGTGGCACTAGATCCCAATGTCCAAAGAAGAATTAATCCTCAGGAATTAAGTTGCAGGTTTCTTGAGTCAAGAACTCCCGGAGGGCCGAAGTAAATCTTGATCATTGGTTGAGAGATGACACATGGAGGAAAGAGAGGGGATCTCAGGTGGGTTAACACTTCGAGAGATTGGTAGTGAAGGTTTTTGTAAATCATCGAAGCCCGGAGTCCTGGAGATCCTATCCAACATAGATCTGAACAAAGAATGTGGACCGTTGATCCACCGTCCTTCGCAAGTTCTCCAGTTCAGTGATCTGAGATGTTTTTGATGTGTAGAAGGGAAACATCTGAAGATCTGGAGCCCCAAAGTTCCAAGGCTCTGGATAAGCGCCTAACTTTTAGCACTGGTTCACAACCCTTGGTCACGTGAATTTGGGGGCCAAAGAAAAGGGGCTAGCACCCAAAATTTGTTTTTAATAATAGGAAAGAGGCTTAGAGAAGGAGATCATGGCATTTTTAATTGTACAAACCTAGACCTAAGGAAGTAAGGAAGGCCTGTAAACCTAAAGGATAGGTCCAACATGCATCCAAGAACCAATTCAACTCTGAGTTGGAAGAATCCATGTATAGGATTGTATCACTGAAAGGACAAATAGTTCAGGTATCCATAAATTCGTACTCAAAACTCATAATTGAGCATGCGAAAAGGCATTGGAAATGTATTTAACAATAGAAGATAATTGTTTACCCATAAATTTGATTTGAATAGTCAATTTCTCAGAAAATTGTAGACAAATTTCTATATCTACAAGGATGATAATGGGAGGCTTATGAAGGCCAAGGAACAATAGGAAGACTTTAATATAAAGTTAATGAAAATATTGAACATAATTGAAAATAAGCTGGGTAAGGAGAGTGGCTCCAACAAATCAGGAAGCCATGGAACCCTTGAGAAGAAAGGAAGATCGAGGAGTGGTAGAAAAAATCACCATCACTCCCAAAAGCATTCCCATAGGAGATCACACAGTAGTTGAAATCCATCCCATGTTAGGAAGCATAGGAGGTCTGGGGTGGATGAGTTGAAAGGAGAAATGAATAAGATAAAAACTCCTACTTTTGATGGAGAGCACAAGAAGGATGAAGATGTTGAGACATGGCTACTAGGCATAAGGAAGTATTTCCAATTGCATAATTGTTCTTCCCATGCAGAAGGAATAATTTTTATCTATCAGGTGAAATGAAAGGCAACCATGTGGTGGGATCATCTTGTGCAAGTAAAACACCTTAGAGAGAAAAATCTGACTTGGAAGGAATTCAAGAGGCATTTTGAGAAGAAATACCTGACCAAGAGGTATTATGATAAAAACATGAAAGTGTTATTTGAACTCAAATTGGGCAGCATGACCATTGAGGAATATGAAAGGAGATTTTTGTAATCATTGAAGTATGTCTCTTTCATCAAGGATGAGACAGTTAATATTCAGAGGTACCTGAGTGGGCTTCCATCTTTCATCAGTGACAAGATCCAATATGATGGTCCCAAGACTTTGGAGGAAACCACAAGGAGAGAAAAATGCTTATATGATCAGCAAAAAGGAAATCCTACTTTCCAGAAGGCTTGGGAGGACAAGAAGAAGTTTAAAAAGGAACTAAGGTAGAAGGGGAAAAAGCCACCCTTTTTAATAAATAGTCCTCAAGCAAAACCATCTTTTAGAGAGAACATAATCATGGTTGAGGTAGGTGGGAAAAGGCCAAGGAAGACACCCATTCAATGTTGGGGTTTTAAAGGAGACCATAAGTATAGATATTGTCCTAACAAAAGTGACAAAGTGAGAGTTGTCCCCAATGTAAAACAAGCAGAAACAATGGAGGACACGGGAAAAAATGTACCTAGGATCTATGTATCCCTAGACAACAAGAAAGGAAAGTTTCAATCACACATCATTGAAGTAGAAGGTATGATCAATAACCATGCCTTTACTATTTTAATAGATTCAAGAGCTAGTCATAGCTATACAGAAACTAAGGTAGAGGAAATATTGTTTTTCCAAGAAGAAAGCATGCGAAATATTGGTTAGTACAACTGGCTACAAGAGCCAATAGAAAAGTTGTTAAGCTGGTTAAATCATGTCCAGTGGACATGAATGGGATAAGTACCAAGGCATATTTGAACATCCTGCCATTGGATTCATATGACTGTCTAATTGGTATGGATTGGTTGGACTATCATAACAAGGAATTTACTTTCCTCAATGAGGAAGGGAACCCAAGAGAAATCCAAGGGATTACTAGGGAAGTTACTGTTAGAATATAGAAGATTGTGGGCTCGTTTTACCATTTACAATACCGTTGTCACCCAACCATAGGCCGAAGCCACCCTCCAAGCACCTTAACCTTGACTGAGAATTACTTCGGAAGAAAACCCTAGGCTAGATAGCCAAACAAGGTGTAGCACATTTTCCTCCAAGGATAGCACACCAACAATAGCTGATTAGATAGTCCAAACCCTAGCCAAGAGATAGTCCAAGCCAACACTGAAAAATGGTTGCTTCAGCAGCTGCACCTGCATCTCTCCTCCACATGTGCGCACCAAACTGGGAAATGCAGTGCGCACCTGTTGCGGATCTGCCATTCTGAGATGTGTCAAATGAGAACTGGCACCCTGTATTTATAGTGGTTCTACCAGATTTGTTGGGGACGACTTCTCCTTCTGGGTACATGTCTGTTCAGTATATTATTATTATTTCTAGCTGAATTCTTCTCTTGGAGCCTAATAACCTAATATAAATTATCTTCTTGAGCCAACAAGACTTCTAGGGTTATTAGCCAACTCATTAGGGTTTTCTCTTGCTTTCCGGAGTCTTCTATTCTCATCAGGTTTACATGTGGAGGTAAATACCTCCCGCATCTACCATAATATTAACACTCCCTCCTAGCTATGGAGGTGTTACAGGTAATGGTCTTGAGCACAAAAACATACCATTTACCTAGTAGCATCAACATAGTCATTTAGACTATCTCATGAATAGATCATGAGCATCACCATCACCATCAACTACATCATCTCTCGAAACCATACTTCATATGAGTAATCAGACATGATTCTATATAAGTCACTCACACCATAGAGTGATACAAGAGTCATTATAATCTAGAAGAGTAAATCATCTGAACTATTTTCCATCTGGAAAATCTTTGTTCATCATTCATCTAGATGATGATTATTTCCAATAAACTACTAATAGTCTTCAAGGCAATTAGAACAAGAATAGAACACAACTGTGTCTATCCATAGTAGTACATAATTACAATCCAGTGGTACAATACCACACCAAGTAACACACAAGTACTTGATCAACAACGAACAGTGGAACATATCCACCACAATAGTCTTCATATACAGTCTTCATAACAAACATCTGATAGAAACCTGCACAGAAACAATGTTATGATATAAACTGAATCGTCTGGGCCAATATTTCACTCACATCTATCATCTATGAAAGAATATCTTCCCTCAGAGTAGAATAATGAGATATTTGGACTATGCTTCTCAAGCAAGGAAGAATAAATGTCCTGTCTTCTGAACTTGGACCATTCCCCACCCTGGGCCATTCTTCCTACACTAATCAAAGTGCACCCTAGAGAGAATGTATATCCCTAAGGAATGTTGAGCCTAGACCATTCCCCACCCTGGGCCATTCCTCCTACACTAATCAAAGTGCACCCTGGAGAGAATGTATAAACCCTAAGGAATGTTTGTCCCTGATTACTGAGCCTGGACCATTCCCCACCCTAGGCCACTCCTCCTACACTAATCAAAGTGCACCCTAGAGAGAATGTATAAAACCTAAGGAATGTCTGTCTAGACCATTTCCTCTGTTAACCACAAGAGGAAAAGACGGTCCTGCATCAACCTCCAAAAACAAACCATTCCTCATGTTAACCACAATGAGAAATCACTATCCGGCGAGGTGGGCCACTCTTCTTGAGTAACCCTCAAGAAGAGATACTTCCCTAGACCACTCCCCATGTTAACCACAATGGGAAGTCACTGTCTATGATACATCAGAAATCAAACTACTTCCCATGTTAACCACAATGGGAAGTCACTGTCCGTCAGAAATCTCAATCCACTTTCTGAACAGGAAAGCATCAGTCCAAGATGGACTATTTTTCAATGAATGTCTTCAATAATATTTTTAGTGCTTCCTCCCAACCTGGGAGTTATTTCTTCCTTTTTCAATAAATAAGTTGTGTCCACGAGCTCCAACTTGAGTACGCAAACTCTTTCATCTTGGATAGAAGCTTTACCAAAACGTTTGCTTATCTACTCATCTGTGGAGATATGTATTGGAGAAATCATTTTCTCCTTTCTGGACTTCATCATGGATAATGTAATGCTTGATTTCAAATGTACTTTAGTCTGGAACACTGTGAAGGATTCATGTAGATCTGAACAATAGAGTATATCATAGTTGGAAAACTGGAACATATCCATGTGGCAGTTCTTCTTTCATCATGAGATCTGATCTACTAAGTAGTCATCTTGATGTTATAGGAAATATTCACCACACTTCTACTGTGCACTGGAGGTTCTCCACCAAGTTATCTTCTTTTATCTGCATATAAGATTCTCTTTCTGGTATGCCTCAGAGTCTTGAGATTTCTCTTCATACGCTCTTTATTCAATTTCTATGGAAAACATTCTTTGCATTCATCTAATGTAGAAATCCAACACATGGATGTTGCAGATGATATAATGACTCATGTAGTGATATGTCTGGTGTACTAGAACAAATAATCATCATAGTCTTCTCCCTCCATCTGGGAGAAGCTCTAGTTCTAGATCTTCGCAATGCTATCATTCATAAGTCTTCCATACATTGTTCTTTATCACGACTTTCAGTTCTTCTGCTTGATTTCTTTTAGTGAGTTCATATCAGGCTGGTAATATTGTGATTCTTGATACAATGACTGGTTGTTCTAATTTCTCTTTCTTTCTTGGAATCTTCATGTTCTTCTTCATGTTTTTCTTTAGCTCTTGGGTCCATGGAGTTTCGTATAGATTCCATGCCCTAGAGATTCCACTTCTTCCTTTTATCATAGGATCACGGATTTGGATGGACAACCAAGGATACTTTAAGGCTTCTCTTCGAGGAAGACTTCTTGAACTGAACACATGGTTACTACCATGGATATATACTTCATCATCTTCAATGGATCATAGGATTATCTCCCTCCTAACCCTTTATTCATGTAAGAGTGCATATAATCGGCTCCCTCCATCTAACAGAGTCCACACTTCCATCTACATCCTTATTGTCTTCTGCAATATATAATTGGCTCTCTTGTCTAACAAAGTCCACGCTTCTGTCTTGTTGTCTTCTACAAAATGTCATAAGTCTTTTTCCAATTTCCTCTCGATTGTTGACTTCTTTCTGTCTTTTCTTCTTCTAAGTCTCTTCATGATTGATTAAGCTTAATAGCTTCCACATGATTTATATTTCATCCTTTCATGTGTATTATCTAATGATATCCATTTTCATCTTGTTTGTTCTTCCATAGGTATAGTTCTTCTTGGAACACATTATCTTCCAAGAGATAGATATACAAGATATGTACAGAGACGATGCAAAAAAGATATGTACACGAAATAAGAAGAGTGTTTTTACCTTTTAGAAGAATAAGTCTCTTCCATATTGCTTAGTCTTCTTTGTAGGTTCATTTTCTTCGGCAATTGATGCTTCATGTTTCTCCTTCCTTTTCTTTATCTCGGGACAATGATTCTTGTAGTGACCATACTTTCGACAGTTGAAGCATTGTCCTTCTAAAATGTCTTTCTCCTGATTTAGCTTCCTCCTTGATCCAAACTTCCTTTTATTCCTAAAGTTCTTGAATCTTGTTGTGAAGGCTTGATCGTCGTACTTCTTTTGGGGTTTCTCTTTTTCATTGATCCTTGATTCTTCTTGAACACAACAAGTCCAAAGTTCTTCAAATGTTGGATACTCCTTTCTTGTGTTCATGCTTGCGGAAAATGCATACCACGTCTTGGGAAGACCATTGAGTACTATGTTCACCAATTCATTTTCCAAAATGGTCTCTCCAATATCTTGTAGTTGATCTCTTAACTTAGAGATCCTCACAAAATATGATGTTATGCTATCATCATTATTCATATTCATGTCACGGAGCTCATTCTTCAGACTCATAACTTGTCCAATGTTTCTGACTAAGAAGAGATTTGTTAGGGCATCATGCATCTTCTTCAATGAGTCAATATGGGAGATGTAGGGTATCAAGTGGTCTTTTATAGAATCCACTATGATACTCATGGCATTGATTTCAACATCTTTGAACTTCTCCATAGTTGCAATGTTCTACGGTTCCTTTTCTTTTCCTTCTTCAAACTTTGGTTTCACGATATCCAACACTTTATTCTTGGAAAGGATGAGGTCAATCCTTGTCTTCCACACTTTGAAGTTAGAGGCTCCATCTAATTTGTTCTTAGACTTCATAGAATAAGCCATGGCTGCTTTGGCTTGGTCAAACCCTAGATTTGACCACAAATTCAAACTTCACATCTTGGCTTGTTGAGGGTATCAGGAGATGCACTAGGCTAAAGCACACTGATATATCCAGAGAATAGGTCAATCCATTCACTTAAGGTGCCTCAACAAGAGGTTTAGGGTTTCTACAACTGCTCCTGCTAGTAACCCTAGCGACAATGTCTTGGAAGCTGCTTCTACTAGTAACCCTTGTTAGCACTCTGTAATTTGCCTAAGGCTGCTGAGGAAATCACAGAGGTAACCTTGAACCGCTTCGAGTCTTGGATCTATCCCTCCAAGACTCAGAGAGGGATCTCTCTTTTAGATTTAGCTTGGTTTGTAAAGGATGGGTTTTAGGCTAGCTATAAAAGTATAGGGTTTTGGTTTTGATTTTTAAATGGTCAGTTTGGAACAGCAAGGAGGGCCATTGGGAAAAGGGGGTCTGCGTTTTAAAGAAGGTGATTTAGTTCTCAGATTTGGACAAAATCCTTTCACAGGGAAAGGTAGCAGCAATATTGGATCGAATCAAGTTATGATGGCACCGGTTTAAGGAAGAAAAAGGGGAGGAAAAAGCCAAGAAAAAGAGCAGCTAAGAATTCCTAAGCTAAGCCTTTAGAAGATAAACATAAAGATTACCACAAGCTAAGAGGCAGAGTATCTGATGATAAATTCTGCCTCTATTACTCTCCTTCTGGTAATAAGAACTGAAAACAAATTGATAAAGAAGACAGGAAAACATTTTAACAGAGAGAAACTCCACCAATATCACCACACAAGAATCCTATAAAAGAAGAAGGCACATCACTGATATATCATTAAAAATTACAGAGAAATTCTCTGGCTAAAACACAGCCCTCATCCAGCAAAGAAAATGAAAATTACAGGGCTGGACCTCTCACACAAGTCGAGCCAGCAAGAAAAAATGCTTCACTGCCATGACCCTCTCATCCTCAGTCCTAGTCGAACCCTCTCTATGATTTTTACATCACTATAAATAATAAACAACCCCCCCCAGCCTATCAATCCTCCAAGACTTGCGCTTTAACTCTACACTCTAAAAATAGTAAACAGTTACACAGATTGACACATAAACAAGACAACAAAATAACTGAAAACTAAATGTGATATCTGCTGCTCGACATCTGGAACATGTTGGAGGTTGTTGCAAACTGGTTGGAGTCGAATCTTCTTAGACATGAATGCTTTTCCACCTGTGTTCTAACTGCCATGTGTTTACTGTAAATGAACTCCTCGAAATATGGATACTTTGCCACTTCACTGTAACTGAAATTCCTGTCTGCCATTTGATTTGATCTACGCCTGAAAACTGGGATACATTCCATTTGTCATTTATGAAATTAAAATTGCCACATGCCCTTTGATTGCCAGTTGCACCACATGCCCTTTGATTTCCAGTTGCATTTGAATGATGTTTCAAACAATGATCTTTCTGCTCTCTCGGATTCTTTCAATGCTACAAAGCATTTGTGGGATTTGATCATCTGAACAACCCGATTGACATGCTGTGAATCCTTCGACCAAAAAGAAATTTCCTTCACGTAAATGCTGCTTGGAAATTTGTAGTTGGCATGTAGTTTGCATAAAAACCCGTGAGAATTATCCTATTATAAGAAATGCTTCCATCCTGTAATCCTCGGTTTGGTTTGCATGCAGATAAACACATTTCAGTCTGAATAGTCTCTCTAACTATTTTCTCTTTTCCTCGTATTTTCGTTTGTGTTTATGGAAATATTCAAAGTATCTGTAATTTTAATATACACATACTTTTTCTGACCATACCCTTCCATACATAGATCCCCCATCTCTTGAATCAGTGACTGTAACTTACAATGACCATATTTTACCAGACAAAGTCTTTTTTTTTAAGGCCCTCTCATAATAAGATGCAAGATGTCCAAGGGGTAACTTTCCTCCGTTCATAGAAACAAGCCTTAGAATTTCATCCTTAAAAGAACTGATGTCCTCAGTATGCTCTGGGGAGGTTGGATTTACTCCTTTTGCTTCAAAACACAATCCATGTTTATCAGTCTGCCCTGGGGAGGTTGACTTTACTCCTTTTGTTTCAAAACACAAGCCATTTTTATCGACATCATTGGCATTCCTTGGTACTGGCTTATGACCTTGACATTCTCCTACAGTCAAAGAGCTCTTGGTGATATGTACCGCCATGAAATCCAGATTGAATCTCGAAATCGCCCCAAGACCCTGATCAACTATTCACTTCTGCAATTTTAACTTATCGTGGCATTCTCTTTTTCAAAACACTGTGCAAGTCGTATCAGCCACATTATAGTAATAACTCTGTTTCACTGGTCACCGAGCATTATCAACATCCCATCCAAGTTTCTTGCACCCCCAGGTAGAATGCACTTGTAATGGCTCTATACCTCTCTTGGCCTGTAGTGTCCTATGTCTGGTCCTTGATCGTTTTCCCATCCAAGATATCACCTGCAAGAAACTTGTTAATGCACAAGTTAATGAAATACACAAAACTTCCAAGAGAGGGCTCCCATTTAACAAGAAAATCATGTTTTCATTTCAATGATCCTGTTTTGTCTTTGCGCTATTGCTGATCAAGATTCTCTAAGGCAGACAGTAACCCCCATATGATGCTTTTTATAGCACCTATCAATGCAATAACTCCAACCCATGATCCACAATAAGGCTTACACGCATCTAAAACCTGTGTCACATAGCTCATCTCTTCGCCAATTTTGTTATTGGACTAATCGGTAGGTGCGGAAACTAATAGATCTCCCTAGATCCACCTGGATCTAGAACAAAACAGGACAGGACATGACTCTTTCCCTAAGTTGTAATCATTTAATCTTCTAATAGGAAGGAATAAGTGACATACCTTTATATCGCTTCCTTAGGTCTCTGTTGTTCCCGCTTCTCTCTGGTGCTCCCGTGAGGTCAAGTCCAAGACAACAAAAACCAACCAAAGTGAATATAGAAAAATGTATTCAACGTCAACTTATGCATATGATCAAGGAATTGCACAATAAAGTAAGAGTGACTTTATGGGAAAGGGACATGTTGTTGTATCATATTAATTGAAAGTAGAAGATACAACCTGATCGCCTTGATGTTGCAAGCTTCCTTTCAGTGACCCTTGGTTCCAACACACACACTTTCTCTGTACTTTCATGAAGAAGATCCAATTCCTCTTGATAGATCGACTAGAGTCTTCCAGCTTCTGTCCAAGCAGGGTTCTTCACACAATTCTTTCACCCATTCTTTATTCAATCTTGCTTAACCTTTTCCATGAGAAACCTTTCAATATATAGGAGAAGGAGAGATGATTACATGGATGAGGATGATCCCATCAAATCTGAGAAGTCATTAAAATGACAACCATACGAATGCCAACTCATTTTCTAGAAGATTCCCTTCTAGAACCCTCGAGACCTCTTCTCCTTTCCAAGCTTAAAAACAGGTTCGCACCCTATGTATGGAGCATACTACGAGAAGTTCGCACCCTAAGTGAAGGTGGCCTGTGAGAATGAGGGATTCTCTCACCCTAGGCCATAGGCAGCCTACAAACTCACTTTAAAAATATGTTTTTTGGAAGGAGACAAGAGTCACTTTTCTCAGGCAAAAGGTCCTTGTTGGGAGCCTGAATACACCATTGTTAAGACATCACCAGAGTTACCAAAATAATTTGTAACATGCACCTCTTCGATTAACTTAATCATAATTACTGTTTATTTATTTTACTGTGAAATATTGTCATAAATTGATCACAAATATGGATCAATTTCTTATTATTAACTCGATCCCTAATCTTTGCAAATATTGCAGAATGCGAAGTTCTGTTGAGGTGCTTCCTTCAAACTATTACATGTGACTGATAACACAAAACCATGGGCTTATCAACTTTAGTGACGTATTATGTTTTTCCTTTTAAATCTCTTATACCATATGACCAATGGCGGTAACCATATGTTAGGCCAAACGAGCACTTTATTAGAATCAACGGTCATGATTTAATTTTCTGATGATGGACGATTGTCACGACTTCGCCCTTCAAAACTTCAGGACTTGCAACATGTCAAATATCCTGGAGTAGATTTCGTCAAATAGGTCGAACAGTTCATGTTTACTTCACAAAACCAAATCAATGGTCAGATTCGATCCTTATATATATCATTTTACTTCTTTAATCTAAGGGATGGAACTTAATCATGCATTGAGATGGATGGACACCATTTACTATGGGACTTTGGCTATTCTACTTACACTATACTTCCATTGTAATATGATCAACGGTTGAGAATACACCCGAAGTGATATTTAGATTGGACGAATCATGCCCACTTCGAGACTTCGAAACTTAGGGCATCTACTGGTGGTGAAACTCTCGAAGTAAAACTCCCATAGTGACATAACTTGCTTACGTCACTTGATGACATGGCATGAGCTAAGTGTCTATCATGTGTCACTATGATTCTTGATTTTCACATACTTGAAATGTCGATTTCAACTTGACACTTGTCATTATCTAATTATTCCATGTGTCCTTGCTTATGTGGTCTGTCACATGTCCTTTCTAACATGGTCTGCTGATGTAGATATCCCACATGTCCTTGCTAGCATGGTTTTCTAACGTGGTCTATCACATGTCCTCTTGAATCATATGGTTGAGGCTTACTTCGGATGATCCGACGGTCGAGAATTTATTTTGGCTCTCCGAATCTTCGGGCTTTGGGAATTTCAAATCTCAAACTTTCCGGAGCGTAACCTCCTCACATCTTTAGACCCGAAGTGAATGATGTTCGTTTGATCAAGATCTTTGATCAATGACTCAATTTGTATGTGATTCTACTTAGTCTTGGTTTAAATCCAAAATCCTTCCAAATTTTCTTATCATATCCTTCCACTTTATTTGATATGATAGTTGATAGAAATTTGGGTAATCAAGAACTCAACCTTTCTTCATATTCTGTCCTTCCACTTAATTTTAATTCGACGGCTGACGGGAATTCGGATAATCGAGATCTCAGATATTTCTTCTTATCCTTTCCTTCCACTCAAAAGTGATCCAATGGCTGTGAAGACACTCAAAGCAGATCGATGATCAAGGATGATTGTGGAACCATAGCTTGCGAATCATTTAATTATTCTTTTGTTCTCCGCAATTCATCCCTGTCGTTGATCTAGAAATTGCACATCAACGGTCTTGATCTGATATGATCATTGACTAATCCCCCAATGATTCTTCTGAGATTCATCGCATCGTCTCTTCTAATCTTTGATATTCATTTTATAACCCTCCTAAGATTTTATCTCAACTTATCATCACATAAAATACATCGACTGTTGACATCAATGATAATACATCAATGACACTATGTCCAACAAGTAAATCCCTTCAACACCCAGGAAAACTCAGAATGCATTGGTTAGGACCATATGAAGTAAATACTGTCACATACAGGGGAGAGGGTACAAATGAAGGATTTAGGAGGAACATAACTCAGAGGGATGATCAATGGGAGTCGACTGAAGTTGTATAGGTACAGTCGACCTCCTAGCACTTGAAAAAAAAAAAGATACAAAAGATACCCTACCGGACATGAAAAGATAAAAACAAAGGCATAATGCACCAAAAAAGGAGAATGAGTGCGCGCACTCGAAAACGCTGGCATGATGGAGAAAGGACCAACGAACACTAAAAAGTGGAGACAGTGGGAATGATGTGTACGACAAATAACCCCCAATGGACGATGGATACCAAACTTAAATGAAAAAAATGATTGATGGGACGTCGCATTAATCACGCTAGTTGGTGACGACAAGGGAAATCAATGGAAAGTACATTGGAAGCACTAGTTCAATTAAAACACAACTTGGGTAATGTCTCTGAGAAGCTTCACATGATTCCTATATAAGCCAGTATGCGGGATTGGGGAGGTTATTGATAAATTAAGAAAAGCATAGAGAAATAGAGTATACATAGTAGGGAGTGAAGTTTGCAAAGGTTACACAGGCCACTAAGTTCCACAAAAAACACACTTAACACCATGGCACCACCCAAAGTAAGAGAAACAAGACATACTAGCAGACAACCCCGAAGCAATGCCGGATCAGCACCGCAAGCACAGGGAAGTGAACAACAACCACCTCAACCTCCAGAAGTCGTCAATGTGGATGAAATCCCATCGCCCGATATGACACCAGGAAGCCCCACACCTATCATGGGGGAAACCAAACAGAAAACCTCCTTGGGCATGGAAATTGATGTGCCAGAAGGATGACAAGGCCAACAAGATGAGGATGCAGGAAATCATTCACACCCTCAAAACCTTGAATAAGCCCCGAGAGTTAGTGGGACGATCCCAAACTAGGAAGAAACGACCATTCCAGAAAGGTCACACATAACCATGTCGAAACAACCACAGGTGGGAACAATGGAAGATGTCACTGACTGCGCAGATGAGTATGCTGAAGAGAGAATAGTGGAGGCCAGAACCTTGAGTCAGCCACCACAGTGGAAGGGAAAACATCTAGTACCATTCTCATCATGCAAGAAGGCCACCACAACCATAGTCTTGTCATGCATTCTGGAAGGGGTATGTATCACAGGAAATATGTTAGGCCACATGTATAAATTGCGTTACTCAGACCATGATGTGAAGTACATGGAAAAGTTCCCAGAGTTTTCCAAGAAAGTTTACCTACAGACTACGGGTATAGGACCCTTTGGAGAACCAATTAACCAACCAGTCCAGTGGGTAGCTGGACTGGCCAAAACCGAGATTCTAATCCTGTTGGGCATCCCGTACTTTGGGAGGGGCCAATACATGAACAAATGTGTCAGGAAAATGATGACAGTCACCCACAGAGGATACCTATGGCTGGAACATATCGTCTTAATAGATGTAGAGCTCATTACATACATCACATAACTTCCATCACAAGGGGAGACACCCACGCAATTCCTTTATGACAAAACAAAGAAGAAGGAACTGGCCGAGGAAATGAAAAAGAAGTATGGTATAGAAAGGGGGTTGTGTGGAATTATAATCAAGTGTATTAGTGACGCAACGACAAGAATGGACAAAAAAAATTTGGCATGCAATTTACTCGGGAAATGTCGTGAGGAGGAAGTCCCTTCCGAGGTTGTCTCAACTACATCACAGTGTACGGAGGGCACCAGACTTGGTTGGGCCCTGTATTTGTTAAATCTGTTCCTGGAATACTGCGAGGACACGCAAGATCTGGGCACATAATTTCACTATTCATGGCTACTCATCCTGAATTATACCTATACTTTCCATGAAGCATGATACCTATCATTGGTATGTGCTCCAGAGCCCAAGAACAGAAAGATGAATGCAACCATATTCGAAGGATATTATAATGACCTATAGGATAGAATCACCAACACTTGGTGGGTTACATCGAAAATGGTCGCACAGTATCATGACATAGCCAAATTCAAACAGATTAGGCATGCAATGTGGATCCAAGCATGGAAGGATCCCAACAATAAATGGCTACAAATGAACTACTGCATCAAGGAGGAGGACATAGATATGGCCATCAAGGATTGGAATGATGACTGGAGGATTCTAATCCTGAATCAAGAAATTCCTATAGATACAAAGTCAGAGGCAAGGTAGGAACAGACACTTGTCAAAGAGATAACAATGCCAAAGAAGCCAAGGCCGGGTCATAACAAGGCGCAATAGAAAAAAGGGGGGGTGTCGAAAAAAGGTACCCAGATGGGGAAGAAGAATAACACCCATGCACCATAGGTATAGGATAAAAATATTGAGACAACACATAGAACCACATCAAGTGCTACTCAACAGGATCAAGGCCAAACCAAGAGGCCAATCATACAAATGGTGGGTGCATGAAATAAATCTAAGGCGCACAAAATGCCACTAGAATACACAATCATGGAGGACGACATGGACCTTGTGGCCCAAATGGTCTAGGATCGCACAGTGGAGGATTTTGACTATGATCAACGCCAAAGGGAGAGGATTTAGGAGGTCATGGCAGACATGAGGTAGCTCCTCCAACATCTCAAAGAAATATAGGGGGTTGACCAAGGCATAGAAATAGTTCCATCAACATCACAAGTAGGAGTCAAGGCTGGATCGAGCATGCAGGATAGGATCTAGAAGATAGCACAACCGATTTCGCCATCTAATGTCACATCCGACATGATGCGCATGGATGAAATTGTGGGACAAACACCCTTGAATTATTTGGCCCAAATATAGTAGGTAATGATGTAGATACCAACCAGCGCCTTGTATAAACTACAAGTAAGTGTCGCACAAGAGGTTCAGTCACATGCATGCACATATGCGACATAATTGCAACAAATAAAGGACAATTGATATGGGTTGTAATCGGTACTCGAGTAGGTCAATATTGAAACCAAAGATGAGAGAGATCATGTGGATAGGTTGGAAAAAGGATTGGCGGTAGTATATGAAAAAATTCCAAAGAGCATGCAGGCAAAAGAGCTCACAACAAGGTAGGTGATTGATCAGATTGTGTAGACAATCGATCAATATAGACAAGATATTGAGCACCTCTGGGAAAAACTCGTACCTACCACTCCGTGAGAGGTGAAGTAGCAGAGGAATCAGGAAGCAAACACAAAGATAAAAGAGATGGAGCGACAAGTCCACGTGGTGTCCGACTTGTTCGAGAAGGCAGCACAACTATGGAGGAAGATGGAAGAGGACCCACAAGTCCAGTAGTGGGACCAACAATAAGAAAGGATAAGTGCAACTATCCAGGACCTCAAGCAGAGGTTGAATATAATGTCTATCATGGAGTGCATCAAAGGAGCACATGATATGAAGAAACTGCAAGCAGAACTCATAGCTCTGTAGGCACAGAATAAGGAGCGCCAAGCTCAAATGGAACTACTCCAGTAGTGGGAAACAAAGGTCATTGCATAGGAAGAAGACGTAAATAAGAAGATGGCACAAACTCAGGCATAGTGCGTAGGAATGATCAACGATGAGATTGCAGTGTAAGTATTGAACGCACTCAAGGAGAAGACCATGCAGGCTCAAACCTAAGCAAATGAGCTCACAGAGAAATTTCAGTCTATCACAGGAGAGATCAAAGAAGCACACAAGGTTTAGGTGGCTTGGGATGAGCCACATGTCAGTGTTGGGGGCCTGTTGGATGTAGGCCAAATTAGAAAGAAAGGCCATTTTTGAAGGAGAAGCATGCAAGAGCAAAAAGACAACTGGAAGGAAAATCAACACGTGTAAGAGAGGAAGGCGAAGCACACATGCATGGAAGACCTAACAATTCTAGGGTTAGGGGTTTTGTAATGCATTGTAATGGCTGGTGAGACAAGGATATAAATAAGTAGTACTTAGGCAACATAGAAGAGGGGGAGTAGGGAGAGAGGAAGAGAACTATAAGAACTGTACGACTCATTCAGCTGGTAAGCTAAGGAGGGAGTGAGTGACTTGATCCCAAGGGTTATATTGCAGGCTGAGGATCTCGGTGCGATCTAGTTGGCCTCGTAGGGATCAAGGAGCCTGTGGGAAAGAGGGAGAACTTATATTGTAATCATGTGCAACATGGGATATTTATAAACTATAATAAAATCTTGAGAGACATATCTTTGTGGACATATCCCAGGAGGGGGTGAACCATATTAACATTGTGTTATGTAAATGAATGAATGCATATTTACGTTTGATTAGTTGATGAATGTTAGATGAATAAGGTAACTAAGTAGATCTGGTATTCCACATGCATGAACATAATAAATGTTATAATTAGATTTTAGATCGACTGAATAAAGTTTACGACACAGAACCACAGATATCGCTTAGTCTCAAGTATTGCATCCACCTATAGAGCTATCTCGGGGGAGACTACATAGTACACTCTGTGTATTGTGTTTCCTTTTGGTTTACAAAAGGGGATGATAATTTTTAAGGGATTTTGTTGGGAATCTTACTAAATATGACTCAGGGTCAGTTGTGATGGTCAATTAGAATAGGAATACCCCATAAAGAATCCTCAATACCAATAGAAGAATAGTTACACAACCAAGAGCTACCAATTATTTGCAAACCATATGGAAGAAGCACCTAAGGATAAGGTGCCAAATCTGGAGGATCAGACAGTCCTGAAATATTTTGAGGATGTGTTCAAGGCGATACCAAGACTACCCCCAAAGAGAGATATTGGTTTCTCTATAAATTTGATGCCTGGAGTAGCTCTAGTATCAAAGACTCCCTACATAATGAGTACACTAGAGCTGAAGGAGTTGCAAATGAAACATGAAGAGATTCTGAAGAAGGGGTATATATGCCCAAGTGTGTCACATTGGGGTTCCCCAGTATTGTTTGTGAAGAATAAATATTGGTCATTGAGATTTTGCATCGATTTCATATAGTTTAACAAGGTAACTATAAAGAACAAGTATCATTTGCCAAGGATCGATGATCTCTTTGATCAGTTAAAGGATGCAAGGATATTCTCGAAGATTGATCTCAGGCTAGGATATCATCAAGTAAGGCTCATAGATGAAGACATCAGTAAGACCTCCTTCAGGACAAGGTATGGTCATTATGAATTCACAGTGGTGCCATTTGGGTTATCAAATGCATTAGTTGTTTTCATGTGCTTAATGAATGGTGTTTTCAAGGAATATTTAGACAAGTTTGTCATTGTCTTTTTGGATGACATCCTTGTATATTCCAATTCTGAAGAAGAACATGAGAATCATTTGAGGATGGTTTTACAAGTGCTAAGAGAGCACCAGTTGTATGCCAAATTGAGAAAGTTCCCATTTTATCAAAACCAAATTCACTATTTGGGGCATATCATATCCGAAGAAAGGATAATAGTGGACCCTAAAAATATTGAGGGCATCAAAGGGTGGAAAACACCTAAGAATGTGATAGAAGTCATATTCTTCATGGGTCTAGCTGGCTACTACAAAAGATTCATTGCAGGGTTTTCAAGTATTTCTCACCCAATCACTTCCTTGCAAAGGAAGGGGGTGAAGTTTCAATGGACAAAAGAATGTGAAAAGAGCTTCCAGCAATTGAAGTAGCTATTAACCAATGCTCCAATTCTGAGGATTGTTGATCCGAATGAAGATTTTTTGGTTTGCACAAATGCATGCAAAGAAGGACTTGGTGGAGTCCTTAGTCAAAATGGGTTTGTGATATGTTTTGAATCTAGGAAATTGAAAGAGCATGAAAGGCTCTATGCCACTCATGATTTGGAGTTGGAATCCATAGTGCATTCCTTGAAGAAGTGGAGGCACTACCTCATGGGAAACAAGTTTGAACTAAGGATAGACCATAATGGTCTGAAATATTTGTTTGACCAACCAACTTTGAATGATAGGAAGAGCATATGGTTGGAATTCCTCTCTGAGTATGACTTTGATATTAAGCACATTAAAGGAAAAGAGAACAAAGTGGCTAATTCACTTAGCATGAGAGTGCATGAAATACATGCTACATCCATTAGCATGTATCAAAATGATCTCAAAGGAAGAATTTCTGAGGCTGCAAAAGCTAATTTGCAGTGCATGGATTTGGTAACGAAATTGCATCAAGGTAAAATGCAACAGAGAGTTGAAGAATATGAATTAGGAATTGATGGAATTCTCTTGTACATTAACATAATTTATGTACCCAATTCTCCTGAATTGAGGAGTACGATTTTAAAATAGATGCATAATGTACCTTATGTTGGACACCCAGGATATCAGAAAATAGTTTTAGCAGTCAAGAGCCAATATTATTGGCCATGCATGAAAAAGGAGATTGTTGAGTACATTGCTAAATGCTTGGAGTGTCAAAAATTCAAGGCTGAGCATAGACACACAGCTGGCTTGCTGCAGCCATTTCCCATTCTCGAGTGGAAGTGGGAAGTGGTGACAATGGATTTCATCACCAAATTTCCCAGAACAAGAAACCAACATGATGTTATCATGGTGGTGGTGGACAAGCTTACTAAAGTTTCCCATTTCATTTCTATGAAGGTTACTCACAAGGAAACCAATGTTGTTGATATTTATATGAGGGAAGTAGCACACTTGCATGGCATACCCAAGACATTGTGTCTAACAGAGACCCAAAGATTACCTCAAAGTTCTAGAAGGGGTTATTCAAAGGATTCAGAAAAAATCTGAACTTCAACACCGCTTATCATCTCGAGTCTAATGGGAAAAAAGAAAAGGGTGAACCAAGTGATAGAGGATATGCTAAGGATGCACGTGATGGGAAAACCATTTAAATCAGAAGATTATCGACACTTGGTAAAATTTTCCTACAACAATGGGTACCAAGAATCACTGAAGATGATCCCATTTGAGGCACTTTATGGTAGAAAGTGAAACACACCAGTAATTTGGGACAACCCAAATGACAGAGAAGTGATTGGGCCAAAGTTTCTTAGAGAAATGGAAGAGTGAATGTTGAATATTAAACAAAATTTAAAGGTTTCCCAAGACAGGGAGAAAAAATATGCTCACAAGAACATAGCTCATAGGGAATTTAAAGTGGGTGATCATGTTTTCTTGAAATTGAAGGCCAACAAAAGTTCCATGAAGTTGGAAAACCATTCCAAGTTGGTAGCCAGATATTGTGGCCCATTCAAAATCCTAGAGAGGATTGGACCAGTAGATTGCATGATTGCATTGCTTTCATCTATGTCTATACATAATGTATTCCATGTATAATTACTTAAGAAATATATACATGATGTTAATCATGTTATTGATTGGAATGTGATTCAAGTAGAGAAAGAAAGCGCTTTTCAAGTGCATCTGATACGCATTCTGGACCGGAATCAAACAACTATGGAATTGAACCATAAGGATTGTAAAGGTCCAATGCACTTGGTACAGTACTGAGGACGCAACTTGGGAGCATGAATATGCTATGCTGCTAGAATACCCACATCTTTTTGAAGGATTTTTAAAATATTGTTGATTTTATGTAAATGAGTTTCACTGAGGACGATGCAAAAATAAGGGGAGAGAATTGTAATACCCCAAGGCTGAGCCCTTGCTGAATTGTAATGGTGTTCAATTATGTTTATAGGCTGGTGAGCCAAGTTTTTATAAGCTAGGAGGCTTATGTGTTGATTGGGCCAGTGATCCTATATGCTAAGGCCAGTGAGCCTATTTTTGTATATGTAATTATGCAGATCATTTATAAAAATACATTGTTGCATGTACACCAACCACAAAGAAAACATTATGGGGGACTAAGCTCCACTAGAAAGGGAAAGGGAAGGGGGTTGAGAGGTTAGGAAAAAAGTGCTAATCTTGAGGGCTTAAACCAAGGGAATATTATAATGTACTTCCTAAAATACTAAAGTTTGGGAAATAAAATCTATTATCCTAAGTTCCTTTGGGGAGAAGAACGAACTCCAAGTGGAGAGGAATGAACTCCTAGAGATCCATGTGTCATCTAGGACGCATGCACATTTATGTGGTAAATTCCATCATTGTGGGGGTTAGTCAACATTCTTACCATCTTTCCTCAGGAATTCTCTCTCAGCATTAGGACCATACTTTCCCTCCTTTGTTATATTCAATCACGCACTAAGAAGGCATGCATTCAACCTTTTCCTCCATTGTTGAACCCTCTTCCATCATGAACCTTTGTAATTTGTTGATTCATCCCTTAACTTACCCAATTTTTCTACTATGGTTACTTGGTTGACTTAAGAGTTGGAAAAAAGAAGTAGATTGTCAGGCTTGTGGTTTGAAGAGATAGGTTGCCAGGCCCGTGGGTTGAAGAAGCAGGTTTTTCAGGCATGTGAGAAACTCTCTCCAAGTGAGAGAGGTTTTTGGGGAAGTCATTTATCATGGAGGGAGTTCAAGAAAAGATATAGAGATATGATAATTCCTGATATGGCCTGTTTCTCAAGCCATGGAAGGGAATTCGAGCAACCGATGGACTGTGGAACAATGAAGGTGTATATTCCTAGGGTGGAACAAGCATGTGGGGAATGAGAGTCTGGGAGAAGTGGGTGTAA
Organism: Picea engelmannii; assembly: GCA_009831015.1. Taxonomy (NCBI): domain Eukaryota; kingdom Viridiplantae; phylum Streptophyta; class Pinopsida; order Pinales; family Pinaceae; genus Picea; species Picea engelmannii. The sequence goes on along the minus strand of ML785116.1, from coordinate 1,673,810 downwards.
GTAGGATCCTTGGAGAGAATCCTTCCTATTGCATTGTGCATCTTTCTGTAGTCTCAGCCTAGCCTAGGATTTCCTTTAACCTGGGTGGAGTTTAGTCCCATCTTGAGGATGACCCACTATTGATAGCTTGGAGCAACGTGGTCTAGGGCTATGAGGTTCGTGGAAGGTCTACACATAGTCGGTGGTCTTCTCATAAAAATATAAGTATGAATTATATGTTAATTGTATGTTGTGTATCTTTCACATGTGTTATAATGTTATGATTATTTCATGTAGATGTTGTATGTGTAGGCTTATTGTTATTTCCACATTAATCTATATTGTAGTAGAATGTTTATGTATATTTAAATTTACATTATATATATATATATATATATATATATATATATATATATATCGAAGCATGATAGTTTCAAGTGGCATGAACCGGCCTGGGTGGTTGAGTATGTTACAATATGGTTTTCAAAGAATTTTTGTTTTGAAGTGGTGGTGTGTCCCTGATGAGGGTGGTCGGGGGACGTTATATTCACACTCCTTAAGGCTCTCCCCCATTTCAAACATTGGCGAGAAACTTATTGGGAGAAAAGTTCTACAGAGGAGAACAAAATATATGGGGTCGAGCCCACTTGGGTTTTTTTGTGTGGATGCGGTCAAGGAGCAGTATGACCCTGTTGGTAACTATGACGACTAGTACATTATATGGACCACATTGCGAAAAGAGAGGGGAAAAAAAGTGTCGGATTTCACAAATAATTTCCATACTTTGCACACCAAGTTGGGTATCAAAGCCTTTGAGTGACATCTAGTTCTAAAATATTGTGGGGCTCTACATAGGTACATCCAAACCGAAATGGATTTCCTGGACATATCATCATTGGGAGTTGCTTATTGATATGTTTTCAAGATTGTGTAGAAGTTTAAGCACCAGAACAAATGGGAGTTTGGGTTTGCAAATCTGCAATAAACAAAGTATGATAAATATGGCCCTAACAAACAACCTCCCAAAAACCATTCCAAGACACATGAAAATAAGGGTAGGGGAAAGACAAAGAATGACACTAGAAAATGGTGTGATTTCCAAAAAATACCCTGGAACAACATTGATTAATGTCGCTCAAAACATACATTGGTGGTCAAGATAAAAGAAAATGATATGATCTTGGATTCAGAATCCGATTTAGAAAATACTAGGAAGAGACAGATCATCGACGCATACCCCACTGCTATTGTCATGACCGCAACAATTCAACCAGAAGAACCGGTATATCCTGAAGAGAGGGAGCACCTCTTACATTCACAAATGTGGGTGAAGGGGACCCCATTGCATTTCATTGTTGATAGAGGAAGCCAAAAGAACCTCATCTCAGTAGAGGTCATCAAATATTTGGGATTGTCGACAACACCACACTCTCATCCAAACAACATCAGATGGATTCACCAGGGACGAGATATATGTGTCAGCCAGCAGTGTCACCTATCCTATGGCATCCAACCCTTCAAGAATGAGGTATTATGTGATGTTTCCCCACTTGATGTATGTGATGTTCTGTTGGGCCAACCATATATGTAGAAGCGCCATACTTTTTATGAGTCTCGACCCTGTAGTGTCATTGTTACTATGGGCAGGTCATCTAAATAGAATACTTGTAACATACCCAGCCATGAACAAGATGGGAACACCACTTCAATCCTTCTTCTAGACATCTTTCAACGTATTATCTAACTTTTAATTAATAGCGATGCATGAAATATTCACATGCATAGATCAAGATTCATGCTACAACATAAAATAAATAAACAACGTGCTATGCACAAAAAATAACCAGCAGACAGGCACATTATAAATACATATCTTAGAGATAATTGAATACACAGTGGAATATACATTATACAGAAAACACAGATAGAACTTATGTTTTCAAGAAAACATTCACCAACTGGTTGCAGAACAAGAGCATTCCTCCCAACCATGGGCATCATTGTTCATTTACTTTCAACAATAGGTCACCCCCGAGCTAGGGCTATGAATCCACAAGGACAGGTCCTATGCCAAATATTAAACATGTAACAATTAGCTAACTATCTCTCAGGTTTCCTAACCACACAACAATTATGGATTTCCATCTCTCTTTCCCCTTCAGCCTGCACAACCCAAAGAAATGAACACCTTTCACTACCATGAAGTCCCTGAGGTTGTTTTATTTATCTCTAGGGATCTAGTGCTACTGGTCAGGAAATATCCATGTTGGAAACTCCAAGGATTCTCGGTTGTGGACAGTTCTTTCTGAACTACCATCAATCTCATGCACTCAGGCATCCATTCCCTCCTGGAATGATAAGTAATCCATTACATCCAAGTAGCAATGGCTCTCCTCATCCAACCATTCATTTACATGCTCCCCCAAAGAGCACATGAATTCAACAAGAGTGAGGAGGGTGTAACAACAAATGAATAAGAACAAGTGAACCACCCCGAACCATGAGAGAGTAAGTGAAGAAGAAGAAGAAGAGTGAGAGAAAGAAGTTCCCAAACAAACCAAATATGGGTTTATGTAATTGCTTGGAAATCAAGAACCACATGGCCTTCCCCAAGAAGCTCATGTAAGCCCGTTTCTCCATAAAATCAATTATGGGAAAAATAAAATATAATAAAAAAATACTTATCTCCTTAAGCCCCATCTCTCATGGAATCATAGCCCCTTGTCTCTTTTGTCCTTGTATGTCTTGTAGCCATCGGTGTATTTTATTAATGTATATGAAGTATTACATTTCCTAGGCACTCTGGCCCCTTTTCAACTTTATTGGCTCACCATCCTAAGTCACAATTACATAATACATTCTAGTTCATAAGGGTTAAAACCGGTGTGTTACATCCCCCTCCCCTTATTTTGGCACTATCCTCAGTGCACAACAACATTCCAATGTTATTAACATTACAAATCTAGGATATTTGGCCTTAATCCACACAGGTAATCCAACCAACTCTTATGTACATAGGAACTCTGGCCTAAAATTAATCATGTATACATATGCATTCCAACCCAAAACATGTATAACGATCTTCAGAATTTATATTTTTAGCAGTAGTTCCAACCAACAAGATATCCTTCCCTCTCAGCCTGCACAACCCAAAGAAATTAACCCCTTACCCTTCCATGTAGTCCCTCAAGTTGTTCCAATTCTCTCTAGGGCTCCAATGCACTCGGCCAGGAAGTTTCAGAGTTATAACTTCAAGAACTCTAGCCGCAACAAGTCCAATGGACTTTCTTCATTCCATGCCTTCATCATTGAGCTCGATTTCCTTCTGAAGTTATTTTTCATGATCTTCCAACTTCAATAGACAACATCTCATTTGTATTATAAAAATACATTGATCATGAGATATTGTTATAACAATTTCAATCATAAATGTCAAATACGTTTTGTACAAGAAAACATAGTTTCCAAGCATGAGCTTCCTACTCATAATTTGTTTGCCTCTTGTGGTTGTAAGCATCAATATTTATTATGGATTATAGCAATTCCATACCCAATACCATTATTCCTGCAATTTTCTCAACCTTCAATCAACCAAACCAATTGTTAGCATATCATAACAATTTTTAATTTCTCAAATCTATTTATATACAGGAAATAAAATTCCTAGACATGAGGATTTTGCTCATAATGCTTGGCTCTTGTATGGGCTTACATCCCTACCACATCCAAGACCATTCACCCTACAATCTTCTCAACCTTTCATTCAACCACACAAATTGTTAGCATAACATAACAATTTTTAATTTCTCAAATCTATTTATAGAGGAAATAAAATTCTCAGGCATGAATTTTATGTGCATAATGTTTGGCTCTATAGCTGTAGATATTAGTCTTCCTTATGATCTTACATCCCTTCCATATCCAAGACCATTATGCCTGCAATTCCCTCAATTTACACTCATCCAAACAATTGTCAGTATATCATGTACAAGATATATATATTTTCATGGTAACAATTCAAATCAAATTCACAAAAATGATCTCAGAATTGTTTACAACTACAATTCAATCACTTCCATTAATCCAACTATTAATTGGAATGAACCCATCATTCTTTACACCTGTATTATCGACCAATAGTTTCTTTCTTCTATCTGCCAATACTTCTGTCACTATGTTCTCCTAACATATATTTTCCATAATTTATCATTATGTAACTACTTTAACCTACAACTTTCTTGTTGCAGAATCTAACAACTCCTTAATTGTTTTCAACTTCTTGAGTTAGTAATACTCGCATCATTTCAGTTGTTAGCATAATCATTTCTATGTTATATAATATATACATACATTCACTAAAATTCTTTCAATAATTCAAGTAATATTACTTGTAACATTTTTAATAGTTCCACAAAGTGATCTCAGAATTATAACAACAACAATCCAATCACCTTCAACTAGTATTCATACTAATATAATGCAACTATCCATCATTATGGATTTTCAGCACCACATGTTTTTAATAATGCAACAATTAATTACTAAATAAAATAACAATTGATGTAACAATATTGATGGCCACATTTACACAATGCATCTTTGCATTGACTACATAATAACTACATAACTATGTCATGCATTCACCAAGGTGAGTTGGAAGTTCT
>ML785116.1:1645409-1669067 GCA_009831015.1 Picea engelmannii | reverse complement strand
TGGTCAATTAGAATAGGAATACCCCATAAAGAATCCTCAATACCAATAGAAGAATAGTTACACAACCAAGAGCTACCAATTATTTGCAAACCATATGGAAGAAGCACCTAAGGATAAGGTGCCAAATCTGGAGGATCAGACAGTCCTGAAATATTTTGAGGATGTGTTCAAGGCGATACCAAGACTACCCCCAAAGAGAGATATTGGTTTCTCTATAAATTTGATGCCTGGAGTAGCTCTAGTATCAAAGACTCCCTACATAATGAGTACACTAGAGCTGAAGGAGTTGCAAATGAAACATGAAGAGATTCTGAAGAAGGGGTATATATGCCCAAGTGTGTCACATTGGGGTTCCCCAGTATTGTTTGTGAAGAATAAATATTGGTCATTGAGATTTTGCATCGATTTCATATAGTTTAACAAGGTAACTATAAAGAACAAGTATCATTTGCCAAGGATCGATGATCTCTTTGATCAGTTAAAGGATGCAAGGATATTCTCGAAGATTGATCTCAGGCTAGGATATCATCAAGTAAGGCTCATAGATGAAGACATCAGTAAGACCTCCTTCAGGACAAGGTATGGTCATTATGAATTCACAGTGGTGCCATTTGGGTTATCAAATGCATTAGTTGTTTTCATGTGCTTAATGAATGGTGTTTTCAAGGAATATTTAGACAAGTTTGTCATTGTCTTTTTGGATGACATCCTTGTATATTCCAATTCTGAAGAAGAACATGAGAATCATTTGAGGATGGTTTTACAAGTGCTAAGAGAGCACCAGTTGTATGCCAAATTGAGAAAGTTCCCATTTTATCAAAACCAAATTCACTATTTGGGGCATATCATATCCGAAGAAAGGATAATAGTGGACCCTAAAAATATTGAGGGCATCAAAGGGTGGAAAACACCTAAGAATGTGATAGAAGTCATATTCTTCATGGGTCTAGCTGGCTACTACAAAAGATTCATTGCAGGGTTTTCAAGTATTTCTCACCCAATCACTTCCTTGCAAAGGAAGGGGGTGAAGTTTCAATGGACAAAAGAATGTGAAAAGAGCTTCCAGCAATTGAAGTAGCTATTAACCAATGCTCCAATTCTGAGGATTGTTGATCCGAATGAAGATTTTTTGGTTTGCACAAATGCATGCAAAGAAGGACTTGGTGGAGTCCTTAGTCAAAATGGGTTTGTGATATGTTTTGAATCTAGGAAATTGAAAGAGCATGAAAGGCTCTATGCCACTCATGATTTGGAGTTGGAATCCATAGTGCATTCCTTGAAGAAGTGGAGGCACTACCTCATGGGAAACAAGTTTGAACTAAGGATAGACCATAATGGTCTGAAATATTTGTTTGACCAACCAACTTTGAATGATAGGAAGAGCATATGGTTGGAATTCCTCTCTGAGTATGACTTTGATATTAAGCACATTAAAGGAAAAGAGAACAAAGTGGCTAATTCACTTAGCATGAGAGTGCATGAAATACATGCTACATCCATTAGCATGTATCAAAATGATCTCAAAGGAAGAATTTCTGAGGCTGCAAAAGCTAATTTGCAGTGCATGGATTTGGTAACGAAATTGCATCAAGGTAAAATGCAACAGAGAGTTGAAGAATATGAATTAGGAATTGATGGAATTCTCTTGTACATTAACATAATTTATGTACCCAATTCTCCTGAATTGAGGAGTACGATTTTAAAATAGATGCATAATGTACCTTATGTTGGACACCCAGGATATCAGAAAATAGTTTTAGCAGTCAAGAGCCAATATTATTGGCCATGCATGAAAAAGGAGATTGTTGAGTACATTGCTAAATGCTTGGAGTGTCAAAAATTCAAGGCTGAGCATAGACACACAGCTGGCTTGCTGCAGCCATTTCCCATTCTCGAGTGGAAGTGGGAAGTGGTGACAATGGATTTCATCACCAAATTTCCCAGAACAAGAAACCAACATGATGTTATCATGGTGGTGGTGGACAAGCTTACTAAAGTTTCCCATTTCATTTCTATGAAGGTTACTCACAAGGAAACCAATGTTGTTGATATTTATATGAGGGAAGTAGCACACTTGCATGGCATACCCAAGACATTGTGTCTAACAGAGACCCAAAGATTACCTCAAAGTTCTAGAAGGGGTTATTCAAAGGATTCAGAAAAAATCTGAACTTCAACACCGCTTATCATCTCGAGTCTAATGGGAAAAAAGAAAAGGGTGAACCAAGTGATAGAGGATATGCTAAGGATGCACGTGATGGGAAAACCATTTAAATCAGAAGATTATCGACACTTGGTAAAATTTTCCTACAACAATGGGTACCAAGAATCACTGAAGATGATCCCATTTGAGGCACTTTATGGTAGAAAGTGAAACACACCAGTAATTTGGGACAACCCAAATGACAGAGAAGTGATTGGGCCAAAGTTTCTTAGAGAAATGGAAGAGTGAATGTTGAATATTAAACAAAATTTAAAGGTTTCCCAAGACAGGGAGAAAAAATATGCTCACAAGAACATAGCTCATAGGGAATTTAAAGTGGGTGATCATGTTTTCTTGAAATTGAAGGCCAACAAAAGTTCCATGAAGTTGGAAAACCATTCCAAGTTGGTAGCCAGATATTGTGGCCCATTCAAAATCCTAGAGAGGATTGGACCAGTAGATTGCATGATTGCATTGCTTTCATCTATGTCTATACATAATGTATTCCATGTATAATTACTTAAGAAATATATACATGATGTTAATCATGTTATTGATTGGAATGTGATTCAAGTAGAGAAAGAAAGCGCTTTTCAAGTGCATCTGATACGCATTCTGGACCGGAATCAAACAACTATGGAATTGAACCATAAGGATTGTAAAGGTCCAATGCACTTGGTACAGTACTGAGGACGCAACTTGGGAGCATGAATATGCTATGCTGCTAGAATACCCACATCTTTTTGAAGGATTTTTAAAATATTGTTGATTTTATGTAAATGAGTTTCACTGAGGACGATGCAAAAATAAGGGGAGAGAATTGTAATACCCCAAGGCTGAGCCCTTGCTGAATTGTAATGGTGTTCAATTATGTTTATAGGCTGGTGAGCCAAGTTTTTATAAGCTAGGAGGCTTATGTGTTGATTGGGCCAGTGATCCTATATGCTAAGGCCAGTGAGCCTATTTTTGTATATGTAATTATGCAGATCATTTATAAAAATACATTGTTGCATGTACACCAACCACAAAGAAAACATTATGGGGGACTAAGCTCCACTAGAAAGGGAAAGGGAAGGGGGTTGAGAGGTTAGGAAAAAAGTGCTAATCTTGAGGGCTTAAACCAAGGGAATATTATAATGTACTTCCTAAAATACTAAAGTTTGGGAAATAAAATCTATTATCCTAAGTTCCTTTGGGGAGAAGAACGAACTCCAAGTGGAGAGGAATGAACTCCTAGAGATCCATGTGTCATCTAGGACGCATGCACATTTATGTGGTAAATTCCATCATTGTGGGGGTTAGTCAACATTCTTACCATCTTTCCTCAGGAATTCTCTCTCAGCATTAGGACCATACTTTCCCTCCTTTGTTATATTCAATCACGCACTAAGAAGGCATGCATTCAACCTTTTCCTCCATTGTTGAACCCTCTTCCATCATGAACCTTTGTAATTTGTTGATTCATCCCTTAACTTACCCAATTTTTCTACTATGGTTACTTGGTTGACTTAAGAGTTGGAAAAAAGAAGTAGATTGTCAGGCTTGTGGTTTGAAGAGATAGGTTGCCAGGCCCGTGGGTTGAAGAAGCAGGTTTTTCAGGCATGTGAGAAACTCTCTCCAAGTGAGAGAGGTTTTTGGGGAAGTCATTTATCATGGAGGGAGTTCAAGAAAAGATATAGAGATATGATAATTCCTGATATGGCCTGTTTCTCAAGCCATGGAAGGGAATTCGAGCAACCGATGGACTGTGGAACAATGAAGGTGTATATTCCTAGGGTGGAACAAGCATGTGGGGAATGAGAGTCTGGGAGAAGTGGGTGTAAGTAGGATCCTTGGAGAGAATCCTTCCTATTGCATTGTGCATCTTTCTGTAGTCTCAGCCTAGCCTAGGATTTCCTTTAACCTGGGTGGAGTTTAGTCCCATCTTGAGGATGACCCACTATTGATAGCTTGGAGCAACGTGGTCTAGGGCTATGAGGTTCGTGGAAGGTCTACACATAGTCGGTGGTCTTCTCATAAAAATATAAGTATGAATTATATGTTAATTGTATGTTGTGTATCTTTCACATGTGTTATAATGTTATGATTATTTCATGTAGATGTTGTATGTGTAGGCTTATTGTTATTTCCACATTAATCTATATTGTAGTAGAATGTTTATGTATATTTAAATTTACATTATATATATATATATATATATATATATATATATATATATATCGAAGCATGATAGTTTCAAGTGGCATGAACCGGCCTGGGTGGTTGAGTATGTTACAATATGGTTTTCAAAGAATTTTTGTTTTGAAGTGGTGGTGTGTCCCTGATGAGGGTGGTCGGGGGACGTTATATTCACACTCCTTAAGGCTCTCCCCCATTTCAAACATTGGCGAGAAACTTATTGGGAGAAAAGTTCTACAGAGGAGAACAAAATATATGGGGTCGAGCCCACTTGGGTTTTTTTGTGTGGATGCGGTCAAGGAGCAGTATGACCCTGTTGGTAACTATGACGACTAGTACATTATATGGACCACATTGCGAAAAGAGAGGGGAAAAAAAGTGTCGGATTTCACAAATAATTTCCATACTTTGCACACCAAGTTGGGTATCAAAGCCTTTGAGTGACATCTAGTTCTAAAATATTGTGGGGCTCTACATAGGTACATCCAAACCGAAATGGATTTCCTGGACATATCATCATTGGGAGTTGCTTATTGATATGTTTTCAAGATTGTGTAGAAGTTTAAGCACCAGAACAAATGGGAGTTTGGGTTTGCAAATCTGCAATAAACAAAGTATGATAAATATGGCCCTAACAAACAACCTCCCAAAAACCATTCCAAGACACATGAAAATAAGGGTAGGGGAAAGACAAAGAATGACACTAGAAAATGGTGTGATTTCCAAAAAATACCCTGGAACAACATTGATTAATGTCGCTCAAAACATACATTGGTGGTCAAGATAAAAGAAAATGATATGATCTTGGATTCAGAATCCGATTTAGAAAATACTAGGAAGAGACAGATCATCGACGCATACCCCACTGCTATTGTCATGACCGCAACAATTCAACCAGAAGAACCGGTATATCCTGAAGAGAGGGAGCACCTCTTACATTCACAAATGTGGGTGAAGGGGACCCCATTGCATTTCATTGTTGATAGAGGAAGCCAAAAGAACCTCATCTCAGTAGAGGTCATCAAATATTTGGGATTGTCGACAACACCACACTCTCATCCAAACAACATCAGATGGATTCACCAGGGACGAGATATATGTGTCAGCCAGCAGTGTCACCTATCCTATGGCATCCAACCCTTCAAGAATGAGGTATTATGTGATGTTTCCCCACTTGATGTATGTGATGTTCTGTTGGGCCAACCATATATGTAGAAGCGCCATACTTTTTATGAGTCTCGACCCTGTAGTGTCATTGTTACTATGGGCAGGTCATCTAAATAGAATACTTGTAACATACCCAGCCATGAACAAGATGGGAACACCACTTCAATCCTTCTTCTAGACATCTTTCAACGTATTATCTAACTTTTAATTAATAGCGATGCATGAAATATTCACATGCATAGATCAAGATTCATGCTACAACATAAAATAAATAAACAACGTGCTATGCACAAAAAATAACCAGCAGACAGGCACATTATAAATACATATCTTAGAGATAATTGAATACACAGTGGAATATACATTATACAGAAAACACAGATAGAACTTATGTTTTCAAGAAAACATTCACCAACTGGTTGCAGAACAAGAGCATTCCTCCCAACCATGGGCATCATTGTTCATTTACTTTCAACAATAGGTCACCCCCGAGCTAGGGCTATGAATCCACAAGGACAGGTCCTATGCCAAATATTAAACATGTAACAATTAGCTAACTATCTCTCAGGTTTCCTAACCACACAACAATTATGGATTTCCATCTCTCTTTCCCCTTCAGCCTGCACAACCCAAAGAAATGAACACCTTTCACTACCATGAAGTCCCTGAGGTTGTTTTATTTATCTCTAGGGATCTAGTGCTACTGGTCAGGAAATATCCATGTTGGAAACTCCAAGGATTCTCGGTTGTGGACAGTTCTTTCTGAACTACCATCAATCTCATGCACTCAGGCATCCATTCCCTCCTGGAATGATAAGTAATCCATTACATCCAAGTAGCAATGGCTCTCCTCATCCAACCATTCATTTACATGCTCCCCCAAAGAGCACATGAATTCAACAAGAGTGAGGAGGGTGTAACAACAAATGAATAAGAACAAGTGAACCACCCCGAACCATGAGAGAGTAAGTGAAGAAGAAGAAGAAGAGTGAGAGAAAGAAGTTCCCAAACAAACCAAATATGGGTTTATGTAATTGCTTGGAAATCAAGAACCACATGGCCTTCCCCAAGAAGCTCATGTAAGCCCGTTTCTCCATAAAATCAATTATGGGAAAAATAAAATATAATAAAAAAATACTTATCTCCTTAAGCCCCATCTCTCATGGAATCATAGCCCCTTGTCTCTTTTGTCCTTGTATGTCTTGTAGCCATCGGTGTATTTTATTAATGTATATGAAGTATTACATTTCCTAGGCACTCTGGCCCCTTTTCAACTTTATTGGCTCACCATCCTAAGTCACAATTACATAATACATTCTAGTTCATAAGGGTTAAAACCGGTGTGTTACATCCCCCTCCCCTTATTTTGGCACTATCCTCAGTGCACAACAACATTCCAATGTTATTAACATTACAAATCTAGGATATTTGGCCTTAATCCACACAGGTAATCCAACCAACTCTTATGTACATAGGAACTCTGGCCTAAAATTAATCATGTATACATATGCATTCCAACCCAAAACATGTATAACGATCTTCAGAATTTATATTTTTAGCAGTAGTTCCAACCAACAAGATATCCTTCCCTCTCAGCCTGCACAACCCAAAGAAATTAACCCCTTACCCTTCCATGTAGTCCCTCAAGTTGTTCCAATTCTCTCTAGGGCTCCAATGCACTCGGCCAGGAAGTTTCAGAGTTATAACTTCAAGAACTCTAGCCGCAACAAGTCCAATGGACTTTCTTCATTCCATGCCTTCATCATTGAGCTCGATTTCCTTCTGAAGTTATTTTTCATGATCTTCCAACTTCAATAGACAACATCTCATTTGTATTATAAAAATACATTGATCATGAGATATTGTTATAACAATTTCAATCATAAATGTCAAATACGTTTTGTACAAGAAAACATAGTTTCCAAGCATGAGCTTCCTACTCATAATTTGTTTGCCTCTTGTGGTTGTAAGCATCAATATTTATTATGGATTATAGCAATTCCATACCCAATACCATTATTCCTGCAATTTTCTCAACCTTCAATCAACCAAACCAATTGTTAGCATATCATAACAATTTTTAATTTCTCAAATCTATTTATATACAGGAAATAAAATTCCTAGACATGAGGATTTTGCTCATAATGCTTGGCTCTTGTATGGGCTTACATCCCTACCACATCCAAGACCATTCACCCTACAATCTTCTCAACCTTTCATTCAACCACACAAATTGTTAGCATAACATAACAATTTTTAATTTCTCAAATCTATTTATAGAGGAAATAAAATTCTCAGGCATGAATTTTATGTGCATAATGTTTGGCTCTATAGCTGTAGATATTAGTCTTCCTTATGATCTTACATCCCTTCCATATCCAAGACCATTATGCCTGCAATTCCCTCAATTTACACTCATCCAAACAATTGTCAGTATATCATGTACAAGATATATATATTTTCATGGTAACAATTCAAATCAAATTCACAAAAATGATCTCAGAATTGTTTACAACTACAATTCAATCACTTCCATTAATCCAACTATTAATTGGAATGAACCCATCATTCTTTACACCTGTATTATCGACCAATAGTTTCTTTCTTCTATCTGCCAATACTTCTGTCACTATGTTCTCCTAACATATATTTTCCATAATTTATCATTATGTAACTACTTTAACCTACAACTTTCTTGTTGCAGAATCTAACAACTCCTTAATTGTTTTCAACTTCTTGAGTTAGTAATACTCGCATCATTTCAGTTGTTAGCATAATCATTTCTATGTTATATAATATATACATACATTCACTAAAATTCTTTCAATAATTCAAGTAATATTACTTGTAACATTTTTAATAGTTCCACAAAGTGATCTCAGAATTATAACAACAACAATCCAATCACCTTCAACTAGTATTCATACTAATATAATGCAACTATCCATCATTATGGATTTTCAGCACCACATGTTTTTAATAATGCAACAATTAATTACTAAATAAAATAACAATTGATGTAACAATATTGATGGCCACATTTACACAATGCATCTTTGCATTGACTACATAATAACTACATAACTATGTCATGCATTCACCAAGGTGAGTTGGAAGTTCTGGACAATGCCTCAACACATCATCCACAAACTTCCTACTATTTCCCTGACTATTTGGATGCCTTCCTTTTCAACCCAAACACAACACCAAGAATATAATTCTTAAGTTCTCTTAAGTGTCGGCAAAGAGGTTGCATTCCAAACATCAACTATACTATAGATACCATGGAGCACTCACATAGTGCTATAGCCCTATGCACAATATGCAACTAACATTTTATCTAAACGCATTCTAGCATCAACAAAATTTACATACCCTAGGCCTTTGGCCATTACATATAAATTTAAATATTGAAAACTTAACTGAGGAAATTCTTACCTCAATTCCCTTCAACATGTATGCATCAAAAGAAACCAAATGCATACATGCATGGATGTTATCAACCTACTTGTTTCTATCTGATCAGCTGATATTTGTAGAAGATCACAGACTTCTTCCTTCATCATTTTGATGACCATTCCTACCACCCTCACGGGTCTTCACATAGATGGAAATCACAAGCAACAACAACATCTACATATTTAACCATGCTATATATTTTTTCCTGAACACATAATCCATCATTAGTCATAATCAATTTTTGTAACCTCATTATTTCATAATAATAGACTATTCTAAGTTCACAAGCATGCTATATGCATATCCAAGCATGTGTATATGCACAATTAGACATCCATATGTACCAAGCATTCACTGCCATCATGCCTACTAATTCATATGCATTTTAATTTCATTATGTACATCATGCACTCTAGTGGATTTCTGTTTCAATTCACTTATTTATTTATTTATTTATCTTGTATTTGGTTGTCCTTGAACTCTGTCATATCCTTGTTTCCTTGTGTTCCCCCACTCTTCTCATTTTCACTATTGTTCCATCATATGAACACTTTCTATCCAAGTTCCACTTGGCCATTCTGCAATCCAACCATTGTGTTCTATTTTTAGCAGCCTCTCCTAGGAATCCATATCCAAAATTTACCTTTATGAAACATTCCAACCCCTAGAAATGAAGTAGATTAGGAAATTACATCACTTATTCTTGAATCAAACATTGTTACTACTAGTTTTCCATTAGGTTACTTCCTTAACATTTCCTTTTGGAACCATACCTTTCACACTTAATACCATTCCCAATGGAAGTCTATTTTCATTTAGTGACACTTTTCAAGTGAAAGAACATTCATTTTTCTATCTCCAATTTCTTTGCATTGGCATCCTACTTCCATGGTGAACTTTGGTACCATTAGTGGATTGCTTTCACTGATTATTTTTAGACAAGTAAATAAGTCATATATAACAAATCCTTCCCTTGAAATCCTATGCTTGATGCATAGATATTATTCACACACAACCTATTAAGTTCTTTGTTCTCTTTCACCTCAAGCTTTGCAACTGTCTACACATCTCTACCTTCAAGGATATGGAGCCTTAATTTTCTTTTCTATGCCCATTAATGACATTATTCACCTGCTAGCTTCATGTCCTATGCGAGGATTCTTTCTTTTGTTGTACCTGCAATTTATTTAACTTTGTAGTTGTTGACTAATACTTTTGTTCCACTATTCTTGAGTTCTTTATCCACTTTTCATTACTTTCCCTATAGTTCTCGGTTGCCTCAATTGGATTCTACAAGCTTTGTCATGCTTCATGACTACTATATCCAATCCTAGACTGGAATTGATCCAATTAAATCTCTAATCCTTCCAAATCTGCAAGCAACCATTTTTGTTAGAATTATACATAGTATAGAAATCTGCCAATTAATTCTACACGTACTTTTTCTTTATTAATTCATGAAGAATTATGTCATAGTTATCCAAATTAGAAGAATTACAGGTCATTCTCATCTGATTCAAATTTCCAACGACTGTATTCTTGCCCCAATATGATATCTGAGTTGAAAGTTATGGCTTCCTGAAAAATCACTTTCAACCCCTTTTGTTTTTCTTTGCAAAAAGATCTTGTTGAAATATTCCACAACTTCTTTAACTGGTACACAATTTGAATTCTACCACTTTTCATGTGACCACGGAAAACCACAGGCTTATCCACTCTAACAACGTTCCTTTAGTGTTTTTCCCTTATTCTTTTACACATGAGCTTGTTCACAAATGTTTGAGGAATTGGTTACTTCTAGGCCCTTCGCGCCTCAACCCCTTTACCTTATCATGAGACCGATGATGAAACCAAGTCCTCTGGACTTCAGCCTTTGAATATTGTCCCATTTCAATCTTCCACTTCTCCCAAAGTAAACTTTGTTGAAACCCTTCTATTAGCTCCACTAGAAGATCAGATGGTCAATATTTAATCTCTCGTTGACTGAACAATCTCACCGCATCTGGAGGCTTCAACGAGATCAACAAGTGCAATTTAATCAGGAATTGGGATGGAGGGTCCTTAACTAGTTCGGTAATTTGGTGCTACAGGAATCCAAGACATTACAACTCTAGATTCTCTCAACTCCCCTAGAGTGATATCTGTTGAAGTGCTTATGACATCCTTCCACTGCTTGATTTAACAGTTGAGAAAAGTCCCGAATGAATATTAGATCAACAGTTTGTGTGAATTTGCGACTTCGGTCTTCAACACTTTCGCTGGTGTTGTATTTTAACTCTTATTGTATTGGTCTTTGTCTTACTTATGATTCCTTATGGGTTATTCTGATTCTTATCTTACTATCATAGATTGACCCTGGTTCACATTTGATAAGCTCCCAACAAAATCCCTTTAAAACTATTGTCCCCTCCGGTAGACCTTAAGGCAACGCAACACACAGAGTGTACTGCACAGTCTCATCTGAGATAGCTCCATGGGTGGCTGCAATACTCAAGTGTTTTCAACCTAGGAATGAGCAGAGATTTGCGGTTATACTCTGTAATCTTTATTCATTTAGTTTAACATATAATTATAATAGTCATTTTATTCATGCATGTGGAATACCAGATCTAACTAGTTAATTCATTAATATAACATTCAACAATTAATTAGCCATAAAGACACATACATTCAATCAAATAACATAGGTGTTACCGTGGTTCACCCCCTCTTGGGCTACATCCACAAAGATCTGGCTCTCAAGATTTTATTATGGTTCAGTAATATATCATGTCATGCGTGTTTATAGTCTTAGGTCTCATTCTCTTCCAAGTGATCCTTGATCCCTATGAGGCTGAATGGATCACACCAAGCTCCTCATCCTGCGATCTAACCCTCGGGATCAAGTCGCTCACTACTTCCCTAGCTCACCATATTAATGAATTGTACAGTTATTACAATTCTCTCTTCCTTTGTGTGTCTTTGCGTCTTTGTCCCCTCTCTTCTTCCTCTAAGTACTACTTATTTATATCCTTTTCTCACCATCCATTGCAGTGCATTACAAAAACCCTAACCCTGACATTGTTAGGTCTTCCTTGCATGTGCGCCTTGCTTGCTTCTCTTACATGTGTTTCTTTCCCTTCTAGTTGTCCTTTCCTCCTTAAATGATTCTCCTCCAAAAATAGCCTTTATTCCCGACTCATCCTGCATCCAACAACCCCCCAACACTGACATGTGGATCGTCCTGATCCACCTAAACTTTGTGCACTTCTTCAATAGCTCCTGCGAGAGCCTGGAACTTCTTTGTGAGTTCCTTTGCTTGTGTTTGATCTTGCACGGTCTTTTCTCTAAGTGCATCCAATAATTGCGTTGCAATCTCATCGTTGATCATCTCTACGCACTCTACCTGAGTTTGTGCCATGTTCTTCTTTGCCTCTTCTTCCTGCCCAATGAACTCTATTTCCCTCTCTTAGAGAGGTTCCATCTGAGCTTGTTGCTCCTTTTATGTCTATGTGGCTATGAGTTCTTCTTTCAGCTTCTTCATATCCTATACCCCTTTGAGGCACCCAGTGATCGACATCATCTTATGCCTCTTATTGAGGTCCTAGATACCTACACTTATCTTCTCCTCTTCCTGGTCCCACTGCTAGACCTGTTGATCCTCCTCCAACTTTGTCCATAGTTTTTTTTCTTTATCGAACAAGTCAGAAGTTGCATGGACTTGTCACTCCATTTCCTCCATCTTCCTTGTTTCTTCATGCTTCCTTTTCTCCTTCACATCCAGGGGAGTGGTAGGGATGAGATGTTCCCAGAGGTTCTTGATCTCCTACCTGTATTGATCGATTGTCTACACAATCTGATCAATATTTTGTGTCATCATGAGCTATGTTGTCTGCATGCTCTTTGGAATTTTTTTATAGGCTACAACCAATCCCTACTCAAGCCTATCTGAGCGATATTTATCATCTTTGGTATCGAGCTTGACCTTCTTAAGCACCAATTCCAATTCTTTTTTGTTGTCCTTCGTCTGTTGCAATTCTTCTGCATCTGTGCCTGCGCATGACTGTACCTCATGTGCGACGCTGACTTGTAGTTTATACAATGCCTTGGTTGGTATCCACAACATTACCAACTATATTTGGGCCAAATATTTCAAGGGTTTCTGACCCACAATTTCATCCATGCGCAACCTGCTGGGTGTAATGTGAAACATCGGGCTCAGTTGTGTTGTCATATGGATCTTATATTGCTCGCTCGATCCAACCTTGGCTCATGTATGTGATGTTGTGGGGATAGATTATATTCCCCCACCGACCCTCTATGTTTTTTTGATCTACTCATGGAGCTGCCTCGTGTCTGCCAACTCATCCTCAATCATATCCCTGGACCATTTGGGCAATGAGTTATGTGTCATCCTTCATGATAGTATATTCTGGTGGCATTTTGTGCACCTTAGTCTTCTTTCTTGCACCCCCCCATTTGTATGATTGGCCTCTTGGTCTAACCTTTCTCCTGTTGAGTAGCACTGGATGTGGTCCCATCTGTTGTCTCAGTCTCTTTTTCATGTTCTTGCAGCGCCTAGGTGTTTTTCTTCTTCCCCACCTGGGTACCTTTATTGGACACACCCCCTTTCTTCTGTTGCATCAGTTTCTGACTTGGATTTTGATTCTTGGGCATCGTTTTGTTTCCTATGGATGTTTGTTATAGCTTTGCATTAGCCTCCTTATCCAATCATCGTGCCAATCCTTGATGGCCATTTCTACGTCCTCTTCCTTGACGCAATACCACAGTTGTAGCCATTCATTCTCGGGATCCTTTTGTGATTGGATCCATATTGCAGGCCTGGTTTCTTTAAATTTGTCTATGCCATGATATTGTGCGACCAATTCTGGCATAATCTTCCAAGTGTTGGAAATGCTTTCCTTCCGATCGTTGTAATACCCTATGAACATGCATGCATTTGCACTTTTTTTTAGGTTCCGAAGTGATCCCCAATGATAGGCATCACGTTGCATGGAAACGATTGGATCTCTCGGAAAAGTATGTATACTTAGGCTCCCTCCATCTGACCAAGGTGATCAGGACGAGTAGCCAAGAATAGTGAAATTTTGTGCCCAGTTCATGAACATCCCTATAGTATTCTAGGAACATATTTAACAAGCACGGGGCCCAACTAAGTATAGTTCCCTTTGCACACTGTGTTGCAGCTGCGACGACCCCAGCAGGGACTTCCTCCTTGCAGAAATTTTGAGTAACTTGCACACCATGATTTTTGTGTCCATCCTTATTGATACATCACTGATGCACTTAATTATGATTATGTGTGACCCTCTTTATGTACCATACATCTTCTTCATTTCCTTGGCCAATTCCTTCTCCTTGATTTTTTCATCGAGGAACTGTGCGGGTGTCTCCCCCCGAGGTGAAAGCCCTATAATATATGTAATGAGCTCTACGTCTATCGAGATGGGATCTTCCACCCATATGTATCCTCCATGGGTAACTACCATCAACTGCTTAACGCAGTTTGTTACGTCTCATCCCCTTCCAAAGTGTGATATCTCCAACAGGCCTAGAATCTCGGTTTTGTCGAGTCCGACTTTCCACTGTTTTGGTTGGTTAATTGGTTCATTGAAGTGTCCTATACCCACATTATCCATGTAAAATTTCTTGGAAAACTCCAGAAACTTGTCTGTGTCAGTCACATCGTGATCTAAGTACTGAATTTTTTCCACATGGCCTAACAGGTTACCTGTGACATGCACCCCTTTCAGAATGCATGGAAAGACTATGGTTTTCACAACCTTCCTGCACAGTGATCTTGCTATTGGTTTCTTGCCCTTCCGTTGTGGTGGTTGAATCAAGGTTCTAGCCTCCATTGTTCTCTCTTATGAATACTCCTCTACTCATCTAATGACATCTTCTACTATGCCCTCATGTGGGTGCTTCGACGTGGTTGTGTGTGACCTTTCTGGTGTGGTCGTTTCTGCCTCGTTCAGGATCATCCCATTAACCCTCAAGGATTCTTCAAGGATTTTAGAGCATGAAGGATTTCCTATATATTGGTTTTTTTGGCTCTATCCTACTTTCGGCATATCGATATCCATTCCCACTGGTGTTGTTTGTTGGGTGTCCTCCACCACTTGTGTGGGGATTCCTGGTTCCATATTGGGCAACAGGATTTCATCCAAGTTGATGAATTATGGAGGCCAAGGTGGTTGTTGTTCGCTTCCCTGTGGCTGCTGAGGTGATATGAGGTTGCTTTGAGGTCGTCTGCAGTCTTGGCTCGACGCTCCTAGCTTGGGTGGTGCCATGGTGGTAAATATGTTCTCTGCCGAGCTTAGTTGGCTCTGTGAATTTTGTAAGCTCTCTCTCTGCTATGTATACTATATCTCTTTATGATTTTCTTAATTTCAAAATAACCCTTCCAATCCCCCCATGCTTACCTTATATAGGAATTGTGTGAAACTTCTCAGAGATGTTACCCAATTTATGTTTTGAATAAACTAGTCCTTCCTGTGTACTTTCCATTGAATTCCCTTGTCATCGCTAGTTGATGCAATTAATGCGACATCCCATAAATCATTTATTTCATTCAATTTTGATAGCCGCCATTTGTAGACGCCTATTTGTCGTACCTGCCATTTTTTTTGTTTCCCCCTTTTAGTGATCATTGTTCCTTTCTCTGTCGCGCTAGCGTTTCTAAGTGCGCGTGCCCATTTTATTTTCAGCGTGCTACACCTTTGTTGCTATCTTTTGATGTCTGGCACGGTAACCCCTCTGTTGCTACACTTAGTTTTTTTTTTTTTTTCAAGTGCTAGGAGGCCGACTGTTGGAAGCAGTCCAAAGAAGAAGGAAAGGATATTTTGGGAAGAAAGGCATGCACAAGGAAAGCGACAACTGAAAGGAAGAGAAGCACACGTGCATGCATGGAAGAACTAACGACGTTAGGGTTAGCGTTTTTGTAATACATTGTAATGGTTGATGAGCCAGAAAAGTATATATATAGATACCTAAGATGTATAGAGGGAGGAAGTGAGAGATATAGAAGGCAATAGTTGTAATCAAAAGAGACGATGGAAGACAGGAGTCCTATTTTGATAACTGGTTGTAATTTTTTTTTTCATATGACCAAATTTTGTAAGTTGTTGAGCTATAGAGAGCTAGGAGGGTAGATATCGAGGGTTAGATCACAGGATGAGGAGCCTGGTGTGATCTAGTCTGCCTCATAATAGATATTGACCCGACTAAGGATGAGTTGTAAAGTGCATAACTCTGTAGTTTTGGAACTACCATAATAGAAGAGTTTGAGAACCATATCTTTGTGGACATAGCCCAGGGGGGGTGAACCACGGTAAAACCTGTGTTACGTGATTGAATGCTTATGTCTCTTTTATTGTTTATGAGTAAATATTAGCATGATGAATGAATGAGTTGATTACATTACATGCATAATTGGGAATGACAGTACATTGCTTTAATAAGTTAAATAGAACTCTCAGCGCACAATGCTCAGATCTCCACTCAAACCTTGACTGCAAACACCTGAGTATTGCAGTCACCCATTAAGACTATCTCAGGTGATACTACGCAGTGCACCCTATGTATTGTGTTTCCTTCTAGTTTACCAGGAGGGCCGATATTTTTAAAGGTTTTTTTGGAACCCCATTAGACTTGAACCCTGGGTCAATCATGTTAAAGGTATAAACCCATATATTTAAACCAACAAATGGTTATGTTGTCGATTGGAATAGTATAGGATTGAGTAGATGGGATATGTTAAAAGAGGGTAAGATCTGTAGGAGGATCAAAAGAACACTGAATCGGACAAACAAGAAGGTGAGAATGTTCCTCTATAAGGGTATGTTGAGACCATGGAACCCCACAAAAGTAGAGATCGAAAGTTGGTTGAAGACAAAGGAGATGGAGTTTGTGCAAAAAGAAAACAAAAACCCTAGAGTAACACCATGTAAATATCTTGAGAAGTATGTGTTTACTGATCTACATGAAGTATTTTTTTGTGCTTTCACACACTTATTGCAAGAGTGGACATTGAGTTTGAAGGACAACCATGCAACAGATCGGATCTGACAGTTATAGTGGACCTCAATTCATATTGAGCAATTACAGTAGGTGAATAACAAATTCACCCGCGCAATATTTTTTTGGCTCGACAATATTGTAGCAGGATTTATAACATAATTTGTAGTAGATACAACGAATTCATACAGCGCAGGGGAGAAATATTTTCTATGAGAACCTCGAGGAAGGTATATTCAATCATTGTATACTTCTATTAAGATACTGCTATATAACAAAGGTGTGATGACAATGGAGTCATTAAGCTAAACTTCCCTGCGTGCATGGGGGAAGGGGGGAAGCACTGAGAGAAAGAGAAGAAATGGAAGGAGAAGTGGATAAAGGAAAGAAGGAATAACCCTTGGACCCAATCATGATGGTTGATGACCAGATCAAGTAGATCATGACGACAACTAGAAAGACGCGTAGTGGAGTACCCTACCAATAAAAGGTGAACACCAAGAAGAGAGTTGTTACCTTGAGGGAAGGCTTGGAAAGTGATGAAGAGGAGGTAGAGGATCTCCGGGAAGTGGAGCATATTGAGGAAATATTGCACACAACATACAAGAGGAAGATGAGAGTTCCAAGAGAGGGAATAGAAGGAAACAATCATATCCATATTAATGTCAATGTGGAACCCATCAACCCATGTACGACTAACACACCAAAAAGAACTCCATTGTTTAGACAACCGAATTTTGGGAGAAGGAAGACAAAAGGAAGTAAATCTACACAAGTGTTGTTGGGAAAAATACCCTACGGACTAGCAAACTAGGGTCAGACTTGCATGCAGATTTTGACCGTAAAGAAATTACTTTTTAACCTACAACCCAAAACTTAAACCCCTCTTTCACAGTACATGCATGGAGAATGACTACTAACCTTGTTACCAACATTCGATGTAGATCCTCTGTTGTGCTTTGACCACTTTCTTACGTTGCTCCTTCCAAAGATGACCTGCAATCAAGACAAACAACTATGCATCCATGCTACTTCTCTACTATAGGGTTATAAATTAAGCATAAATTAACCAAACCATAGATAAATTGTGCATTGGGATGGGAAAATTATTCTTTTATTATTTGAAAAATGAATCAACTTGCAATCAAAGTTGAGACCGGCCACCGCTCCTTGATCCTGATCCTGGGCTCCTCTTCTTCTGTCCTCCAACTGCTTTGCGTTAAATCTCCTTTGGCATGAGGAAAGGCTAAAGGGTTGGGACAATGGATTCCATAAATGGGCAGAGTTTCTTCACTATATTTTTTCCTCCTCCAAATGGTACCCCTACCCCTTCTTTTATAGGCTAGAAGGAGCTAGGGTTTTGGATGAACCCTTGGCCATGCATGGCCGGGAGTTTCAGTTAACTGACCCATATCTTTTTGTTCCGTTGGCAACTTTCCTTTTTTCATGCTTTGTTAGGCACACGCGGGCTGTAGTGGGTCAGCCAGCATGAACACGCGTACAATAATGGGTTAGGGCGCGTGGGCCTTGACACAAGAGGATTTTCAAAGAGTTGCTCAGCAGAGTTTTGGCAAAGAAGGGATATGAGTTGGCCTGATGCCAGGTAAGCATGTGTTGTGAAATTTAGGGTTATAACAGATGCCCCCTAATGTGTGAGTTCAGAATAGCATCTGATGGCCGAAATACATTACCAATGTTTACTGATGTGCGGAACGAGTGAGCCCAAGGATCAGGAACCAAGAGGTGTCCTCTGCAAAATAAAAAATGTCTCACCGAGGCAGGCATACCCATGTTCGAGATAAAATAGAACCATGGCTACCAATCAAATACAATGTAGATCCATGTCAAATAACTATAAAGAGTAGCCGCGAATAATACACAGCAGAGCTACATCTCGAAATCAGAAAGATATACACATAGAGTACCCATCTTCCAGAAGTTGATTTGGCCTGATGGCTGTACTTCAGAGCTCGAGCGACAACTTCAAAATCTTCTAAAACTCAGGTAGGAGTGTAATATGAGTGTACAACTGCACTACCCAGAGGTCTTCGATGGCTCGTCAGTTATGGACTTGATAATCTTGATGATCGGACTAAAGGCTTCATTGATTTCGAACAAGGACTTGATTGGACATTCAGGATGGCCGGGTATGCGAATGAGAGACATATTGCAGAGGGGCCAACTCAGGCTTAGTGACAAACTTCCCTTGGATAATAGCACGACAAGTGATAAGACTCAGGCAGCATATATGTTAATCATAAGTCTACGAAGAAGGAGGCAACACAAACTCTCCATATGTTTGGAAGAGTAACCAAACGGTGGAGGACACAACTCTATATAGCGAGAAAAGCTTCCTAAGGTCATACTACATCCCATAGTCTGATGATCAAATGGACAGATGTGATTTATCCAATGGTGACTCATTATGCTGCCAATAAATAAGATACTTTTCCCATCCTCTTTTTGGGGTATATTTGATTTTTTTGTTCTTTTTGATAAATTTTGAAAAAGAATAAAGGAATATTACGTTACAATGGAGGAACTAGTATTTCAAACATACACTCTTGAGGCACAAGGACAAGACTGATGTTATGGTAAAATGATACTCAAGAAAAATCCTCTAGCGGCCAAAGGTGTTAAGACGCAGAAGCAAACTGTCACAAGGCTGGTGGATAATGTATGCAAATGCGGTTGATAGAACATGTTAGCGTCAAAAGTCACTCCTGGATTTCTTGCAGGAGTAGAGCCCAATGCCCATCAATTTTATGTCATGATAGTTTTGAATGGGTGATCGAATGGATAAAGACTCAAGAAGATACAACTTTAACTCAAGAAACCGGGCCTGGTATGTAGAAAGCAAGGGAGGTCTTGATCCAACTTCTGTCAGTAAATGATTAAAGGGTGGTAGAGGGAAGACTTGTGAGAAGGGCGAGTAAGACTGCCTCGCGTGACAGGCCTTCGGAAGATTGAATATGAAAAACTCGGAAGCCAAGATCCTCTTGGTCTAGAACCTCAAGGAGCTGAAAGGTGACTCGACTGGATCCTCCAATTCCGAGTCGTTCAACGCTAAGAAAATCACAGGAACCGATTAGAAACAATGCGACTGTTACAGTGATCCAACCTACATTATCCTATAACAGCTACAACTCGAATAGATCCTCCAATTCTGAGTTGTTCTAACATAGTAAACAAAGAGATGGAAAAGAGGCTGACATCCATAAAGTAAGAAGTCTCCAATGCCTTATACATTAACCAGAGCGACCAATGCTTCATCAAAACTTTACAATCAGGAGCTTTGCTCAACCATCGATAGATTACAAAATAGAAAGATTGAGCTTATATACTCAGAGAAAATCGCCTAATAAAGGTGTCCTCAGTCATCCAAGGCTTGGCATCCCCTCAGCCAAATTCAGATGAATATTCTTTGTCAGACACCACCTTAACTGTGCATGGCTCCTACAGGGGGAGTAGCTGAGTCAGTAAATGTCGAGTTAGAGTGTGCAGACCTCCTCCGGCTAGTCGAGAACTCGGCATGGATTCTCTGGAAAAATGGGTACACAGGACCCTCTCGAGTAGACCGCTTGCCAGACCCTCCATTCCTCGCATTTAATGAATGAGGAGAAGTTTCAACCACCCTTTCTTGCCTTCATTTACTCCTAGCGAAGACCAGGATCGAGGTCAAATCCGATGGCACCTGGAGATCGCGGTGATTCCTTCTATGAACAAACACAACACCTTCGGCCCTTCTTGTGAAACTCTTTTCTTTCCCAAGTGACCACGGGTTGTGACCCTGTGTTTACTCTCCAAGGCGCTTTCAGCATTTGTGAATAGGAAGGGGTTGGTCCCTGCTTCTTGAAATCACGATGAGCGAAACGTCGAGACGACTTAATATGGGGCCACGCGTCCCTCTAGATCTGACGGTCTTGAACTCACCCACCGATGCTGTGGGTCCGGGTCCTGGACACTCTCGGCACCTTGTGCATCGGGAATATGACAGAGTTGTTCTTTGCACCTCGCCATCGCGATGAGCGAAACGATGAGGAGCCTAATCGCGCGTTAGGTGTCTCCTGTGGATAAATGGCTGAGATCGCTCCGTGACACTGTGGGCATGACTTTGGGCGCCTTCGGCGCTTTCAGGGTTCAGGGTTTCACGATATAAGACAACATGGAACCTTCACCACTCGAACTCTCAAATGCCGAAACGTCGACGTGACTAGATCTTGTGCCACGCGTCTTCTGGATGGACGGGTGCTATCTTTCCCTGTACACAATATGGGCACTATCCATTGTGCTAACCTCAGCGTAGATTCGCTAACCGTGATTTTTCGTCAACCGCTGATCTATTCCTTTGGGTGGATCCTGACTGCTTAAAATCAGACCGCTCGCTCGCTTGATTTAGGTCTGAAATGGATTTCTTCTGCGAGCCGCGCTTGGCGCTCATCACGCCACTTGCAGACCTGATCGCTCTTGTGCCTCGGACAAGAAATGTTACTAACAGAACACACAATGGTAATGTCCTTCGATGTAAGTTTAGTGAGGCCAGAGAAGGTAAGCTCAGTGGTTTTTCATATTTAGAGAGTCTGAAAAAACATAAAAGGAGACTCCGCTGTGGTACCTTTTTTGACAATAGTCTAGTCGGTTCAAAAAAGGGGCAAACTAGCACCGATTAGACATCAATTCAAAACCATTTTAACGAGTGTGACAAGGACAAGGTTACTCAGCTATTTTTTCACTTTTAAGGAGTCTAAAAATAGCTTAACTATGGACTCCGTGGGGGTTTCTTTTTCGTAAATTTAGTCCCTCAGGCCCGAAAAAGGAATAAAATTATACCTGAGGATACTCTTTGTAAGGTAGCTAGAGAGGTAGTGGGGGGGCCTAGAGGGCCCATAGTGATAATAGTGGAGGTCGTTCAATGTAAGGTGGACTAGGTCCACTATATTATTAAATAAGTCCCACTATGGTAGTTAGATATAATAAATGGGTAATTAGATATAATAAATGTAAGAGGACTTCTTAGAAGGTTCTACTTCTAGGAGATTCCTCCTCTAGAATGTTCTTAGGTGATGGTAGAACTATATAAAGGGGATCAAGCAATGTAATGAGACATGAAGAGAAGTATTTTATTTGGAGCTGAATCTCAATAGGAGGATGCCCCCTCGAAGAGGCAAGTGAACAGGAGAGGATCCCTTCCATAATAGGATCCATTGTATGGTGTTGCCCTACCCCAAGGGTTTGGTAATAACAAAGTGTGGTTTCTTCTATATTGATTTGTGGATATATTGTGTATTCAGTATTTTTGGTGATTGTATTGGTAGATCTATTCAGGTTCTTAACAATTGGTATCAGAGCACTTTCCTTGGGCAGACATTGTGGACAAATATTTTTTATTTTTGCAGATTTTTTTTTTCGAAGAAAAAAAAAAAAGGGCGGCGACATTCTCGAAGTTTTTGGTATATTTATGTGAAAAAATTGTAGAAAAGGGTTGTATATCTGAGTTCCTCTCAGAAAAAAACCCAAGTTAAAAAAAAAAATCGTCCGAAACAGAGTCCGGGAAGTCAAGATATTGAAGTTTTAAAATCTGCAATTTTTCAGGGTTTTTTCCACGAACGACAGCGCAATTTGATTTTATTTCTGTAGCAGTTGGAGGCCGAATTTTCTCAAACAAATTACATATCTGAGTTCCTCTCACAATTTCACCCAATTTCAAAAAACAAATCAGCCGAAATGGAGTCCGAGAAGTGAAGTTATGAGCATTTTAACTTCAGCAGTTTTTTAGGGTTTTTTCGGAAAAAAACCGCGATTTTTTGTTGTAACGTATTGTTCTATTTTTTGGGGGTTTTTTCATGATGGCTGCAGGACAGAAGGGTTCATAGGGTGCTCAGATGACTATTTCTTCTCAAAACTTGAAAGAAATTATTGAATCATTCAAATCCCAATTGTTTCACAGATTGGATGCATTTGCACATGGCCTCACAGACAGCCTCACTAACAGCCTCACAGACGACCTCAATGATAGTTTTCATAGTATTCAAGATTCATTGAATAACATGCAGAAGATATTTCTTATGGAGGGTCTCATGAATGAATACAATCAAAAAATATATGCTTGGTATGATTTTGAGGCAGATTGTGATGATTGGTATATGGATAGTTGTCATTTCTGGGATGACAACCACTTTCATATTTTATTTGATGACTCTACTCCACCTTCTGTAGAGAACATCAATGTCTCACATCAGGAGTTAGTTCCTAACATTCATTTTACATATTCTACAGTGGTATTATTCATTCAAGATTCTATTACGACCCTTCTCCACTATGTGGATAGATCTTCTTATTTGGATCCACATGATAGGTGTCAGTCTTTGGAGCATCATTTGGAGTTGGTTATTGGGTTCCAAAATCTTCCACGGGGAGTTCACATGAGCACTTGGACATGGGACCTGGGCTTACAATGGTGGTTGGTCTACTTCAGCATGGTGGATTTCATTTCTACATGGGACCTTGGTTCTTCAGTCTTCTTCAGCATTATGGTCCACAATTATCCATGGGACCCTGGTATATGGTTGTACATCAAGCATTGAGGACAACGCTTTCATAAGGGGGATGGAATGTAAGGTAGCTAGAGAGGT
>ML785116.1:1587493-1613775 GCA_009831015.1 Picea engelmannii | reverse complement strand
AAGATCCTTCTAGAAGCGGAAGCTTCTATTAGGTCTTCTTACATCTGCCTTATTCTATTTTATTGAAAGGTCTTATTAATATTGACCTTTATTACATCCGAATACATTGATCTACCTATGTGCGAGTTAGGACCTTAACATGTTTTGTCAATTGCTCAGCGGGCTTGGTTTGTGCTGAACCAACAATACCATCGACATGTGGTCCAGCTCTCTGTCTAGTTTTATCCAGTATCGATCATGGTGCATCTGGCAGGATGTTGTATAATAAACCAGACTGAGAATAGATGAGCTCAAACTGTTGAGCCCTCATGATGGCATCTTCTTCGGAGAAAACTCCAGAAGTTGCGACGTCTTTGGATAACTGTGGGACCAAAGACTTAAGGAACCACTCAAGAAGGAATGGTTGTGGGACGGGTACTTTGATTAGACTCTTTTGGCATCTCCACTCTCAGATATGATCAGAGATATGGTCTGTTGTTGTCTGTTCAAAATTGGCGAGCAGCTCTGTGCTAGCGTCGTATCTCAAAGGTAACTAGAAATGGTTAAGAAAGGCCATCGCCAGTTCACCAAAAGAAGGTATCTTGAGCGATTGAGCTCAATGTACCATTTCGCGGCACTCCTGATAAGAGTGCGTTGAAACAATCGCAACTGTACGGAGTCATCTTTCAATGAGTTAGATGAACACCAAAGATGAAAGGTAGTCACATGATCACCTGGATCTTCGTTAGGCTTGGCCTCGAACTTTGGAATGTCCGAAGGCAACTTCATTGGCATAGGAGGCCAATGTGGATCGTGACAAATAGGATCATTTAACAACCTTGTCAAATATAGCAAGTGTAAAGTCGCCAGGAATGGTAGTTTGGGTTGCTGCTGATAACCTGGGAAAAAGGGTCCTGGAGTTTGACTGGCACCAGGTTGCCAGGAAAAGTTTGGCTGCTGGCCCGGATTCTAGTAGAAACCATGGCCCTGACCAGCATAAGGATTTTACATATGTGGAGACATCATTGGCTGATTTCCCATAAAGGACATAGGGTGTTGGGCAGGAATCGTGTTCGAAGGACTTTGGGAAGGATTACCCCATGTCGGTCCTGATGGGAGAGGCATAGTAGTCTATCCAGGGTTCCATTGACTATGAAAAGAATTAACCTAGAACGACATTCCATAGGAGGGAACGGATCCTTGTCCTGAGTTCCAAGGTCATGCTATATGTGCCCCCGGCGCAGGAATAGTACCCTGCGCCAGAGTAGACTGTCCAAAAATGGGATTGCCCCCAAACGGGAAAGAAGTGGATGAGAAAGTGTTGTTACTAAACGTCTCGTTCCAAACAAATGGTGTCAAACCTACCGGCATACTGTGCGTAGGTGTTCCTTGACTCCTGACTCCAAATAAACTAATGTGTGCAGGTTGGCCAGTGAACTGTTGATGCGGACCGCCAAGCGAAGGGGACGAAGGAGGGATATGACCTCTGACGTAAGGAAAAGAGTTAAAAGGGACAAGAGTGCCCCCAATTTGACCGTGCAGAGGAGTGTTAGATCTCCCTACCCCCAGACCCAAAGTTTGTAAAGTGGAGTAAGTGAGTGCAGGACTTGTACCCAAACTAGGCATATCGTATGAGAAAGGAGGGCTTGTCGCACTAGGTGTGAAGGGGGTTGTGGCCGCTGCCATAGACGGTTTCGGTCCACTGTGCGACGTAGTTGTGGCCGAGACCATGGTGGCTCAGACTGACGACGGTAAGTTAGGAGATGATTCTCCTGTGGTAGCAACTGTGGTGGGAATGGAAGAATTCCTAGAAGAAGTAACAACGTTTGTTTCCATATCTATGTGAGGCACTGACAGGCATTCGTAAAATTGGATTGGTACAATAAATGGTGGCCAGGTATCAGTGGTTGGGGTTTCAACTGATCCCAGAGCAGCGGTTGATTCCTCTGGGAGTTGCTCGGGCACAAAGGTTTGTAACCCGGTTGCTTCAAAAGACCCTTGTTGGTCTAGCTTCCACCTTAATGGTGGTGGGGGTGGCTCCAATGTAACTGGCAGCAGGCCTAGAAGCCTTCATGACCGACGGAGCTCGAGATCCTCCACTGTGTGAGAATATCCAAGACACGCTAAGGTATTCTACACGTTCAAAAGTAACACACACTAAAAAGAATCCCCTAAGAGATAAGACAAGCAATCACTAAACTATTTGGAAGAACAGTTACAACAACCAACACTAGAGAAACTTACCGGTGCAAGTGAAACTCGAACAAGGAATCACCCTCCGGGTATACTATGCAAAGCATGGCCTGATGTTTTTCCTAGGTACCGCGGGATAACCCCGCAGTCACCTGTGTATGTCCCTAAAAAGATTGGCAACTAGGTTGCTAGCACGCGAACAGTCACCAGGAGGGTACAGCCGAAAGTCGGGTAGACCACAATAAGCAGGGTATCAAGCCCGAAACCTATCAAGGGTATCTAGATAAAATGGTCCAGAAGACAACTGAGGACCTCGAACGGATTCAAGACCCACGAAGCCCTGTGGAAAATGCAAATGACGGAATCCCAAAACAAGCCCTCAATATGTGTTCTCCACTACGATTGGTCCAGCTTTGGAGGGGTTATCTCCGCAAACTTTCTGCATGCGACCTCGTGTTTATCCCCTCTGTTAGAGGGAGGTCCCGGATAACTTCCATGAAACTGGACTTAGACACTCCCTATCGCAGACTCCAATGTTTGGTTTTGAATGGCCTTGGAGAGTTTCCTCTCCAACCTAATCCAAGGCCCTAGTACTGAACTAGTTTGTGAACCCTACAAACAAAAAGTCTAATAGATTTTAAATTAGCGTTGCTTTTACAGGCTTTATTACGTCAAGGGGTATGAGGGTGAAACTGATGATGTGTAAAGACGAAAGCAAAAACGAATGAAAAATGCTGGAAACAAAAGACTTTTACTAAATGCAAAATTTCAGCAACTTTTCACAAAGAAAGATTTCTTTTTCTTTTCAATTTTTCTAAGATTTATGCAGCAAACATAAAGGAATTTATCTCGACTACGAGCTACTTATGCTCTAAATTCACTGCAAAAACTTACGAAATAAAAGACTTCTCCCTAGCTAATGATGCAGAAACACACTCTTCAAACAAAGAAGAAAATGAAAAGAGATTTTTTGTTTTGTTTTTTTAAGTGCTAGTAAAGAAAAAAAGGGAAAATACCGACAAGTACAAAACCAAGAAAAACAAATGTTGTCTTAAAGCGCGAATCGCAAAGAATCAGAGCAAAGACACACAATGGCAATAAAGAAAACAAAGACTCTTACGCTTGTCTAAAAACCATAACAATTTTTTTTTCTTTTATATTTTCTGTCAACTATCAACTGAGAAAAAGAAGGCTAAGGGTAAGATGACCTAACCAACTGACTGTTCAACCCTAGACTCAAACACCTGAGAGGAATACTTCTCATCAAAGGAGGGGATGACTGCCCCACCCTGAACAAAAAGTAGCCTGTCAAACACACTATTGTCACTAAAACAGCGCGCGGGTGAACACGTGCTAAGCTGAAACAAGAAGCGTGTACACGCGGGCTGGCCTTGTACAGGCCACGTGTATGTCTAAATACTAAGACAAAACTGAAAACAGGTAGTCCAGACCAGGAAGAGGCCTCTCGTATTGATAACCAGGGTCCCTTGAAGGCTTGGATGCTCTTTCTAACAGAAAAGAAAAATAACGCAAGGAATAACAAAGAAAAAAAGCAATCTGAGACAGGACCGTGAACCAGCAAGACTTAGACAGGATTCCAGAAAACCCCCTGAGAATGTATAATTTTGATAGGGAAGAGGTGAACTGCCTCTAAAGGTCTCTGAAATCCTACACGCTACTGTTATCCCTATAGCTAGCATTCACACGCGGGCTGTAAGAGGATAGGGTGAGGGTACACACGTGTAGGCCTTCTGTAGACCGCGTGTACCTCTGTGTGTCTCGACAACTACCGTCAAGAAAAAGTCAGGGAAAACTGGTATGAAGAACTAGGCTCCCTGCTAGCTCAGACCTTATAGAAAAAGACAGGAAAAGAAAAACAGAACACCTATTCTTTAAACTACCCAAAAAACTTTAAAGAAATCCAGAAACCCTAAAGAGTATTATCCCTAGTATGGTCGCCAATTCTGTTGTTGGGAAAAATACCCTACGGACTAGCATACTAGGGTCAGACTTGCATGCATATTTTGACCGTAAAGAAATTACTTTTTAACCTACAACCCAAAACTTAAACCCCTCTTTCATAGTACATGCATGGAGAATGACTACTAACCTTGTTACTAGCGTTCGATGTAGATCCTTCGTTGCGCTTTGACCACTTGCTTGCGCTGCTCCTTCCAAAGATGACCTGCATTCAAGACAAACAACTATGCATGCATGCTACTTCTCTATTTGAGGGTTATAAATTAAGCATAAATTAACCAAACCATAGATAACTCATGCATTGGGACGGGAAAAGTATTCTTTTATTATTTGAAAAATGAATCAACTTGCAATCAAAGTCGAGGCCGGCCACCGCTCCTTGATCTTGATCCTGGGATCCTCTTCTTCTGTCCTCCAACTGCTTTGCTTTAAATCTCCTTTGGCATGAGGAAAGGCTAAAGGGTTGGGACAATGGATTCTATAAATGTGCAGAGTTTCTTCGCTATATTTTTTCCTCCAAATGGTACCCCTACCCCTTCTTTTATAGGCTAGAAGGAGCTAGGGTTTTGGATGAACCCTCGACCATGCATGGCCAGGAGTTTCAGTTAACTAACCCATAGCTTTTTGTTCCGTTGGAAACTTTCATTTTTTCGTGCTTTGTTAGGTACACACGGGCTATAGTGGGTCAGCTAGCGTTCACACGCATGCAGTAATGGGTTAGGGTGCGTGGGCCTTGACATAAGAGGATTTTCAAAGAGTTGCTCAGCAGAGTTTTGGAAAAGAAGGGATATAAGTTGGCCTGATGCCAAGTAAGAATGTGTGGTACAATTTAGGGTTATAACAACAAGGAACAACAACTGGAGGAGCCAGTTCAGGAAGAATTAGTCAAGTATCTACACTATGCAAAGGTAGTAGTTCAACATTTAGGATGGCAGGACACGATCCCACCATCAGGTTACCAGAATTCAAAGGAGAAGCGTTGGAGGACCTGAAAAAACACATGTTTATCTGTGAGAATATATGGGAAGCAAAACATATCATAGACGAGGACACTAAACTTGCTCAACTAGTGATTACACTAATGGATTGTGAATTGGATTGGTATACGATTTTAGCTACAAACAACCCACCAGGGACAACTAGAACAATTGCAGACATAAAGAAATTGTTGATAAATGAGTTTCATAAGCCAAGTTCAGAGGATCAGTACATGAATGAGATGATAGAAATTAGACAGAAACCAGGAGAATTTGTATGGGAGATTGACCATAGATTCAAGGGACTGAAAGGAAAATTGAAATATCTCATGACATATATGCAGCACAAGCACTTGTTCGTCAATTCACTACTACCACATTTGAAATATCCACTACGACAACAAAATTTCAGACACAGGAAGCCCTGCAACTAGAAGAAAACCAATATCATAAGACAGATCTAGCCATCGAAGAGTTGAAGGAGGATTTGAAGAACTTAGCATTCCAACTAAACAAGAAGTCATTTGGTGTACCACATGTAGGATGGAAGAACACCATAAGAACGAATGTCGAACATTCACACAGTATATGGTAGCAGGGATGCCAAATCCATTACCAATAAGAAGACTATGGTGAAAAATATGTAAGAAATCAATCCATGATCCATATCACTACCCAATGATGTAGAAATACCAAACATTTCCAAAGAGTTCATATTACAACTTTTTCAAGTCAGTGGGCCACAAGGACAAAGACTATAGAACTATCAGATGCATATAGGGTGTAGGAAGAAATGATGACCGGGAAAGCGACACCTCAGTTTAACCAAGTATCGGCCCCATACAACAGTGTGTAGCCGCAGTATAATATTGCACAACATCCATATAATAACTTGCAGCCTTAGTACAACACACTGCAACCTCAGTACAATACCACGTAGTACAATCAGGAGCCTCAATATAGCGTCGAGAGGAGATCGATATGGCTACAGAGGTGGAGGATGAGCAAGAGGAGGCTTTGGAAGAGGTAGAGGACTAGTCGTATGTCACAATTGTCAACAACCATGACACTATAAAAGAGAATGTCCACTCCCACCAATGAATTGTTACTATGTATTTTCGTGCATCGGATCATGACACAGAAGAATGTCCTACATTACTAGAGAATATCCAAGAAAAGAAGAATCAAAACAATCAGAATGTTCAATGGATTTCAATAGAAGCAAGGGACGGTGGGAGAAACATCAACAGAGTTGCGTGTAGAGGAAATAAAATAGGCAATGACACAGTCTGACAAGAGCCAGTACAACATCAGTGGGTTAATAAGAATCTCAAACCAAGGAAAAATTTCGACGTGCAGAATGAGAAGGAAATATTTAAGCAAGCCAAACAAGAATTTCAGAAGCAAGACACTACATTGAATTCAACTACACATCAAAGCAAGGAAGTCCCAGAGTACGAGATGCATCCATCATTGGATCATACCAAAGAAATTCGTCCCCTGGGACAAGTAAGTACAATCAAAGGGTTTTTGAAATCATGTGTAAAATTATTAAATGATCCATCGTCTGTCAAAATATTTCAAAATATATTAGAAAGATGTAGCATAGAGACAGACGAAAAACTAGAACAAAAAATAGTCAATCACCTACATATAAGGAGAAGAACAAATAGGGAGTTCAGACTGAATGCCAACATCAGAGATTTCAACATGGGAGATATCATATTGGATATAGGATCCGAAGTCAATGTATTACTCAAGAAGACATGGAAATGTATGGGAGATCCCACACTAGGATATTCACTCATTCAACTGAAACTGGAAAACCAACACAGAGTTATTCCAATTGGCAGACTGAAAGGAGTGACAATAGATATAGATGGAGTGTGCACTAAAGAAGACTTCGAAGTAATAGAGATAATGGATGACACAACACCATATCCAACATTTCTCGGCTTGGATTTAGCATTTGATAACCATCCCATAATCAATTTAAATACACGAAAAATGACATTTGAGTCAGGAGAATACATGTTCATTGCACCATTAGACCCATCAAAAGGGGAGAGGTTTGTAGAACCTACTTGTTTAGACTTGGAGGAAATCATCCAATTGTATACGACAACTGCGCGAGATGAGGATTACATAAACTCAATTGCAGATGGGATACTCAATTGGAGGAGAATTACTTCATGTGTGTCAAACTCAGATACACATTTAGAGAACTGGAAAGAAAGGCTACAGGAACTGTCCAGAAGAAGATGTGCAAGAATAAACCGCGCAGTAAGAAGGGTAGGTACAGAGATAAGGGAACCACCCAATTTCCATGGGTTAAATGATATATAAGTATTATTGGCATGGTACGAGGATGAAGTAGTAGAAAATCATAGAATCTTACCACTCGATATAGAACTCAAGTCCACATCTTCCAGATGGGGGGGCACACACAAGGAAACAATCAAGGATTGGTACCAATGTAAGTGGTTATTGCGCATAAGGTTTGGCGTAGAACAGAGAAGAAACTAGCAACAAAAGTACGATGGACAGGGGGCAATTGCAGAACACTTGGAGAAGTGCAGATCTCTGTGGAAAATGACACCCCCAAAGGAATGGCCTCATCATTTTGTACATACCTTAGAAGGCATACCATCAAATTGGTATACAGACCAGGAACTACGCAGAGAAACTACGAGATGGTCAGTACTACAAAAGAACTTTATAGTCACTTTCTCATTCGAGCATGAGAACCCCAACATAGATGAAACACTTAAGCATATAAGAGGGGTGATATTCATTAAAGAACTAGAAGTCGAACTCATAATAGAGGAACAATAGTGGAACAAAGAGACAGTGAAAGAAATGTTGTCATGCTACCATGTGCAAGAAGATGTACCAGATGAAGATGATCTACACAATATCCATATTGAGGAGTTTGAATGCAAAAGGGAAGTGGAAGGTCCACCTCTAGAATCAGAATTAATTGTTGCGCCAATCAAGGTGAAGAAAGTCAACATTGGGACAGTTGATAATCCCAAAATGGCCAACATTGGAGACTACTAGGATGAGTAGACAATAGAAAGCATAACGGAGTTATTGCGCGAGTACAATGACATGTTTCCCACAATGTTTATAGAAATGAAAGGCATATCAGGAGAGCAAGGTGAAATGAAGATACCACTCAGAGTTGAGGCAATACCAATCAAACAATGACCATATAGACTAAATCTGATCTATAAGCAAAAAGTTAAAGTTGAGATCGATAGAATTCTCAAAGCTGACATCATAGAACCTGTGGAAGAATCAGAATGGATAATCCCAATGGGAGTTCAGGAGAAAAAACTAGGATGGATAAGAATATGCGTCGACTTGAGTAATTTGAATGATGCATGCATACATGACCCATTCCCTACACCCTTCATAGCTGAAGGGTTAGAGAACATAGGGGGACACGAAGTTTTCTCATTCACTCATGGATTCTCAAGCTACCACCAGATCAAGATAGCACTGGAAGACAGATACAAGACCATATTTTCTATAGAATGGGGATCCTACCAGTACATGGTCATGCCATTTAGATTGAAGAATGCACCAACAATATTTTCCAGAGTAGTCATAGATACATTTAAGGAATTTATCCACCAGTTTATAGAGGTATACTTGGACGATTGGACAGTATATAGTCTGTTGAAAGACGATGTAGAGGTCTTGCAGATGATGTTAGAAATATGCAAACATTGGAAAATATAATTAGACATCAAGAAGTGCATCTTCGGAACATCGTTTGGGATACTATTGGGCCATATAGTATGCAAGCAAGGTTTAGTAGTAGATTATGCAAATATTTCAATAATCCTTAACCTACCACCACCAAAAATAGTTTGTCAACTAAGAGCAACATTGGGACACATAGGATAATACCAAAAATTTATCAAAGGGTACGCACAGATCACCACGCCAATGGATAAACTGTTAAGAAAAGATACAAAATTCCAGTGGAATGAGGATTGTCAACATTGTATAGATATGTTGAAATAAAAAATGGTCATCGCGCTTATACTGCTATTTCCAGACTGGGGGAAGACATTCCACGTACATGTAGATGCATCATCCATAACACCTAGATATATTTTGGCAAAACCAGGAGCAGAAGAATTGGATAATTCGATAGCATTTGAAAGAAGAAAGTTGTCAGAATCAGAGCATAACTACAACACTATAGAGAGGGAAGGCCTATCTATGGTCTATGCACTGCAAAAGTTCAGACATTACTTACTGGGAAAACATTTTAGGATGTTCACAGGTTACTCAGCCCTTAAGTACCTAGCCAAAAAGCTAGTGTTGGGGGGGAGAATCTTTCAATGGTTACTATTGTTTCAAGAATTTGATTTTGAAGTAATAGTCAAGCCAGGTAAGTTGAATGTTGGACCTGGCCACCTTTTAAGGGTCACAAACGAAGATGAACCTACAAATTTAGAAGACAACTTTCTGAATGCACAATTATTTTCAGTCAAGATCGTCGATGAATACTTTGCAAACATCATTTAGTACTTGAGTATAGGTACTATGCCATAGGAATATAACACCACTTAGAAGAAAAACCTGGTAGTTCAGGATGCAGACTATCAACTAATTGTAGGACACTTATAGAAAATGGGCGCAGATAGAATCCTGAGAAGATATGTGCTAGAACATGAAATACCAAGGATTTTAGCAAAAGCCCATGAGGGAATACCAGGAGGACATTATGTAATAAAATCTACCATGCAAAAGGTATTGCACGTAGGACTATGGTGGCCGACCATTCATAGAGATTCGAAATAGTACTGTCAAGGATGTGATGTCTGTCAGAGGGTTGGAAAACCTAATAGAAGGTACGATATTCGAAAAATGGGAAATAGAGTTTGTGGGACCAATTAACCCACCAGCAAAGAGGACATGAGCAAGGTACATTATCATTGCGATAGAATACCTGACAAGATGGGAGGAAGAAGCACTAGTCAAATATTGTAGCACAAAAACAACAACACATTTCCTATTTGAACAAGTGATCACTAGATTTGGTTGCCAAAGAATTTTGATGAGAGACCAAGGCACTCACTTCATTAACATTACTATCAAGGCTATGACTGAGGAATTTGAAGTTCATCATCAAAATAGTACTCCATATCACCCACCGGAAAATGGAACAGTAGAAGCCATTAACAAAATCCTTGAAAATGCACTAACAAAGATATGTAATGTGAATAGGGACGATTGGAACCTAAAAATACCAGTAGTATTGTGGGCATACAGGACCACGTCCAAGAATTTGATAGGACACACACCATTCAGACTGATATATGGACAAGAAACAATGGTGCCATTATAATTTTTGGTACCCAGTCTATGCATAGCAACGATTACGAACATGACATAACGAGGCACAGTGCATGATAGGCAGAATCAATTGATGTTTATGGAGGAAGATAAGATCCCAGAAGGGTTCCACCAACAAGTTCAGAAAGCAAGGGATAAAGCTTGGCATGATAGACATATAAAGAGGAAAAATTTCAAGGCAGGAGACTTAGTGTTGTTGCATGATGGTAAATCCATTCAACATCCAGAAAAATTCAGAATGCACTGGTTAGGACCATACGGAGTAAAAACTATCATAGATGGGGGAGTTGTATAGTTGAAGGAATTAGGAGGCACAAAACTCATAGGTATGATCAATGGGATTTGAAAGAAGTTGTACAAGGACAGTCGACCACCCGCAACTTGAAAGTCACTGCGTGAAAAAGAAAGAAGTGGGATATCAAATGGTACCAATAGAAGCACAGTGCATTGAAAGGAGAATGAGCACACACACTCGGGAATACGAGCCCGATGGATACAAGTGCAACGTTCAGTTCAAAATGAAAGCAAGCGAGAAAGGCGGATATGGAGAAAGAAGTGTTAAGTGATGAAGGCTAGAGGGATTGAATGTCGGAAACAAATTACGAGACTTTGCATTAATCAAGCCAAATGGATATGATGAGGGAAATTAATGACAAGGACGAAGGAGCCGACGGTTCATTGAATCAATAATTGTGGTAAAGTATTCGACAAGCTTCACACAATGCCAATACAAAGTAGGGGCGTGGGAGAGAAACGGTTATCGCCACATAACGAGAGAGAATACGAAGCAAATATTGAAGTTTGCAGAGGTTGCATAGGCTACTGAGCTCGACGAATGACAATTTTTTACCACCATGGCACCACCTAAACAAGGAGACTCGATCTGGACTACTAGACAACCTAGAGTTAGGACCAGAGCACAATCATAATCGCAGGGAAATGAATAGCCACCATCTCAGCCACCATAAGTCATCAATGTGGACGAAATACCATCGTCGGATGCAACACCCGTAAGATCCACACTCATTGTAGAAGATACCCAACATACAACACCTGCGGGCATGGACATTGATATGTTAGAAGAGGGGCAGGGCCAATAGAATGAGGACGTAGGAAGCCATGTAAAACGAAAAACCATATAGAAGCCCCGAGAGTCAACAAGACGGCTCCAAACCAGGAAGAAAAAACCTTGCCAGAAGAATGAAAAACAACCATGTTGGAACAACCACAGGAGGAAGTGGTGGAAGATGTCACTGGCCGACCACAACAGTATACCGAAGAATGAAAAATGGAGCTTGGAACGTGCAGACAACCCGCCACAAAAACAAATTTTCCATGCATACTAGAAGGGGTACGTGTACTAGAAAACTTGTTAGGTTATGTAGAGAAATTGAGGTACTCAGACCATTATGTAACAGACATGGACAAGATCTCGGAGTTCGCTAAGCAAGTGTACCTACATACTGTGGGTATAGATCCATTTGGGGAACCAATTCATCAACCAGTCCAGTGGGCAGTAGGACTGGCCAAAAATGGGATTTTAGGTTTGTTGGACCTACCACACTTTGGAAGAGGCCAGTATGCAAACAATTGCATCAAACAGTTGATGGCGGTCACACATGGTGGAGATCTGTGGCTAGAACAACTCATATCAATAGACGTAGAGCTCATTGCACACATCACAGGGATACCATCACTGGGAATGGACCCCAGACAGTTCCTCGAGGAAAAAATAAAAGAGAAAGCACTAGCCGAGGATATGAAGAAGAAAAATGGCACCGTCGGGGGGTCACGCAGAATCA
Source organism: Picea engelmannii (assembly GCA_009831015.1). NCBI lineage: Eukaryota > Viridiplantae > Streptophyta > Pinopsida > Pinales > Pinaceae > Picea > Picea engelmannii. The sequence goes on along the minus strand of ML785116.1, from coordinate 1,601,468 downwards.
TTATCAAACAGATTAGTGACATTTTTAAAATAATTTCCACAAAAATTATGGCATGCAAGATGCTCAAAAAATTCCACAAGGAGGAAGTCTCGGTCGAGGTTGTCACAGCTGCAACACAGTATGTTGAGGGCACCACACTCAACTAGGCTACTTATTTGTTGAATATGTTCCTAGATGGCTGCAAGGATGCGTAGGATCTGGGGTCATAATTTCATTATTCATGGATACTCATATTGATAACCATTATGTGATGGAAGGAGATGAATTATGCATTTTTCTCCTCTAGACCCAAACCCTTCCATGGAGCACAATACTTATCGATTGGAGTCGCTTCAGACATCAAGAATAGAAGAATGAATGCAGCTATATTCGAAGGATATCTCCACGACCTACAGGACACCATCACCAACACTTGGAGGATAACACCAGAAGTTGTTGCACATTATTAGGGAATATCCAATTTCAAATCCACTAGACATGTGATGTGGATCCAGGCATGGAAGGACCCCGAGAAGAAATGGCTACAACTGCGCTACTACATCATGAAGGGGGACATACATATGGCCATTAATGATTGGGATGAAGAATGGAGGATTCCAGTTCTAACTCAAGGAATATTCGTAGAAAGAGAGGAGGAGGAGGCAAGACAGGAACATCCACATTCTGAGGAGGTAGGGAAGGCACATACATAGCCCTAGGAAGTAACAGTGCCAAAGAAACCAAGGATAGGATAGAACAAGCCATGATAGAAGAAATGGGGGATATCCAATACAGGAGTCCAGATGGGGAAGAATATAAATACACAGGCGCCCCAAGTACAACTGAAACAAGTCGAGGCAACACAGGGGACTACATCAAGTCCTACTCCACAACAACCAGGCCAAGCTAAGCGGCCAGGCACTTAGAAGGGGGGTGTACGCAAGAAGATGAAGGCGCATAGAATGCCTCCATAATACACGATCACGAAGGGTGATGCAAAAATAGTGGCCCAAGTGGTCCAGGATCACACATTCAAGGAGTTTGTGAATGTTTCACACCAAAGGGATAAAATTGAAGAAGAGTTGGCATACATGTGAAGGCTCCTCAAGAAGATCGAGGAAGTGCAGGTAGCCAGTAGTAGTGTAGAAATGGACCCGTCAGCATCACATATAGGAGGAGAAACTAGAACAAGCGAGTGAGACATAGTTTAGATGATAGCAAAATCGAGTTAAATGTTTCACATTACATCCAACATGTTTTGCATGGAAAAAATCATGGGGAAAAAACCCCTAAAGGACTTGGTAAAACTACAGTTGGTATTTCTGCGGATACCAACCAAGTTCCTCTATAAACTGCAAGTCAGTGTCACACAGGAGCTATAGTCTCATGCACGGAAAGATACAACAGAATTGCAGCAGGTAAAGGAGAATCAGGACAAGATGAAATTGGTATTCAAGAAGGCTAAGCTCAAGACCAAAGAATAAAAGGAACACGTGAAGGGACTAGAGAAGAAAGTGGTTGTATCCTACAAGAAGATTCCAAAGAATGCACAGACATTCGAACTCACGGTGGTAGGGAAGAATGAACATATTGTGTAGGCAATCGATCAATACCAATAGGAGATCAATAATATCCTAGAGTAGCTCAAACCTACCACTCCACCGGAGGTGAGGGAGCAAAGGAAACATGAGGCAACAACGTCGATACAAGAAATAGAATGTCAATTCCATGCGGCAGACGACTTGTTCGAGAAAGCAGCACAACTCTGGATGAAGCTGGAAGAGGACCAACAGGTCCAGAAGTGGGACCAGGAAGGAGAAAGGATAAGTGAATCTAGTAAATACCTCAAGCAGATGAATAAGACAATGTCGATCACATAGCGCATTAAATGGGTGCAAGACATGAATAAACTGTAGGCAGAACTCATAACTATGAAGACACAGAAAAAGGAGCACCAGGCTCAAATGGAACCTCTCCAGGAGCAAGCAACAAAGGTCATTGCACAGTCATAGGAAGCCAAAACATATATGGCATAGACCCAGGAAGAATGTGCAAGGTTGGTCAACGATGATATTGTAGTACAGGTATTGGACAGACTCAAGGAGAAGACCGTGCAGGCCCAAAAACATGCAACAGATCTCATGGAGAAGTTACAAGTGATCACCAGAGAGATTGATGAAGCACATAGAGGTTAGGTGGCTTAGGAAAAGCCACATGTCAGTGTTTGGGGCCTATTGGAAGAAGGGCAAAGTGGAAGGAAAGGTTATTTTTGGAAGAAAGGCATGCACGAGGAAAGTGACAACTGGAAGGAAGAGAAGCATGCATGCATGCATGGAAGACCTAATGACGTTAGGGTTAGGATTTTTGTAATACATTGTAATGGTTGATGAGCCATAAAAGTATATATATATATATATATATATATACCTAGGATTTCTAGAGGGAGGAAGCAAGAGATATAAAAGGTAGTAGTTGTAATCATAAGACACGACGGAAGAGAGGAGTCATGTTTTGATAACTGGTTGTAATGCTTTTTTCATACGACCCAATTTTTTAAGTTGTTGAGCTGTAGAAATCCAGGAGGGTAGATATCGAGAGTTAGATCATAGGCTGAGGATCTTGGTGTGATCTAGTCTGCCTCATAATAGATCTCGACCCGACTGAGGATGATTTTTAAAGCACGTAGCGTTGTATTTTTGTAACTACCATAATATAAGAGCTTAAGAGCCAGATCTTTGTGGAAGTAGCCCAGGGGGGTGAACCATGGTAAAACCTGTGTTATGTGATTGAATTCTTGTGTCTCTTTTACTGTTTATGAGTAGATATTAGCATGATGAATGAATGATTTGATTATATTACATGCATAACCGGGAATGATAGTACATTGATTTAATAAGAGTTGAGATTCAACAAGAAGATCCTAGTGAAAATTATGCACCTACACTAGGATGGAGCCTCAGGATATTTCTAGGTGGAAGTCTATTTTTAGATGATGAGAAAATTCTATTTATAGATGATGCCTATTTATATATGGTGAGTGAATTCTATTTATAGATGTCTGTCGACTATTATTATCCCTTAATAATAGTTGGAAAATAAATATTAGTCTATTCTCAATGAGCACTTGGAAATAGTTAACCGAAGTGGCAAATCAGTTAGCTATAGGAAATTCGAGTTCAAAGGTTGAGTGAGTTAAGATCAGTTGTACTAGTTGTAACTAAACTTACACTAGTGAGAGATTAGTGAATTAATTATTAATTAATTCACAATCAGTGGTCTCTCATGAAACTGAATATTTACCACTGTTAACTACATGCATGTAAAATCCAGTGGAGACCCAGTTGAGATAACAGGTGAAAGGGATAGTTTGACTATCAGTTGTGACATTAGTGAGTGCGCTCATGAAACCACACACACAATTGATGTGCCCATAAGGATTGCATATCCTAGGTAAGAGGAATTCATTTTCATTGCAGGTATTTCCATTAGCAGGGATTTCCTGGAGGAGGCAAGTTGTCTGGAAGCAGAAAATTAACACATGAATTTGTCAATATTTGTATGACAATGTGAGATGATTGTATATTGTACTGAGAGCTCTTGGATTATATTTTTGTATGAGATTGTTTCATGATCCATGATATATACATAATATATATTGGGGTTTTTAGATTTATTCTTTGCCGGTAAAACATCTGTGTTATGTGTGATTGATCTTTCTTCTTGATATTGCAATTGGCGATCATGTTTAAAATTCCGCAAGAATATTTGTAGAAGTGATTCTTTATTTAATAGTGGCATATAATTGTTAGATTAGGAGAATCCAAACAACACATAATTTGTATTAAAATTTATACATGGTATCAGAGAACAAAAGATTGCAGAAGTTGAGTTTGTGATTGGATAGAATTCGAATTTGCAGAAAGACTTTTTCGGTGCTATAGCTGATTCAAGATCGAAATGGATTTCAATGGCTTGAGGTTAGAGTATGGACTCGAGGGTAGCTCGAACTACATTGACTGGAAGGATAGAATGGAGGCAATACTCGAAGACAATGGCTTGAAGGAATTCATTGACAAAGATGTTCCTAAGCTAGATGTTGCAGACGTTGTAAATCTTGATGCATGGAAAAAGAAAGTGGCAAAGGTGAGGAGGATCCTGTTGGAGGGAGTATGAGACCACATTTTCTAGAGCCTCCATGGGAAAGTCACACCATATGCAATGTGGAAGAATTTGACGGATCTATTCCAAAACAACAGTGACCATAGTAAATTGGTGCTCAAAGATAAACTCAGGAAGATCAATATGGAGAAGGGTGACTCCATTCCAAAATATCTCACGAAGTTTGTCCAATGTCAGGATGAGCTAGGGAGTGTGGGAATAACAGTTGCTAATGATGATTTGGTGAGCTTGTCTCTCCTAGGACTTCCCAAGAGTTGGCATAGTTATCAAGATTCTATCAATGGAAGGGAAAAATTGCTAGATTGGGAACGACTATGGTCGGATCTAGTGCAGGAGGAGTTCAGGTGGAACACAAGAGATGGCTCTTCATCAAAGAATGAGGATGAAGAGTATTTTTATTTGGCTTCCAAGGCAAGGAAAGGGAAGGGGAAGAAATTCCATTCAAAATTTGATTCTAAAGGAAAGAAGTTGGATTTGTCCAAAGTGAAGTGTTTTCACTGTCACGAACATGGGAATCTCGCTACTAACTGACCACAGAAGAAGAAGAAGAAGAAGGTTGCTAGAGTTGCAACTGGTGAGGCCCTTGCCTTGCAATTTGAACTTGACTTCTCCTTGATCACATGCATGGCGTCAAGTGCATTGGGATCAGTGTGGTATTTTGATAGTGGTGCTTCCTTCCACATGATGGGAGATAAGGAGCTATTCAGTGACTTAGAGGAGAGAGATATCAAAATGCATATAGAGATAGATGACGATAGACGATACAGTGCAATTGACATTGGTACCATTACCTTTAAGAGGGAGTCAGGTAAACCATTTCAATTGAAATATGTCATGCATGTTCCAGGTCTGAATAAAAACTTGGTCTCAGTCACAATGTTGGAGGATGTTGGCACAGGGGTAGACCCAAGGTTCAATGCTAACAGTGCACCAACAAAACCCTAACTACCAGACCTTTCGGAAACACCTACGAAGAATATGAAGTCTCACTCGATGTAACACCCTGTTTTCCCCAGTCTATAAAAATAACTATACTGGCCAGGAACCATGGCAAACTCAAAGATGTGAATGTGTGATTTTGAATGGACCTTAGTATAAAAGGTCGATGAATGTAAATAATGTTATGAATATATGTTGTAGGATTGTTGGGAGGGGGATGTGTTGAAAAGAGACCATGATGGCTGATGAAAGGTGGTGGAAGGCACCTGGAATGGTGGCGTTAACTTCCACCGAAACGAATACCATATTTGGTCTTCACTGGCCCAAAGATCAAGAGCGGCTCGCTGGCCCCGAAATGAATTACCCGCCAGGTTGGTAGGTGAAGAGGCTCATCATGAGTTAATGAGGGATGGGGGGTGAACCGCCCATCCGTGGAAGCCTCAGACCAGACCACCGCGGGGAAGTTTGTGCCACACGCAATCTCGCCGAAAAAAAAAAGGCAGGAAAGAGGTGTGGAAGGGGGAAGTCGTGACAAAGATCGCAAGAGGGGAGAAATCGGAAGGACTCTGGAAAAATATATAGAGTGATTGATAAGAGGAGAAGAAGGAGAGTAACCTTTGTTCTCAACTTCTGACGAATAGAGACTCAATCTCACAACATCGTGGTCTAAGCTCGGGGGTGGCTAGTGGTAAATCCATTCAGAATTGTTGAGCCTACGGTTGGCTGGAAACGAGCACCCCTCTCAGTAGTTGCATCAAACCTGGTGTTTTTCTGATAAGTGTTATATCTCGTATCTTGAAATTAATATTCTAACATGTATGTTCATGGTTTGTGTAATTATGAATGGTTTCAGTATAAGACTGTCTGTATGATGTTTTGATCAGAAATGGTGGTTGTATGCTTATGTTGGAAAGACCACATATGGCTTATATATCTATATATATATTTGGACTGCATGTTTATATTGGAAAGACCACCTATGGCTTATGTAAATATATATATATATATATATATACGTTTTGAACAGATTCAATTTTCAAATCTGTTCTCGGGAAATTTATTCCCTTATTTGTCTCAAGTAATTCCCTGGATAGATCTCCCCGCATGGACACCCTTTTTGAAAGTTTATCCAAGGATCTGCTAGAGGATTTTATGGCGTAAGTTTTAAAACCCTGCACGAGAGAGAGTGGTCCCCTTAGACTTCGACATTTTAGTGTTTCGACACCCGAGGTACCTAAGTGTGAGTTTCATTGTAATCGCAAGTCCCGAAACCCCGACATGCAAAATACCGAAATGACAATGTGTAGCTAAATCACGATATTTCAGTATTTCGACATCCGGAATATCCAAGGGCGAGTTCCCTTGTACTCGCAAGTACCGAAATACTGACTTGCGAAATCCCAAAAGTTAGAGTGTGGAGAAATTATTATATTTCGGTATTTCAGCATTCGGGGTACCTAAGTGTGAGCCCCATGTATTCGCCAGTCTCGAAACCCCAACTCGCGAAATCCTGACTCCCGAAATCCCAATGGAGGAAACCCCGAAATAGTGGAGTATGTTTAGAGCTTGGTGTTCAAGAGTTTCGACTCCTGGGAAACCTAGGAGCGAGACCCCTTGTTCTCACATAACACGAAATTTCAAAAGGAGAAATGCCAAAATGGCTTAGCACAGATAGATATGGTGTTTCAGTGTTTTTGGCACCCAAGATACCTATCGGCAAGTTCTCTTGTGCTCACCAGTCCCAAAAACTCGGTTTGTGAATTCCCAAAATAGGTTGAGCCACATATATGTGTGTGTGTGTGTGTGTGTGTGTGTGTGTGTGTGTCTGTGTGTGTGTGTGTGTGTGTGTGTGTGTGTGTATGTGTGTGTGCAGGTTTCAAAGTTTCGGCTCTTGGGAAACCCAGATGCAAGACCTCCTGTCGTCGCACATCCCAAAATCTCAATGAAGGAATTCCCAAAATAGGTTGAGCGATATATATATGTATACATGTATGTAGGTTTTGTAGTTTCATCTCCCGGGAAACCCAGGTGCGAGACCTCCTGTCACACACATCCCGAAATCTCGATGGAGGAAAATCCCGAAATAGCAGATCATGTTTAGAGCTGGTGTTTCGGAGTTTCGGCTCTCGGGAAACCCAGGTGCGAGACCTCCTATCGTCGCACATCCTTAAATCCTGATGGAGGAAAATACCGAAATAACGGAGCATGTTTAGAGTTGGTGTTTCGTAGTTTCATCTCCCGGGAAACCTAGGTGCGAGACCTCCTGTCATCGCACATCCCGAAATCCCGATGGAGGAAAATCCCAAAATAGTGGAGCATGTTTAGAGTTGGTGTTTCAGAGTTTCGGCTCCTGGGAAACCTAGGTGCGAGACCTCCTGTCATCGCACATCCCGAAATCCCAATGGAGGAAAATCCTGAAATAGCGGAGCATGTTTAGAGTTGGTGTTTCAGAGTTTCGGCTCTCGGGAAACCCAGGTGTGAGACCTCCTGTCGTTGCACATCCCAAAATCCCGATGGAGGAAATCCCAAAATAGGGGAGCATGTTTAGAGTTTGGTGTTTCGTATTTTCGGCTCCTGGGAACCCTAGTGAGAGACCTCTTGTTGTTGCACATCCCGAAATCCCGATGGAGGAAACCCCAAAGGGTAGAGTACCAAACTTATTCCAAGTTTCTGTTAATCTCAATAAAAGGTTAGGTCCATTTCGGGTTTCGTCCCTTCGAAAGTCAAGAGAGCAAGGGATCACTTGCCTTACGACTCCCCGTATCACGATAGTAGAAGTGCCTTCTCAGTAAGGACTGTGGGTATAGTCACGGTCATATGAGGGACTTTGAAGAGAAAGGAGGGTTTGTGCTAGGCTCCTTAGAATCTCGGGGAGTGTTGTCCCTCGAGAATAAGGAAAGAAAGCCGAAAATTTTCTAGCCCCATGGTGGGTGTGTGACAAATTGGTATCAGAGCATGGTCACAACACTTGGCCTACTTGGGCTCACGAACAAGTTGCACAGAGACTCCATTCGGAGTACTCCTAAAAAGAGTAACCCTCTATCTTAACCCCCTTAATCACAAATTGAGGTTAAGAATGAAAACTCCTATTGTGCATGTGCATGTGAAAAATATGAATTATGTACTGTTTATAAATGAATGTAAACATTGACTAACAACCAGCGTTTCTCTTTTGCACACAAGCAAAAGATCAACCGTGGGAAATTATAGACGTATAGAATGGTGACTGACCATGAAGTGGGGGAGGGCTCCCACAATAGAGACAAATATTCTGACAAAAGGAGGGCAGTAGGGACCCCTCCAGATCTAGCCGAGACTGTGAGGAGCCTCATGGTCAAATTACAAAGTTGCAAGGCTGACAATGAGAGGATGATGAAAGAACAAAAGAAGCAAACAGAAATTAACGCAGTTTTACTGCAGAGCTTATCCGACCTACAAAGACAAATGCAGCATGAACCTGAGTTACAGAAACATGGTCATATCAGTGGCCACACTGAGAGGAGTACCTCGAAAAAGGTCCATCCTAGAGGTAAAGGACAAGCAGCGAACGATTCCTCTGGGAAGGAAGTTGGTGGTTCGAAGGGCTCTTCTAGTAGCATAACTAGTTCTTATTCCCAAAGAAGACAGAAAAAGTGAAAGCTTTCCAAGGGTCATAAATTCAAAGAATTCAAGAAGTCTAGACCACCCTCCTTCGACGGTGAAATAAAGAAGTGAGAGGAAGCAGAGGCCTTGCTGCTTGGACTAAAGAAGTATTTCAGAGTCCATAACTTTTCAGAAAAATTGAAGGCCTGAGTGGCCACCTTCAACTTGAATGGAAAGGCTTCCATTTGGTGGGAAGACCTTAAGAATGTGAAAGGGGTTCACGAAGAGGACCTGTCTTTGGAATGGTTTGAGAAATACTTCCGGAGGAAGTGTTTGTCAGAAAAATATTTCGACGAAAAGACTAAATAATTCTATGAACTCAAACTGGGGCAACTCACTATAAAGGAATATGTCAGCAGAGTCATCGAGTTGCTGAGGTATGTACCTTATATAAAAGAAGAAAATGAAAAGGTGCAATGTTTCATCAGCAGACTAGCTAAGGAATATCGGAACAAAATTGAATTTGATGAGACAAAGACCCTAGAAGGCACTATCTGAAAGGCAAGATATTGTCATGAACAGTTTGGACATCGGACATAACCTCGTGAAGGTTGGAAACTGAAGAATAGTTCAGGATTTCAGAGAAAGGGGATTAAATCCCCAAGATTTAAGAACTATAATAATAACTCAAGGATGAGATTCCAAGCCCAGAGTGTACACCAGCAGAAATTTCCCTCCTTGGGTGGAAATAAAACTTCGGGATCTGTACTAGTGAAGGCTGATAACCCAAAGAGAGAACCCTTGAAATGTTGGGGTTGCGGAGAATAACTTCTACTGAGAGACTGTCCACACCGACAATAGAATAGTCAGAGAATTTATAGCATCCAGGAAGCTACCACTGTCAATGATGTGTCCAGGAGTGTGCCACAAATTTATGCAGCCTTGGATAATAACCAAGACGACCACCAAGCTTTAGTGGTGGAAATAGAAGGTATGATTTCCAACCATCTAGTGTCTATTTTGATTGACCCTGGTTCAAACTTGAGTTATATAGCCCCTAAGATTGTTGATAAGTGTAAAATACAGCCACATAAACCTACCAAGCCATGGTTGGTACAGTTAGCCACTGGCACCAAAAGAAGGGTAGCAGAGGTCATACCAACCTGCCATTTAATGTTGGGTGAATTCCCCACCCAAGCAACCCTTAACATGTTACCCCTGGGATCGTATGATATATTTATTGGTATGGACTGGCTAGCCACCCATAAATCTATATTGTATTGTTATCATAAAACCTTAGAATGTGTAAGTAAAGAAGGAAAAAGGATAACCCTTCAAGGGATATGAAAACCTGTCTCGGTGAGACAAATATCAGCTCTACAAATGAGAAGGTATTGCCAAAAAGGATGTCCCCTATATGAAATACAGGTGTTGAAAACAATTGAAGGTGACAAACCAAGCCTTGAAGACCACCCTACCCTAAGAGAATACAGAGATGTATTTCCAGAAGAGGTATCGGGTCTACCTCTGAGAAGGGACATTGACTTCTCGATAGAACTTGCACCGGGAGCGGTTTCGGTGTCTAGAACACCCTACCAGATGAGCACACCTGAACTAGTTGAACTCAAATTGTGATTGAGAGAAATGATGGATATGGGCTATATCCAGCCCAGAGTGTCTCCATGGGGAGCATCAGTCCTATTTGTGAAAAATAAGGATGGTACCCTTAGACTGTGTGTATATTATAGACAACTCAATAAGGTAACCATAAATAACAAGTACCCCTTGCCCAGGATCGATGACCTGTTCGATCAATTGGGGGGTGCGTCTATTTTCTCAAAGATTGACTTGAGGTTGGGATACCATCAAGTCCGAATCAGGGGTGAATACATCCATAAAACTGCCTTTTGGACGAGGTATGGTCACTATGAATTTATGGTAGTGCCATTTGGGTTAACCAATACCCCTGCCACTTTCATGTGCTTGATGAACAATGTACTCAGCAAATTCCTAGACAAATTTGTGTTGGTTTTTATTGATGATATATTAATTTACTCCAAGAATGGAGAAGAGCATGAAGAGCATCTTAGGCTTGTGCTGCAAGTGCTAAGAGAACATCAGCTCTACGCCAAATTCAACAAATGTGAATTCTTCCAAAAGCAAATACATTACTTAGGCCATGTCCTATATGAAGAAGGAGTAGTAGTAGACCCTGACAAAATCAGGTCTATCATGGAATGGCCTACCCCAAAGGACGTTTCAGATATCAGATCCTTTAAGGGATTAGCAGGATACTATAAGAGATTTATAAAAGGATTCTCCAATATTGGTTATCCAATCATTGCCCTCCAGAAATAGGGGACAAAATTCACATGGACACAAAAATGTGAAGATAGATTTCAAACCTTGAAACATCTACTGACCCACGCACCAGTGTTGAAGATCATCAATCCAGAAGATGACTTCCTCGTGTGCATAGATGCATGTAAGGAAGGGCTCAGAGGATTCCTTATGCAAGGAGGAAGTGTGGTCTGCTATCAATCCTGAAAATTGAATGAGGACGAAGTCAACTATGTGACCCATGATCTAGAGCTGGCTGCCATAGTGCATGCCTTGAAAATGTGGAGGTATTACCTCCTGGGAAAAAAATTTGTACTTATGACAGACCACTGTGGACTGTGATATCTGTTTGACCAACCAAAGCTCAATGCCATACAAGCTAGGTGGATGACCCTCCTCAGTGAGTTTGATTTTGAAATCAAACATATTAAGGGAAAGGAAAATAGGGTGGTTGATGCCCTTAGCAGAAGCATGAAAACAATTCACCTGGCCATTGTGAGCACCTGCGATATGGATGTCAAGGAAAGAGTTATAAATTCACAAGAGACAGACACATTCTTCCAGACCACGACCTCATACCTGCAACAAGAACCCATAGGGATAAATTATAGAGGCTATTAGATGATGGAAGGAGGTCTTCTCACTTACAGAAACAGATTGTATATCCCATATTGTGATGGATTGAAGAGGTTCGTAATGTATGAACTGCACAAAAGACCCTACATTGGTCATCGTGGATACTGGAATATGATCACGGCCACCAGGAAACAATTCTATTGGCCTGGATTGAAGAAATACATAGATGAGTACCTAGCCAAATGCCTAGAATGCCAACATGTAAAAGCAGAACACCGACACCCAGCAGGATTTTTACAACCTCTACCAATCCCGGAATGGAAATGGGAAACCGTCTCCATGGATTTCATCATTGGATTACCAACCTCGACCAAATTGAATGATGCCATCATGGTAGTGGTGGATAAATTGAGAAAGTCCGCTCATTTTATCCCCGTCAAGTCAACTTGTAACATAATAGACATTGCCAACGTAGTCATGAAGGATATATTTAAACTGCATGGTATGCCGAAAGAGATCATGTCTGATAGAGACAGGAAATTTACTTCCAACTTTTGGAAATCACTAATGGTTGGTTTGGAGACCAAGTTACTATTTAGCACAGCCTATCACCCTCAAACCGATGGACAGACAGAAAGAGTGAACCAAATACTAGAAGACATGATAAGAATGCATGTAATGCATCAACCCAAGAAGTGGGAAGATTACCTGCCACTGGTGGAATTCGCCTACAACAACAACTACCAAGAATCCTTAAAGATGAGCCCCTTCAAAGTCCTCTATGGTAGGCCATGAAATACTCTCGTCAGTTGGAGTAATCTCGTAAACATAATTTCTTTTGGACCTGACATGTTGAAAGAAATGGAACAACAAGTGACTTAGATAAAACAAAACCTGAAGGTCGCTCAGAACCAACAGAAAAGTTACGCCGACCAAAAGAGAACTCCAAGAGAGTTCAAGACGGGAGACCATGTATATCTCAGAGTTAGGCCCAGAAAGAGTTCCCTGAAAATGGGAGCTTATGCCAAGTTGGCACCTCGGTATTATGGACCCTTTGAGGTTCTAGATAGAGTGGGACCTGTAGCCTATAGGCTAGCACTTCCTCCCACAGTAAAATCACATAATGTTTTCCATGTTTCATTATTGAAGAAATATTTACATGATTCTAATCATATAATTGACTGGCTTGTGATCCAGGTGGAACCGAAGGGAGAATTCCTACCAGAACCTCAATGCATACTGGACAGAAAGGAAACCCCACTCTAGAACCGAACCATCACACAGGTCAAGGTGCAATGGAGACATTTTGGTGCAGATGGGGCTACATGGGAAATGGAGGATGCCATGAAACAAGCATATCTGATTTTGTTTACCTCTGTACATACATGTCATATCGATAGATAGAACATCAAGGCCGATGTTCCTTTAAGGGGGAGGGAATTGTAACACCCTATTTCCCCCAGTCTGTAAAAATAACTATACTAGCCAGGAACCATGGCAAATTCAAAGATGTGAATGTGTGATTTTCAATGGACCTTAGTATAAAAGGTCGACGAATGTAAATAATGTTATGAATATATGTTGTAGGATTGCTGGGAGGGGGGTGTGCTGAAAAGAGACCACGATGGTTGATGAAAGGTGGTGGAAGGAAGCTGGAATGGTGGCATTAACTTCCACCGAAACCAATACCATATTTGGTCTTCACTGGCTCGAATATTAAGAGCGACTCGCTGGCCCCAAAATGAATTACTCACCAAGTTGGTAGGTGAAGAGGCTCCTCATGAGTTAATGAGGAATGGGTGGTGAACCACCCATCCGTGGAAGCCTCAAACTGGACCACCATGGGGAAGTTCGTGCCACATGCTACCTCACCAAAAAAGAAAAGGCAGGAAAGAGGTGTGGAAGGGGGCAGTCGCGACAGAGATCGCAAGAGGGGAGAAATCAGAAGGACTCTGGAAAAATATACAGAGTGATTGATAAGCAGAGAAGAAGGAGAGTAACCTTCATTCTCGACTTCTGACGAATAAAGACTTAGTCTCACAACATAGTGGCCTAAGCTCGGGGGTGGCTAGTGGTAAATCCATTCAGAATTGTTAAGCCTACGGTTGGGTGGAAACGAGCACCCCTCTTAGCAGTTGCATCAAACCTGGTGTTTTTTCGATAAGTTTTATATCTCATATCTTGAAATTAATATTCTAACATGTATGTTCATGGTTTGTGTGATTATGAATGGTTTCAGTATAAGATTATCTGTATGGTGTTTTGATCAGAAATGGTGGTTGTATGCTTATGTTGGAAAGACCACCTATGGCTTATATATCTATTTATATATTTGGACTACATGCTTATATTGGAAAGACCACCTATGGCTTACGTAAAT
>ML785116.1:1542004-1587454 GCA_009831015.1 Picea engelmannii | reverse complement strand
TATATATATATACGTTTTGAACGGATTCAGTTTTCAAATCTGTTCTCGGGAAATTTATTCCCTTATTTGTCTCAAGTAATTCCCTGGATAGATCTCCCCATAGAGACACCCTTTTTGAAAGTTTATCCAAGGATCTGCTGGAGGATTTTATGGCGTAAGTCTTAAAACCCTACACGAGAGAGAATGGTCCCCTTAGACTTTGACATTTCAGTGTTTCGGCACCCGGGGTACCTAAGTGTGAATTTCCTTGTACTCGCAAGTCTCGAAACCCCGACATGTGAAATCCCAAAATAACAGTGTGTAGCTAAGTCATGATATTTCGGTATTTCAGCATCCAGAATATCCAAGGGCGAGTTCCCCTGTACTCGCAAGTCCCGAAATCATGACTTGCAAAATACCAAAAGTTAGAGTGTGGAGAAGTTATTATATTTTGATATTTCGACATCCGGGGTACCTAAGTGCGGGCCCCATGTATTCACCAATCTTGAAACCCCAACTCACGAAATCCTGATGGAGGAAAACCCGAAATAGTGGAGCATGTTTAGAGCTTGGTGTTCTGGAGTTTCAAATCCTGGGAAACCTAGGAGCGAGACCCCTTGTTCTCACATAATGTGTAATTCCGAAAGGAGAAATGTCGAAATGGCTTAGCACGGATATATATGGTATTTTGGTGTTTTCGGCACCCGGGATACCTATCGGTAAGTTCTCTTATGCTCACCAATCCCGAAAACCCGGTTTGCGAATTCTAGAAATAGGTTGAGCCACATATATATATATATATATGTGTGTGTGCAGGCTTCGGAATTTCGGCTCCTGGGAAACCCAGATGCGAGACCTCCTGTCATCGCACATTCTGAAATCCTGATGGAGGAATTCCAAAAATAGGCTGAGTGATATAAATATGTATACATGTATGTAGGTTTCAGAGTTTCAGCTCCTGGGAAACCCAGGTGCGAGACCTCCTATCGTCGCACATCCCAAAATCCCGATGGAGGAAAATTCTGAAATAGCGGAGCATGTTTAGAGCTGGTGTTTCGGAGTTTCGGCTCCCAGAAAACCCATGTGCGAGACCTCCTATCATCACACATCTCGAAATCCTAATGGAGGAAAATCTTGAAATAGTGGAGCATGTTTAGAGTTGGTGTTTCGAAGTTTCGGCTCCTGGGAAACCCAGGTGTGAGACCTCCTGTCGTTGCACATCCCGAAATCCTAATGGAGGAAAATCCCGAAATAGTAGAGCATGTTTAGAGTTGGTATTTCGGAGTTTCAGCTCCCGAGAAACCCAGGTGCGAGACCTCCTATTGTCGCACATCTCAAAATCAAGACGGAGGAAAATCCCGAAATAGAGGAGCATGTTTAGAGTTGGTGTTTCAGAGTTTTGGCTCCCGATAAACCTAGGTGTGAGACCTCCTGTCATCGCACATTCTGAAATCCCGATAGAGGAAATCCCGAAATAGCAGAGCATGTTTAGAATTTGGTGTTTCAGATTTTCAGCTCCCGGGAACCCTGGTGTGAGACCTCCTATCGTCACACATCCTGAAATCCCGATGGAGGAAACCCCGAAGGGTAGAGTACCAAACTTATTTTAGACAACTGAGAGAGGGGGGTGAATCAGTTGTTACCGTGCTTAAACAATTATGCTTCTTTTAAACTCTTTGCAGAAACATTGAATGATGATCACAATAATGCATGGAAATAAACAATGGCACATTCAACATCAGTCACATATATGAGAAACACAGAGACAGATATTTCCCGAGGAAACCCATACAGGGTAAAAAAATCTTTTTCTTTATATGATAAGTAATAGTTACATTCTTTACATTATCATACATATGAGCACCAACTCATAATGAGGCTACAACCTCAGTTTTGCAAGATGCTACTTGCTGAGAGAACCAACTCTCTGTTTTCTCTAGCACCCACTAGAAGGAAGCACCAACTCCCTGGTTTCTCTAGCACCAACTAGAAGGAAGCACCAACTCCCTGAGTGTTTCCAGCACCAACTGGATGGAAGCATCAACTTCCAATCATACAGGCACCAACCTGTATAATAGAGAACAAGAGTTCTCCCTTGCACCACCCTGCCACCCTGGTGTCTCTGGCTGCAACCAGATGGAAGCTACAACTCCGTATATTCAAGAACCCACTTGAACCTATGAGGACAACAGTCCTCCCTAGCACCTCCCTTCCACCCTGAAATATAAATCTTTGCTACTGAAACTTATTACAATGATATAATGTTCAACAGTGGCTTACCAGACTCATCACTATTCTGCTGCATTTCATTGCTCTATCTACCTCACTGCCTTCCTGCATACATGACTTGCACTATCTGTACTTCTGCCTTTTATGCTCTGTGCGCCATCTCCATTCACTGCACAGTTCCTCTTCTGTTCAATTCAGCTGCTGCACTCTCCTCCTTCTTCACACATGAATCACCTTCAACAACAGAAACCACAACAACTCCAACAGCAACAACAACCCCATCTCTTCTCTGTACTGTGTATTTATAGCTTTTGTGCACCTTGTGCATGCAATGCGCACAATACCTATGCATACTCACACCGCAATGATATCCTCCACAACTCGAGTGCTCTGTCTGATCATCATCGTGACTCTTCAGCTTCTCTGGCCATTTTTCCACTCATTCAACATCACTGTATGTTATGTTGAGATTCCTCAAGCTCTCTGGCAGTTGAGACTCTTCATCTTCTCTGTGAAAGTCGAGCTCACCTTCTCTGTTCCAGTTACAGGCTTCAATGCTCATCTAGCTATCAATCGCCTCCATGAGCATATTCATCCCTCTTGAAGATTCCCAGAGACTCTTCATCTCCTCTGTCAATCACCCCGAAGTGTCTTTGAGTCCTCTGGCAGAAACCATCAGTGGTTTCTGGCAGTTACACTGTGACGTGCAATAGTAGCCCTCCGATCTCCTTCAGTTTCATCTACACCATTGGATTATCTCTGAAGGATATTGTCACGATTTATGTGTTTTGCACTTTTGCAATTTGGAGATTCTATGATGAGGCATCTTGACTCTTCATGTCGTGAGCTCTGAATAGGAGCTTGGATGCTCTAGCTCCCTCCTCTACGTGACCACAGGTGGTGACCACCGGTTATAGCGACATTTCACCTTTTCAATATTTCGACATTCGTATGATCCCATGTCTTGACACTCCCAGACGCGATCCCCGAAATTCCAAGGCGTAGCTTATTTGCACTAGGTCCTTCCTCCACGTGACCACACGCGGTGACCATAGGCTATGCTATAAGGTGCTGCGAAATTATGATCTTCATCTGCCCTGATCGATGGTCTACAATCTCGATGAATCAACGGTCCAGATATTTTCGCGACCTCACATCTCGTTGTTCCTTAGATGGAGGCTCTAGTCACTCCAAGTCGCGATAGGCAAAACTCCAAGATAGATCTCAGATCAACGGTCCATGTTCTTGGTGATCTGATGGTCCTAATATTTTCACGAATTCGCATCTCGCGGTTCCTTAGATGGAGGTTCTTGTCACTCCAAGTCACGATAGGTGAAGCTCCGAGATAGAGCTCAGATCAATGGTCCACGTTCTTGGTGATCCGACGGTCCTGATCCTTTCACGAATTCACATCTCGTGGTTCCTTAGATTGAGGTTCTTGTCACTCCAAGTCACGATAGGTGAAGCTCCGAGATGGAGTTTGATCAACGGTCCAAATCAAACCTCGATCTGACGATTAAGATTTTTTCGCGATTTCGCATATCGCAAATTCAAGAGGTTAGCGAACCCCGTTCCTTTGACTTTCCAGTTAGCGACATGATGATATTTCACCACGTGTCCTATGGAACCAACAGTCCATATATTTTCATCATTTTGACACTTCGCAGACCTTCTTTATGCCTAATAAACGGTCCACAACTCTTGGTGATCTGACGGTCAAGATCTTTTCGTGAATTCGCATATCGCGAGCTTCAACCTCTTTCCTTTGAATTTCCCAACCTGCAAAACTCTGAAATGGAGTCTTTGTGGTTCTTTGATCTTTCACCATGCATCCTCTTGATCTAACGGTCCAGGACTGTCCATTCTGACGTGGTCTACCATATTTACCTCTTGGATCTGATGGCCTAGATCACACCTTTATCCAATGGCTAGGATCATTTCGCCATTTCGCATTTCGCGATTTCGGCACTTCACGATTTCACCTCTTCTTGATCTTTAATGAACATACAAGTTCTCCCTAATCCAACGATGGTAAGATCTTACGCTCAGATCTGACACCTAAGATCTATCCTCCTCTTCTGCGCATTCTTCTTGTCTGAATTCATATATGACGGTCAGCGGGCATTCGGGATGGGGTCCAACGATCACTTATGCTCCTCCTCTTCCATTATCACTGCGCTTCTGATCATGTTGATATTTTCCATCATTGTTCTTTCCATCAATGCACACTCTGATCCTGCTATCAATGACAAGCTCACTTTGCCTGTTAAACCTGCCAACAATCCTCTACACTATCTCTTCTGAACTTATCGAGCTTGCTCTACAACGTCTTCCTAAAATACTTCTGATACTTCTTCTTGTAATCGTGCCATATTCGTTGTTGTACTTTCCATCAATGAAAAGCATACGATGCATGTTAAACATTTGCCAAAAATCTCCCCCTTTGGCATTGATGGCAACAAAGGCACCCATATTCTTTTCTCCCCCTTTGACATCAATTTCAAAGAGAACATGCTCCCCCTGAGTTGTGGCAATAATTTTAGGAGGTATCAGATATTAATCCAACACAAACTCCCCTTGACGAGATGGACTCTCTTATTCAAGGCCTGCAGATGTTTGTATCCAAACCAGAGTCTTCTTTTTATGATTCTTGGACCTGTTCATCTTCAGTGTTCATTGTATCCTCTGTAGAATACTAAAAAATGCTCACCTCTCTTACTCGGACTCCTTCATCAACCTTTTCTTCTCATGAGTGGATGACTCCCCCTGTCACTGTTGTCTCTCTGCTACTGACTCTTTTCTCCTTTTGTTCCTAAAGGTTAACTTTCCTTGACAAGGTCTTTCCTCTTGTTATCTCTACAGAATGTCATGTATATCATTTTGTAAAACAAAATGCTGTTGTTGAAGAGGCTGCTATCCCACTGACACTCTGCGTACTTGTTTCTTGTTACTGTTCAAACAACCCTTGGATCTCCCCATTGATTCTCATCAATTTCTAATGCTGCAATTTCATATTTCTTCCATGATGCATACAATCCAAGGTTTTATGTCCATATTCAATCACAAGAGAAAACTGCTACACCCACTCTCATACCTGCTTTTCTTTTTCACAAATGAAGGACATGTTCCAGGTTTCTTAGGAGTACTGATTTTTTCTTTGTTATATCCAATACCATATTTGTCATTTGGTGATCTCTAACTATCCAATATCTTATCCAGGGTCATGGAGTTGTTTAAGCACTTGCTTTGGGTGTCTGCCTTCTCAACCTTCAAGACTTTTGTTTCCTGTTTATGACATGGTTCTTCTCCTACTTCATCCATGGGGTTAATGCTAACTGAACATGATTTTATTGTATCTGAATCTTCTTCTTTACTTGCAGGGGAGGACTCAATTTCAATATCATTAATTTTCTTTATACTTTTATTCACCACTTGTCCTGATTTTATATTTACCTTACATTATTTGGACGTGAGCACCTCTTCACTGCCTCTGTCACATTTTTGACTTGTACTGAGCAAATTATGTTACAGATCATCCATAAGCAGAATGTACTGGGCATCTCCTTTGTCATTACTCAAACTCATCATCCCTCTATCCTTGATTTTACCTGGTTCATCATTTTCAAGGATCACATTTTCTGTTTTGCTTTTACTTATGGACATAAGCTTATCCATGTCTCCAGTCATGTGCTTGCAACATCCACTTTCTATATTCTCAGAGGCCTTTTGTTTTTGAATTGAAAGTGCTAGACCACATTTTTCGTTGTCTTTCCTTTTCCATGTGCTGGCCTTTCTATCTAAGAACTTTATCCTTTGATATTCTTTGTAATTATTCAGAGGGAAGTTTGCATATTTGTGGCCAAAGTTGTGACATTTATAGCATTCAATCTTATTATTCAATAGGTCAAAGTTGTTGTTGCAACGTTGTCTACTCATTGACTGTTTATTATTTCTTGACCTCCTTAGTTGTATGTCTCTAGACTTAGTTTGGAAATTTGCATTCTATGATGGTTTGTTACTTGGCTATATCATTCTTTGTTGAGGCAAATATTTATTCCTTTGAAATCTTAATTGCTTATGTCTAAGTCTTAAGGAACAATTTATAGCTTTGTGACCAAAGCTAGAACAATAGAAACAATATCCATAGAAAAATTCTTTGTACCTGGAAAATGATTGTCTTCTTTGAGAAAATCGATTTCTTCCATGTTGATGATGTCCTTGAGTAGGGAGTACATTATTTCTTTGTTCTACAGATTTAGTACTGGCACCTTTTTATTTACTCGTCCTGGGTGGTTGATTGTCTTCCTTTGTTTCTGCAGGTTTGTGGTTGTCATTGGTTGTAGTTTTAACAAACTTGATGGGTTCTTTGTATCTTGGTTGACCACTACTTGATCCTCTTCAAACCCCAAACCAGTTTTCAGCTTTGGATTTCTTTGTTGATTTAGAATGGTGGTTAATCCTTCTGAGGCTTTGATACTTGATAGATTCTGATGATACAAGGTTTGAAACTTCTCCATCTCTTTCCTAGTTTTTACTACTTCTTCTTCCAGGGCTTCAGATCTTGCCCTCTTTTCTGATAGCTGATGTTTTAGAATATCCTTGATTTTCCTTGCCTCTTCTAATTCCACTTTTAGTAGGGAAAATTCTTCATTAGGTTCTTTATTGTCTTTCTTGAACTGTATCAACAATTGTCTTTGTTTTCTGTTCTTAATTCTTAGTTTGTCAATTTCTTCCAGTGCACTGATCAGTTCTCCTTCCATATCAACCACGGTTTCTTCATCATTCTCATCACTACCTTTTCTTTCATTATCATAATCCTCTTTGGCCATCAGCATGAAGTCATTTACCTTATATTCACAGGAAGAGTCACTATCGGTGTCTTTTGAGGAGTCATCATTGTTTACACATAAACTCTTCTTCTTATCAAATATTCTTGATTTGTGATTCTCTTCATCTTCAGAGTTTTGATCTTGTTTCTTGTGTGGATATTTATCTGCAAAATGACCTATCTTACCATAGCTGAAACATTTGAAGGGTAGATTACCTTGGTACTTGCCTGATCCTTTCTTTAATCTTCTCACAAATTTTGCTTCAATTTCATCAGGCTCACAATCCTCATTCTTATCTGCTTTAAATGATGCTTCTCTAGAAGTGGTTTTATCTGTAACTATCCTCATTTCATATGCAGTCAACGTTCCTAAAAGTTGATCAAAAGACAAAGCCTTTATATCATTAATTTCTTCTATAGCTAAGACCTTTGGGTTGAACCTATTTGGCAGAGATCTCAAAATTTTCTGAACTAAAGAGGGTTCCTCAATTTTTTCACCAAGTGCTTTCATTGCATTTACTAGTTCTTCAACTCTCAGAAAATAATTCTGAATGGTTTCATCTTCTTTCATCTGTAGATTTTCAAACTGTACTCTGTAGGTTTGAAGCTTGGCATCTTTCACCTTCTCATTACCTTCATAATTGTTAATGAGTTTGTCCCACATTTCTTTAGCAGTTTGAAGATGCATCACCTTCACAAACTCGGCTTCTGCAAGTCCATTCAAGATAGCATTCATTCCCTTAGCATTAAAGCTAAATTCTAACTTATCATCCTTGGAAGCCTCCACAACAATCTTTATGTATCCAGTCTCTACTACATCCCAGACATTAGATCCTAAGGCCATTAGGTATGTTCTCATTCTAACCTTCCGGAACGAAAAATTTGTTCCATCAAATAGAGGAGGCCTGGTGACTAAATTCCCTTCATGGCTTGTCATGTTTAAGCTCTAGGATCTACCCTTAGATCAAAGGGGGCCTGCTCTGATACCAATTGTTGGACAACTGAGAGGGGGAGGTGAATCAGTTGTTACTGTGCTTAAACAATTATGCTTCTTTTAAACTTTTTGCATAAACACTGAATGATGATCACAATAATGCAGGGAAATAAACAATGGCACATTCAGCATCAGCCACATATATGAGAAACATAGAGACAGATATTTCTCGAGGAAACCCATACATGGTAAAAACCTCTTTTTCTTGATATGATAAGTAATAGTTACATTCTTTACATTATCATACATATGATCACCAACTCATAATGAGGCTACAACATCAGTTTTGCAAGCTGCTACTTGCTGAGAGCACCAACTCTCTATTTTCTCTAGCACCCACTAGAAGGAAGGACCAACTCCCTGGTTTCTCTAGCACTAACTAGAAGGAAGCACCAACTCCCTGAGTGTTTCCAGCACCAACTAGATGGAAGCACCAACTTCCAATCATACAGGCACCAACTTGTATAACAGAGAACAAGAGTTCTCCCTTGCACCACCCTGCCACCCTGGTGTCTCTGGCTGCAACCAGATGGAAGCTACAACTCCCTGTATTCAAGCACCCACTTGAACCTATGAGGACAACAGTCCTCCCTAGCACCTCCCTTCCACCCTGAAATATAAATCTTTGCTATTGAAACTTATTACAGTGATATAATGTTCAACAATGGCTTACCAGACTCATCACTGTTCTGTTGCATTTTGTTGCTCTGTCTGCCTCACTGCCTTCCTGCACACATGACTTGTGCTATCTGTACTTCTACTTTTTATACTTTGTGCGCCATCTCCATTCACTACACAGTTCCTCTTATGTTCAATTCAGTTGTTGCACTCTCCTCCTTCTTCACACATGAATCACCTTCAACAACAACAACCACAACAACTCCAACAACAACAACAAACCCATCTCTTCTCTATACTGTGTATTTATAGCTTTTGTGCACCTTGTGCATGCAATGCGCACAATACCTCTACATACTCACACCATGCCGATATCCTCCACAACTCGATTTCTCTATCTGATCATCACCGTGACTCTTAAACTTCTTTAGCCATTTTCCCACTCACTCAGCATCACTGTATGTTATGCTGAGATTCCTCGGCCTCTTTGGTAGTTGAGACTCTTCGTCTTCTCTGTGATAGTTGAGCTCACCTTCTCTATTCCAGTTACAGGCTTCAATGCTCATCCAGCTGTCAATCGCCTCCACGAGCATCTTCATCCCTCTTGAAGATTCCCAGAGACTCTTCATCTCCTCTATCAATCACCCCAAAGTGTCTTTGAGTCCTCTGGCAGAAACAATCAGTGGTTTTTGGAAGTTACACTGTGACGTGCAACAGTAGCCCTTCGATATCCTTCAGTATTATCTGCACCGTTGGATTAGCTCTAAAGGATATTGTCATGATTTATGCATTTTTCACTTTTGCAATTCGGAGATTCTGTGATGAGGCATCTTGACTCTTCATGTTGCGAGCTCTGAAAAGGAGCTTGGATGCTCTAGCTCCCTCCTCTATGTGACCACAGGCGGTGACCACCGGTTATAGCGACATTTCACCTTTTTGGTATTTCGGCATTCGTATGATCCCGTGTCTTGACACTCCCAGATGCGATCCCTGAAATTTTGAGGTGGAGCTTATCTGCACATGCGGTGACCACAGGATACACTATAAGGTGCTGCAAACTTATGATATTCATCGACCCTGATCGACGGTCTATGATCTCGATGAATCAACGGTCCAGATATTTTCATGATCTCGCATCTCGTTGTTCCTTAGATGGAGGCTCTAGTCACTCCAAGTCGCGATAGGTGAAACTCTGAGATAGAGCTTAGATCAACGGTCCACATTCTTGGTGATCCGATGGTCCTGATATTTTCGCGAATTGGCATCTCGTGGTTCCTTAGATGGAGGTTCTTGTCACTACAAGTCACGATATGCGAATCTCTAAGATAGAGCTCAAATCAATGGTCCACGTTCTTGGTGATCCAACGGTCCTGATCTTTTCGTGAATTCACATCTCGCGGTTCCTTAGATGGAGGTTCTTGTCA
The DNA here is from genome assembly GCA_009831015.1 of Picea engelmannii. Classification (NCBI taxonomy): domain Eukaryota; kingdom Viridiplantae; phylum Streptophyta; class Pinopsida; order Pinales; family Pinaceae; genus Picea; species Picea engelmannii. The sequence goes on along the minus strand of ML785116.1, from coordinate 1,577,382 downwards.
CTCCAAGTCGCGATAGGTGAAGCTCCGAGATGGAGCTTGATCAATGGTCCAGATCAAACCTTGATCTGACGGTTAAGATTGTTTCACGATTTCGCATATCGCAAATTCGAGAGGTTAGCGAACCTCGTTCCTTTGACCTTCTAGTCAGCGACATGACGATCCTTTGCCACGTGTCCTATGGAACTAACAGTCCAGATCTTGTCATGATTTTGACACTTCATAGACCTTCTTTATGCCTGATCAACGATCCACATTTCTTGGTGATCTGACGGTCAAGATCTTTTCATGAATTCGCATATCGCAAGCTTGAGCCTCTTTCCTTTGAATTTCCCGACCTATGAAACTCCGAAATGGAGTCTTTGTGGTGCTCTAATATTTTGCCACATGTCCTCTTGATCTAATGGTCCATGACTGTCCGTTCTGACGTGGTATGCCATATTCACCTCCTGGATCTGACGGACCATATCACACCTTGATCCAACGGCTAGGATCATTTTTCCATTTCGCATTTTGCGATTTCGGCACTTCGCGATTTCACCACTTCGTGATTTCGCCTCTTCTTTCTTTTTAATGAATGTGCAGGTTCTCCCTGATCCAACGATGGTCGGATCTTACACTTAGATCGAATGCCTAAGATCTTTCCTCCTCTTCTGCGCGTTCTTCTTGTCTGAATTCATATCTGACGGACATCAAGGATTCGGGATGGGGTCCAACGATCATTGATGCTCCTCCTCTTCCATTATCACTGCGTTGTTGATCATGCTGATATTTTCCATTGCTATTCTTTCCATTAATGCACACTCTAATCCTGCCATCAATGACAAGATCACTTTGCCTGTTAAACCTACCAACAATCCTCTGCACTATCTCTTCTGAACTTATCGAGCTCGCTCTGCAGCGTCTTCCTAAAATACTTCTGATACTTCTTCTTGTACTCATGTCATCTTCGTTGTTGTACTTTCCATCAATGACAATCACATGATGCCTGTTAAACATTTTCCAACAACTTATTCTGATTTGTTGTTAATCTCGATAAGTAGTTAGGTCCATTTCGGGTTTCGGCCCTTCGAAAGTCAAGAGAGAAAGGGATCGCTTGCCTTACGACTCCCCGTATCATGATAGCAGAAGCGCCTTCTCGGTAAGGACTGTGGGTATAGTCACGGTCATATGAGGGACTTTAAAGAGAAAGGAGGGTATGTGCTAGGCTCCTTAGAATCTCGGGGATTGTTGTCCCTCAAGGATAAGGAAAGAAAGCCAAAAAGTTTCTAGCCCCGTGGTGGGTGTGTGACACCCAAGGTAGAGGGAGGGGTGGTTGCAGGACTCAGGTGTCTACAACCTTAGCCGAGACACAGATATGTGATTATAATACTTAATAGAGCACTTAGCATCATTAGTTCATTGTTATTTACCCAATATCTACTTCGCAGATAAAACATAGCATCGCAGCATTCACCCAGATCTAATGTATCTAAGCACTTAGCATCAATAAATGGATTAGATATGGTAGATTCAAGCACTAATCACATTCACCTATATCAGATCTAACATTCAGATTCATCATAAGCATAAAGCATAAAAAAATCTATCTATCTATCTATCTAGATCAAGCACTTAGCAAATAACACATAAATACACCAAAACATCACACAAAGCAGGATAACACAGTATTTACATGGTTCACCCCCACCTTGGGGCTACGTCCACCAACTCTTCTTCTTTATTAGCTTCAATCAGTCATCTACATGCATAGAGCCACAAAAACTCTACTTCGCATAGGACAGGAGATCTGCGCGCACCTCGCTAGATCCTCCTTCCCTGAGCTAGGTCTAGCACAAATCCTTTCACAATCTGTTGCAACCACTTACACCTAGATCTACAATTTTCTCACAATATGCATAGAGAATATACAAACCAAACTTTTACTTAGAACTTAGCTTATCGACCAGGCTACTTATTTATACTTTACAAAATAGGCCTAATCATGGGTAAACCCATGGGCTGACATCCCATACCCATTACATATTCCCAACTCCCAAAAAGGACCCAAAAAGGGGCCGAGATCACGCGATCTTTGCTTCGTCTTGCGCTCCATCCTTGACAAGCTGTCGAAGTCCCAAAATAGGTCAAACTTGACAAAGAATCTAAAAAAACTTGGTCAAGTGCCAACAGGCCCCCAACACTCACCTGTGACTCGTCCTGAGTCACTCTGGTATGACTAGCTCTACTTTGAATGCCTCAAGCTTGGCATGAGCTGCTTCAACTTGTTGTTGTGCTACAGCCTCCTATTCAAAAAACTCTTGGATGAATGCATCGTTGATAGGTCCCTCTAGATGTTGTTTAGTTGTAGTGACAACCTGCTCTAGCTCTACTCCTTGGCCTTCTACCTCTGTAAACAATTGATAGGCTTTATCTTGTACAGGTTGGAGCCTCTGAGTTACTTCCATAACTCTACTCTGGATAGTATGGATCTACTTCTGTGTAGTCTGTTTCTCTTGGGAGCACTTCATTCTTTCCACAACTGATAGGGACTTCAGTTGTGCCTGTATCTTTTCAGCTTGATACTTCACCTCTTGGAGCTACGACTCCAGTGCCTTTAGTTCTGGGTTCTCCATGATTTTTTCATAGGTTTGGGCACTGTGATCAGTGAGTTGCTTACATTCCAGGGTAAGATACTTTAGCCTTTCAACTGTGCTCCGGGCGGTTGCTTCCCTTTGGTCTCTTACATCTTGTGGGGTCTCCGGTACAGTGCGTAGCTCCAAATCTGTTATGCGTTGTTATAGTTGTTGGATGGATTTTGTGAGATGGTTTACCTATTGTGTAACTTGGTCTTCTGCCTTGATTTCTAAGACTTTCCTAGAGCGAAGTGCTCTGTTGACCTCTTCTTTTACTTCGAGTTGCTTCGTGAGAAGCTGTTCCTTTTCTTGCTGTAGTTGTGATTTTTCTTTATCAAAATTTGCTTGGAGAGCAAGATTTTCCTATTTTGCAACACTTTGTTTCTATACGAGTACTCCTTGTACTTGTGTCAAAGCCTGGGTGGATTTCTTTGTTTATTCCTTTGCTCGTCGAAGGCGAGCTTCGACTGTATCATCTAGGCCGTGGAGTTGAGTTGGCTCATCTCCTAATTCTGGCTCTCCTGGTGTAGTGGAGACTGTGTGGCTGGAATGTAGGGCATGTTGTACCCCTTAGAGTTCAGTATCAATTCGATCATACATATCCTCTTGCTTTCCATCTTGTTTCTCTTCTATTTCCAGTGAAGCATCTTGCAAAGCTACTATGAGGAAGTCGAAATCATTGGAGGTGAGGACAGTCTGCATCTTGGTCATGGTGGCCTTCGATTTATTTCGGGAGGAAGGTTTTGGAGGTGAACCTTTCCTCTTCTTCAGGGGATCAACCTTGTCTCCTTGCTTCAGTTCGACTTCTTTTTCATCTAACTCTTTGCCATCACCTCCTCGCTCTGGTGATATGGAAGCGGTTTTCACGGATGCACTGTCTAATTCTTGGACTTCTTCGGTTTTCTTTGTCCTGCTAGGTTTGGGTGTATCCTGCGCAGTTCCTGGGCTATCGATGTTGAATATCTCTATAGGGCTTGCTGGAATAAGGATGGTTGTCGACCAATCCTTGATATCCTCCAAGTCCTCCTCCGTCAACTTATAGTAGGATTGAATTTGTTGCTTTTGTTCGTCGACGTGCATTGTGATGTAAATAAAATGTCGATCTGTGTTGAACTTCATTAAAGGCCTAAACCGGTGTAGAATGTTCTAAGTCATGCGAGGCTCAGACTAGATGGCTACCTTCAGTTGATTGTAGTAGGTATGGAAAACAACATTTTACTGCCACTTTTTATTCATATCGCTTGAATACCACAGTGTACTGAACTTCGCGGCCAGTGGTTCAAATGGATCGATGTTTGGGAAGGTCTTACCTTCCGGCATCTCCTAGGCAATAAAATCTATCAGTATCAAGAGCTAGCTGAAATGAAATTCATATCCTTGATCTTATGCTTCTCTGTAGTCGAGTTCCAACTGGTTCACCAGGTACTTCACCCAGTTCATTTGAAGGCCTTCTGCGCACTTCCCTGCGAGGTCGACTACAAGACCGATGACTTGGGTAGGTCGTTTATTTAGTACTAACTTCCCTGCAATCAACTGATAGGCGAGGCACACTGCGCCACTCTATATAGAAGCTACCTTATAGCCTCGCATGCCCTTATCAACATCACCATAAGTGTCCTTGATATTTTGTGCTGGAGGGAGATCCATGGCTTTTCCGGGGTAAAAATCTTGTGGATCAGGTCCTTGCATAATCAACCTTGTGATCTGATTGATCAACGTTAGATCAAATTTTATAGGATGGTTTAGCCACAAATAGCCGCCATGGTAACAAGACAACAACAACTTGACACATGCATTCACCTTCTGGTGTCTTCCGAAGTGGGGAATTTTCAGGACATTTAGCAGGGTGGATTGCGCAAGGTTCATATTCCATGACTGGGGGATTATCTTTGAATTCTTCCCCTTAGCTCTGGTTAGGTACTTATGTGGGGTGAGCATGTTATAGACTTTACGATCTTTGAGTTTGAAGTTTCCAAAATTCAACGCTACAATCTTATCTTGGTCTTCTCAAACTGCACGTATCCCCACGTGATACGCCATAACCAAGGTTTATTCGAAGTCTTTGGGCACATTGTCTCGATTTACTACTCCACTCAGTGGTGGTATATAGGCGGGTAATATCGTCAGTATCAATTTTTCATTCATTAGATCATCCCTGTGCTTGGTTCACTCTTCATCTGATGGTTGGGATGGTCTAGCTCCACAAGCAGTGGATGGAGAGGTTGGTAGTCCTCTCGTCGACGATGCTTGTACACCTGTAGACATCAAAATGACTCTTTCAGTCATGAGGTCGATCAGAAATTCTTCAACATATTTCTCTACAACACTCAACTCATCCAACATACACACTCAGGATTAACAATATCGGGTTCGAGGAGTAACTTAGACACAGTAATGGGATAGAGAGCAAGAACGCAATGATCACCGTGAAAAATCAACTTAGTCTGCAAGATAAAACTCTTAGCTAGAAAAATTGTTCTCAGTGCATGGCACGATGGTATAAATAGGTAACTTGGCAATGGGTCGCTTGCAACAGGTATGAAGCCTTCATTAACTATGTTATTTTTGTTATGGCGCAGTCTCAACAGTCAGGTGGTGAGTTTTTTGTCCATAAATGTCTTTCTACCTGATCAGAGCGTTGGTCTAATGGTTATAATGTCCCCAATGGATATATTTCTTCTCCATGGCGAAGTGCCATGTGTCATTGTTCTAATATCCCGACGAAGCTCCAATTTTGCAAATTTTCCTTTGGTGAGGTTTCCTCTAGAACCTTCTGCAACTTGTCGATCTTAGCTCTCTTCTCACTTAGCTTTCTATCCTTCTTCCCAGTGAGCTTCGTCTCGGTATGCATTTTTCCATTCTGATTCTTACCTTCTTTTGGCATAGTCACTTCGTGATGTTGAGATTCTTTCCTAAGATTCGAGGGTGATCCTTCTTCTTTATCTGGAATAGGTATTTCAATCTTTTGTGGGTCTTCTAGTGTTCTTGCAACTTTGAAATCCGGGTCTCTGGTGTTAAATAGCTTCGATATATTCTTTTTTTCTTCAAGCAAGTGTGTGATCCTTCTAGTCATGAATTCTTTTAACTCTTGCTTCTTCTACTCAAAAACTTTTTCTTCTTCTTGTCTTCTAGCTTGATCTCTTTCAATCCAAGGTTTTCCTAGTAGCATGGTAAATGGGGTATTGTTCTCAATAAATTTAATAATCTCAAAATCTTCCTCTATCGAAGTTCCATTGGCATTCTTAGGTATCCAGGTGAGCTTTCCACATAGGTTTATCATCTTTCCTTTGAATAGTCCTATTCCTCCTAGTGAAGGAATCATAACAGGCCTCCCTATAGATTCCCAGGTTCTCTCTGTCATGATATTCACCTGTATTTCCTCATCTAGAACACAGTCAATGTCGAAGTCTCCTATTCTCGCTTCAAGGTATTCTTTTTCTTTGAAGATCTCTGATAATCTGGCATGTCGATGGTCATTCAGGGTTTCTTTCATCTGTAGCAATACTTTCTCTAATTCTTTCTGGGGTTCTGTCATAATATTAGTTTATGGATCTGTCCTAGGGTTTTATTGTCTCATGTTCATTTATTCAAGCTTAACAATCATTCTAGGACACTCCAATACTTCATGGTCCATAACTTTACAACAAATACAACTAGGTCTTCTCCCAGGGCATTCCTTAGCAAGATGTCATGGTCTTCTGCAACTGTAACAAAGAGTTAATCCTCTCTTTCTTTTAAATGATCCCTATCCTTTACTTTACTGCACACTAGTATCATGGTAGATAACCTACAAACATTTATTTCTAGGGTCCTGCATACACTTATTAGTCCAAACATTCTTTCTATGCATAGGTATAACATATTTTTCACTATTCTTATCAGATCTACTCATATCAAATCTTCTTTCATCTATTAATAACCTAGTTTTCAAGCTAGGATAAAACATACCTAGATCCATACTGTTGAAACAAAAATCTCACTTTTGCCTTTCTCAGAGCACAAAGCTTTCAAATCTTAACTCTTTTCTTCAGATCAGATTTATTTTCCTTAGCACAAATCTTGTCAAACTAACTAGAGTACTGGACACTAGAGCAACAGATCTACGCACACAACTTCTTCTTCCTCAGTTCCCAACAATCACAGTTTTAGGTCCCGGCAACGGAACCATTTGTTGGCATAGGGGCAGACCCGAGGTTCAATGCTAACAGTGTACCAACAAAACCCTAACCACTGACCCTTTCAGCAACACCTGTGAAGCAGATGAAGTCTCACCCGAGGTAGAGGCAGGGTGGTTGCAGAAATCAGGTGTCTGTAACCTTAGATGGGACATAGATCTGTGATTATAATACTTAATAGAGAACCTAGAACCGTTAGTTCATTGTTATTTACCCAATATCTACTTTGCAGATAAAATAGAGCATCACAACATTCACCTAGATCTAATGTATCTAAGCACTTAGCATCAATAAATGGATCAGATCTGGTAGATTCAAGCACTAAGCACATTCACCTATATCATATCTAACATCTAGATTCATCATACGCACAAAGAATAAATAGATCTATCTATATATCTAGATCAAGCACTTAGAAAATAACACATAAATACACCAACACATCGCGCAAATCAGGATAACACATTATTTACGTGGTTCACCCCCACCCCGGGGGTAGGTCCACCAAATTTTCTTCTTTATTAGCTTCAATTAGTCATCTACATGCACAGAGCCACAAAAACCCTACTCTGCATAGGACAGGAGATCTGCGTGCACCTCGCCAGATCCTCCTTCCCTGAGCTAGGTCTAGCACAGATCTTTTCACAGTCTGTTACAACCACTTGCAACTAGCTCTACAAGTTTCTCACAATATGCACAGAGAATCTACAAACAAAACTTGCACTTAGCACTTATCTTATCATCTAGGCTACTTATATCACCTATCTACTTATTAATACTTTAAAAAATAGGCCTAATCATGGGTAAACCCATGGGTCGACATCCCATACCCATTACATATTCCCAACTCCCAAAAAGGACTCAAAAAGGGGTCAAGATCCTGCGATCTCTTCTTTGTCTTGTGCATCATCCTCGACAGGCTGTCAAAGTCCCAAAATAGGTCAAACTTGACCAAGGATCTCCCAAAACTTGGTCAAGTTCCAATAGAGGACAGAGGCTATGATGTTGTTTTCAGCGATGGAAAATCTTTCCTACGACATAAAACAACGGGTCAAGTCAAGAAGATAGGGATTCAAGTTAAGAATCTCTACAAGCTGGAGGTAGATGGCTATGCTGCCATGATGGTCAAGGTAGAAAAAGTGGTGAGTCGGGATGAGGGTGAATTATGGCATAGGTGATTGGTCCATCTTCATCATGGAGCCTTGAAAATCATGCAGCAAATATCTATTGGAATTCCAATGGGAACACTTGCTCAGTTAGACCAGTGCAAGGATTTCACCATGGGGAAGTATGTAAAGTCCACCTTTCATGACAAAGAGAACCATTCTTCGGTTATCCTGGAGAGAATTCACACAGACATGTGTGGTCCATGCTCGGTTGCTTCAATAGAAAAACATAAGTATTTTGTTATTTTTGTCGATTACTTTTCTCGTAAATGTCGGATCTTTTTCATGCAGAAGAAGGATCAAACATTCTCAAATTTCTGTGAGTTTAAAGAATTGGTGGAGAAAGAGTTGGGGAAGCAACTGAAGGCTCTGAGGAGTGATAATGGTGGAAAATACATCTCTAAAGAATTCAAATACTTCTACAACAAAGAAGGAATTCGAAGAGAATTCATAGCGCCTCTTAACCCACAGCAAAATGGAGTCGCTGAGAGGAAGAACATAATGATCGTGGGTGCAACACGAGTGATGTTGCATGATCATGGCCTACCAATGCATTTGTGGGCGGAAGCATGCGACACTGTGTTTTATGTGCAAAACTGTTGTCCTCATAGAGTACTTGGCATGAGTACACATGAAGAAGCTTTCACTGGTAAGAAACCTGATGTTTCTCATTTTAAGATTTTTGGCTCATCTGTTTATGTGCATGTGACCAAGAATGCTAGGAAGAAGTTGGAGCTAACTGTTGAAGTTGGGATATTTGTGGGGTACATAGAAACACCCCATAATTATTATGTGTATTTGACTAATAGTAAGATGACTGTTATGCGATGGGATATAAAATTCGATGAGGGGAAATCCATGCGGTTGTCTCTTAAGAGGGAGCTAGACATGCATGCAGAGGAGGAACTGTTGGTTCCCAAAGATGAGTCTCAAGATGTGGATAAGCCACATGAGAAGGTTCATGGAGTGGAGGAAGCAACTCATACAGATCCATCCATCAAAAATAGAATAAAGAGCACCACGGAAGCTGATAGATTGAGACTAGATGTTGCACAAGATATAGGAGCCCCTACTTCATAGTGCAGACAGAGACAGTCTCATGATCAATTTATTGGATACATGGCTCTCATGAGAAAATGTATTGTGAATGAACCATTTTCCTTTCAGGAAGTAGTGTAGGATCCCACTTGGGTTGATGCAATGGTGGAGGAGGATGACTCCATTGTCAAAAATAGTGCATGGGAAATTGTCCCAAGATCGTTCGACAAATCAGTGGTAGGTTCGAGATGGATCTACAAGGTAAAGAAAGTTGTTGATGGAAGTGTGGATAAATACAAGGATAGATTTGTGGCCTGGGGCTTCTCACAGATCGAGGGGATAGATTATGATGATACCTTTGCACCTGTCACAAGGTAATCTTCCATAAGATCCATCTTTTCACTCTCAGCACAGATGGGCTAGTGCATTCATCATATGGATGTAAAAATTGTGTTTCTTAATGGGATCATTGAGGAAGAGATGTACATAGAGAATCCTGAAGGATTTGAGATCTTCAGCAGTGAGTCACATGTGTTCTGACTCAAAAGAGCGTTGTATGGGATAAATCAATCACTTTGTGCTTGGTACACTCGGATAGACAACTATTTCACCAGACTGGGCTTCTCCAAAAGTGAAGCAGATGCAAACCTATACCAAATTGTGGTGGAGGGTAAGATTTTAATCATTTTTCTTTATGTTGATTATTTAATATTGACTGGTGATAAGAATTGGATACACTCATGCAAGGAGGACCTTGCAAAGGAGTTTGAAATGAAGGATATGGGCCTCCCTCATTATTTCCTTGGATTGGAAATATGGCAGCAAGATGGTGAATTTTTTTTGTCTCAAGGCAAGTATGCAAGGGAGAAACTGGGTAAGTTTCACATGGAGGGCTGCAAACCCATGGATACTCCTCTTCTAGGAAACTAGAGGAAAGAGGATGCTACTTTTGGAGAGGTAGTGGATGCTACTGTCTATCGACGGTTAGTGGGTTCGCTAATGTATCTAGTGAACACGAGACCAAACATTTTCTATGCATTTAACCAACTGAGTCAAGCGATGGTTAAGCCTACCAAGCTCTTTTGGAAGGTGGGTAAGCATGTCTCGAGATACATGAGGGGCACATCTGAGTATGGCTTGTGGTACAGATAGACAAATGAGGTGAAGTTGCATGGCTTCATGGATACAGATTGGGCAGGCAGCCCAACGGAAAGAAAGAGAACATCAAGGGGGATCTTTAGTATCATATCTACAGTTGTTTCTTGGTATAGTAGGAAACAAATATATGTGGCACTCAGTTCAGTGGAATCGGAGTACATGGCAGTGATTCAAGCTGCATGTGAGGCTATCTAGATGAGAAAGATCTTGGTTGGTTTTTCTGGTTCTCATTTAGATCCGACAATGATTCATTGTGATAATCAGAGTTTCATTAAACTCTCAATTAATCTTGTGTTTCATGATATATCTAATAATATATATATCCAGTATCATCATATCAGATATTGTGTGCAACAGAAGATCATTTTGCTTCAGTACATTCCTATGGAAGATCATGATGTAGACATTCTGATGAAGGCGCTCACCAGGAGAAAATTTGAATACCATAGAGATAGGATCGGGGTGAAGGATAATCCCTTTCTTGTTGAGAGGGAGTGTTGAGATTCAACAAGAATATCCTAGTGAAAATTATTCACCTACACTAGGATGGAGCCTCAAGCTATTTTTAGGTGGAAGTCTATTTTTATATGATGAGAAAATTCTATTTATAGATGATGTCTATTTATAGATGGTGAGTCAATTCTATTTATAGATGTATGTCGACTGTTATTATCCCTTAATAATAGTTGGACAATAAATAGTAGTCTATTCTCAATGAACACTTGGAAATAGTTAACTGAAGTGGAAAATCAGTTAGTTATAGGAAGTTCGAGTTCAAAGGTTGATTGGTTGGACATGCAAGCCGAATTAGTTGTAACTGAGTGATTCAAAGTTGTAATAGAGTTGGATGTGTAGTTATGTGAGTTGTGAAGTAGTTTAACTCAGTTAATTGAGTTAAACTCAGTTGTACTAGTTGTAAATTAACTTACACTAGTGAGAGATCAGTGAATTAATTATTAATTAATTCACAATCAGCGGTGTCACATGCAACTGAAGGTTTACCATTGTTAACTACATGCATGTCAGATCCAATGGAGACCCAGTTGAGATAACAGGTGAAAGGGATAGTTTGACTATCAGTTGTGACATTAGTGAGTGTAGTGATGCAACCACACACAGAGTGGATGTGCCCATGAGTATTGTGCAGCCTAGGAAAGAAGAATTCATTTTCATTGCAGAGATTACATAGAGGAGGCAGGTTGTCTGGAAGCAGAAAATTGGCACATGAATTTGTCAATTTTTGTATGACAATGTGAGATGATTGTATATTGTACTAAGAGCTCTTCGATTAGAGTTTTGTATTAGATTGTTTCATGATCCATGATATATACATAATATATCATAGTGGATTTTTTGTCTTTATGCTTTCCTAGTAAAACATCTGTGTTATGTGTGATTGATCTTTCTTCTTCATATTGCAATTGGCGATCATGTTTTAAATTCCGCAAGAATACTTGTAGAAGTGATTTTTTATTTAACAGTGGCATGTAATTGTTAGATCAGGAGAATCCAGGAAATACATAATTTTTATTAAAATTTCTGCAATAAGTTAAATATAACTCTCAACACACACTTCTCAAATCTCCACTCAACCCTGGACAACAAACACCTAAGTATTGGAGTCACCCATTAAGACTATATTGGGTGAGACTATCTAGTGCACCCTGTGTATTGCGTTGACTTCTGGTTTACCAGGAGGGCCAATAGTTTTAGAGGCTTTGTTGGAACCCCAGTAGAATTGAACCCCAGGTCAATCATGTTAAAGGTATAAACTAAAATATTTAAACCAACATCGGTTGTCCCTATATAGATTCAGTTGACTCCCATTGATCATCCCACTGATTTTTGTTCCTCCTAAATCCTTCAACTGTACAACTCCCCCATCTGTGACAGTCCTTACTTTGTATGGTCCTAACCAATGCATTCTGCGTTTTCCTGGGTGTTGAAGAGATTTACTGTCGTACACCAAGACTAAGTCTCCCTCTTTGAAATTTTTCTTCTTGATGTGCCTATCATGCCAAGCTTTGTCCCTTGATTTTTGTACTTCTTGGTGAAACCCTTCTAGAATCCTATCCTCTTCCATGATCATTAGTTAACTTATCATTTTCTGTACTATGCCTTGCTCTGTCATGTTGGTAATTGCTGCTATGCACATACTAGGTACTATAATATCTAATGGCATCACTGCTTCTTTTCCATACACCAATTTGAATGGTGTCTTCCCTATCAATTTTTTACATGTGGTCCTATATGCCCACAGTATTGTTGGTATCTTCAATTCCTAATCGTCTCTATTAATGTTGCATATCTTTGTCATTGAATTCTTGAGGATATTGTTAAAGGATTCCACTATTCCATTTGATTGAGGATGATATGGCATACTCTTTTGATGATAAAATTCAAACTCCTCAGTCATAGCCTTAATAGTGTTGTTAATGAAGTGAGTTCCCTGGTCACTCATCAAAATCCTTGGGCATCCAAATCTAGTGATCACTTTCTCAAACAAGAAGTGCGGTGTTGTCTTTGCGCTGCGATATTTTACTGGTGTTGCTTCTTCCCATATTGTTAAGTACTCTGTGGCGGTAATAATGTACCTCACTCCCGACCTTTTTTTTGGTGGGTTATTTGGTCCCACAAAATATATTTCCCATTTTTTGAATACCTGGAAGTTTACTTGGGGTATGAGGGGCATCTCGTCCCTTCTACTCGGTTTACCCACCCTCTGACATACATCACATTTATGGAATCAGTTCTTTGAGTCTCTATGAATAGTTGGCCACCATAGTCTTACGCACAATTCCTTATGTGCGGTAGATTTTCCTGCATAATTTCCTCCTACTATTCCCTCATGGGATTCTACTAAAATCCTAGGTATTTCATGTTCTAGCACACATATTCTCAAGATGTTATCTGCACCCATTTTGTATAAGTTTCCTGCAATCAATTGATAGTCTGTAGCCCTGACTACTAAATTTTTCTTCTACGTAGTGTTGAATTCTTGTGGCACAGTCCCTGTACTCAAGTATTGGATGATCTCTGTGAAGTATTCATCGGCTACTTTGACTGAAAATAACTGTGTGTCAGAAAAAAAATTCCTCTAGATTCGTAGGTTCCTCTCCATTAGTGATCCTCGATAGGTGATGAGGTCCTACATTCAACTTCCCTGGTTTTACTATCACTTCAAAGTCAAATTCCTGGAAAATCAATAACCATCTACAAATTCTCCCCCCTCTGAACACTGGCTTGTTGAGAAGGTATTTGAGATCTGAATGGGCTTTGAACATCTTGAAATTTTTTCCCAATAAATAATTCATGAACTTATGAAGTGCATAGACCATATCTAAGCCTTCTCTCTCTGTGGCATTGTAATTCTTCTTTGATTCTAACAGTTTTCTGCTAGCGAATGCTATAGGATGGTCCAATTATCCTAATCCTAGTTGCGCTAGTATAGCTCCAAGTGATATGGATGATTCATGTACATGTACATGGAATGTATTTTCCCATATCTGGGAATACTAGTATTGGTGTGGTTACCATATTCTCTTTCAAAGTGTTCAATCCGCACTGACAATCCTCATTCCATTGAAACTTGTTGTCTTTTTTCTTAACAATTTCTCCATTGGCGCATTGATCTACGCATACCCCTTTATAAATTTCTTGTAGTATCATGTGTGTCCCAATGTTTCTCTTAACTGACGGACTAATTTTGGTGGTGGTAGATTGTTGGCCCTTGGTTATGGAAGGAAGTGAAGAACAAAGAAGAAAAGGTGAAAAGCGAACTTCGCGGAAGACACAGTGACTGTCACTAGGTCGAAGTGAGAAAAAGAGAAGAAAAGATGGAGCGAAGTATGGAAATGCAATTTGTTGGATGAGGAGATCAAGGATGATAGATCAGCAAGGAGGAGGGATCGAGGACAACTCGGCAAGTAGAAAAATCCACCGTTGGATGCTTTGGAGCACCGCACGAGAAGGAAGGAAAGACAGGATGGCGAAGCCCAGAAAAACAGGGTCAAGTTGACCTAGGGTTTTAGACACCTAGGGTTTGGTATCTAGGGTTTTGGCACCTAGGTTTCAGCCTAGGACTGTCGGTGAATGATTATAATGTTCTAAAGGGCCTAGGTTGGGTTGGTACGATATTGTTGTTGATCTAGCTCTATTGTAGTGGTTAGATATTATTGTATTGAGAGAGAGAAGTGCTAAGTAAGGGAGCCTTCTGGTATTGTAATATATTCAACCATGTGCGAAGGTCCCTGCAGCTAGGTACATAGGAAGGGGAGAGAAAGAGAGATAAGAAAGAAGATCTACTAGTTGAGAATGCAGACAAGAACTGTATGCTTTACCTTAATAAATCATAAGCACGGTTCTGTGGACGTAGCCCTAGAGACAAGGTGAACCATGTACATCTTGTGTTGTGTGTGTGATTGATGCTTTGATCTCTGTCACTGTTATATTGTTATTTTCATTGTTGTATTAGATCAGATCCATAACTGTGTTGGGTAGATCTAGCTTGGTGAGGGATATATGAATGTTGCCTTGTTGTATTAGATCCACGTGATATTCCCCTGGTTATAGACATCTTTGTCCTGCAACCCCCTCATAGTTGCTTCAGATGAGATTGCATATGCTTCGCAGGTGTTTCCGAAAGGGCCAATAGCTAGGGCGTGTTGGTGTGCTCTTCAAGTGAACCCTGGGTCTTCCCTTGTGCCAGCAAATGGTTTCGTTGTTGGGACCTGAATATTTTTTAGGGAATGTCAAGGTGATTTCCATCGAAGACAGAGACTCCAAAGTGGATAGAAGATCAAGAGAGGGAATTCGTCAAAGCCCAGAACAAGAACCCTAAGCTAAGTATTAAAGATTTGCTACAAAGATACATCTTTACCGATATACACGAGATCTTCTTTGGAGGAATCCACCAGGAACTGTATGAGTGGCTAGCTAGACTAGAAGATACCCAGTTTGATATCTGATCTTTACCTCTTGTGGTTTGGACGTCGGAGTTGATCAAGAAGGTAAAAAGAGTTCATAACATCGTATCACGAGTAGTATATCACTTTCGATAGTACCATTGGAGGGTACATCACAGAGTTTGTTGTTGATAGAGTAGAGTCATACAACCAAGCTGAAAGATATTTCTTTAAGGGACCCAAAGGAAAATTTTTACAATTCCTGAAGTTGAGACTCAAAATGTTGTTGCATGAGAATAACATCTTGAAGATACAATAGATTGGTTGGATCCAAAAAGGATAATGTTCAAGAATTCAGACAGTGACAATGATACAGAAGTTGGGCATATGCACAGTGGGAGAGTATTCAGAGGGGTTCACCTTGAGAACCTATTTAAACAAAAATACGGGGAAGAGGGTTTCTACAGTGGAGAAGAGGCAGATCTAACAAATGGAGAAGTCGAAGAACCTCTCCAGGATGAGCCTGAAACTTCAGGAACTATGCAAACTATTGAATTAAGTACTGTTAATCCTCCTGTTATTTCAGCAGCACTAGGTAATAAAAATAATCATAATCACCAGAGTCCTCAAAGTATTGTTACTAGTATCTCAACATCTACTCAGACAGGAAACCTATGTAGCTCTATGGAAGATGAGATGAGGCTCCCTATATTTAGGGGAGATGGATCTAAATATCCTGATCAGCATTGGTTTCTATGCGAAGTCATATGGAATATTAAATATGTCACCGATGAAGCTATTAAAAGGACCCAGTTTAGCACTACCCTAAGGGATCGTGCACTAAGCTTGTACATTTGTCCAAGGACTTGTGCAGCCTAAGCCATTGGGAGAGATCAAGAATGCATTGATTACAAAGTTCAAGAAACCTAAGTCAGAGTCTCAATGTATTACATAACTGAAGGAGATCAAGAAAAAAGTAGCCGAGCCTGTTTGGGAGTTCAATCAAAGGTTCAAAACCTTGATAGACCAATTAAATTTTCAGATCCCAGATGAACAGAATAAAGAATGCTTCATCGCTACCCTCTTACCCCACATCAGAGTTCCTCTGATGCAGCAGAAGATCGCTTCGTAGGCTGAGGTATTGGAGATTTCCATGAAGCTAGAATCAACCCCTATGGGAGAATCCAGCTTAGGTATGAGCTAGATCTTGAGCCAGTTGACTAGTTTGTCTCTGCGGGTCGAGGATATGAAGAAGGACAAGGGGAAGGACAAAAGAGAAGATATATGATGTGTAAGATGTATATCAGAAGGCCATGATATGGAACATTTTCCTTTATTCCATGAATATTTGGCCTCAGGAGCACTGAGCCCCTTGAAGAAGTCAACCTGCCCTGGTGCGAAGTATGCAGAAATAGGCATCACACATGTGAGTGCTATTACATGCAGAAGTATGTTTAGACTCCCACAAATTTATATTGCACATTTTGTAAGTATTTGGGGCACAACGATAGGGATTGTAGGGCCTATGACCTTATACATGAAATATCGATGGACATATATGTTGAAATAATGTAACTGCAAAGAGTATTCTTATTATTATTGATATATTATTCATAGGATCAATCCCCATTGTGGATTGATCATGTCGGTTATTGTAATAGGACCAAATCCCCTTTTGCAGATTGGTCAAAAGACAATTGTAATAGGAAGAATAAGAAGTCAACCCCAACAGTTATTAAAGAGACCCAGAAATATAATAAAGGTGGGTTTACCCACCCAATTTGAGAAGTCAGCCCTGTCAGTGAAGAGACACTTCACACATGCCAGACTTGTATAAATAAAGGAGGCTAGCGCCTCACTTAGATAGAACTCACTTGCTCAGTTTGAAGGACAAGTTCTGATCTGTTACTGGCAAAGGAGAGAGAGAGTGGCGCATATCTAGGAGAGGAATTTCTATATTAGCATAAGAGATCTTTTGGCATTGTATTGGCTATCTATATTAAGGAAGTTTTCCTGGGTTTTCTTCCCCTAGAGGGTTTCCCAGGATAAATGTTGTGTCTCTTGTGATTGTGTATTTCTCAGTGATCTTGGATTATGCTATTGTTATCTAATGAAATGAAAACATCTATAATAATGGCTTAAACATTAACATGGATTCAGAGCCAAGCTGAAGGAATCATCTTTCGCAAGAGAAAAACGTCACTGTTGTTGTACCTGCAAATTAGGGTTTTTCAAAAATAAATCTTTTCAACCCTAAAACTATCTAGAAAGTTGCGCCCTCCCCTAAGGATCAATTTGGCATCATCAACACACCTTTCCAATGGCTAGATCTCCTGGAAAGTGAAACCCTAGTTTTCACAAAGTACTAGAAAACCAAAAAAACAAAGTACCAGAAGTACCAGAAGTACCAGAGTACTAGAAGTACCAGAAAACTAGAAGCACCAGTCCAGAAATCCGCAGATCAAGGTTGAGGGGGTTTAAGTTGGATTTTCATAAATCTGACTGCACTAGCTAACTCGCATCAGCTCAACGCATCTATCCCTTGGATCAGAATTTCAAAATTTGAAGTTTGAAAAAATAGGGTTTCCTCATAAAACCCTAAGTTGCAGTTGCAGTTATAGTCTCAAAACCAGTTGCAGTACCAAATGCAATTGCATCCGTACTACCAGTTGTAGTCACCCTTGAAGTTTTTAAAGAGTTGGTAATGATTACCACTATTGCCAGATGGTGCCACCACCTACAAATGCTATCAGAGGTATGTACTCACATATGTTTAAATGGTTAAACTTTAAAGAGTATTTGTAGGAGAAGGGATCTCTTGCCATATATCCAGAAGGATCTCAAGATCCAACACATTCAGAGGAATGATGCAACCCAGGTGTGATTATTCTGATATACATCTCTTTCTCATGACATTATCTTGATCAGTGTTGCATGTTGAAGCTATGATCAAATTATTAGAAGGATTAAAAGTTGATCATAGAGCTTATCCTCTAACCTAACCTTCTGTAAAGATAGCGTATTGTCTCAGTACAGAAGACAGGTTGAAGAAAGCACTCGTCACTTGAGTGAAGGAGACCTGGAAGAAAAGCAAGCCCTCATTCTTGAGGACAAGGCTCTAGGTTTGATTAATCAAGATTAATAATATTCAAAGGTACACATGACAAGTTGATGACTATAGTTGAGATATCAGTCATCATAAAGTATTATACTTGATAGCATGTGAGCATATAGAGGTAAATACTTTGCCTGATACAACTAACACCTCCTCTAGGAGAAACCTCATGTGTTAGTTCCAGGTTGCCATGGAAGAATGCTTGGTCACAACACTATGAGAGTGTTGACCTCATTTCGTATTGTATTCCTTACCTTTAATCTTTGCTTCAGATAAATTATAAGTGTTATCTCTAAATGATCTACTGTGATGATTGTTCATGCTATTGCCTTATATTATCAGAGGGATACTATTCTTGCTTGTTGTTTTGTTGACCTTGCTCCAGGTCACATGTAATAACCTTGAGGAAGCTATAGTGAAGGTTGCAGAAGGCAACGTGCTAAAGAAGATACCATAAATGAAGCAATCATCATTGGAAGAGAAGAAGGTGACTTGCATGAGCTAAAGGGTCACTCAGAAGCTGCCATGACCCACGCCATTGAAGAATCTTGGCATAGAAGATTAGCTCACATCAACTACAAGGCACTACCATACATATGAAAAGAGGTCATAGGTTTACCAGAACTCAAAGGTGACCATGAAGGCATATGCAATGGATGTGCACAAGGGAAGAACATCAAGAACCCATTTCCGAAAAGGGACAGCAAGGCAGAAGGAGTCCTAGAACTCATTCATTCAGATGTGTGTGGCCCAATGCCATCATCCTCCATTAGTGGGTATGTATACTATGTATAATTCATTGATGATTATTCTCATAAAGACCTGGATATATTTCTTAAAGACTAAAGATGAAGTGTTCAGTAAGTTCAAGGAATTCAGAGCCTTGATAGAGAACCTTTATGAAAAGAAGATTAGGATACTTAGGTAAGATAATGGAGGAGAATAAACCTCAAAATAGTTTGTGAACTTTTGCAAATATGTTGGGATCAAGAGGGAACTCACTACTCCCTATAATCCTCAACAAAACGGTGTAGCTGAACATAAGTACAGAACCATACTGGAAGATGTGAAGACTATGATCCATGATCAAGACCTTCTTATGTGCTTATGGGCAGAAGCAGCAATGGTAGTTGTTTATGTGTAGAATCGATTGCCCCATAGTTCACTTGGGCTCAAGAAACCGGAAGAGATGTTCACCGGAAAGAAGACAGAGGTAATCCATCTCAAAATATTTGGTTGTTCAGTGTTTATTCATATACCTAAAGAAAAGAGAAACAAGTTGGACCCTTCAAGAAAGAAGGGAATATTTGTGGGATATTGTGAGGTCTCCAAGGCCTTCAGAATATATATACAAGGTCAACATCACATTGAGATCAGCAAGGATGTGACCTTTGATGAAGATGCAGTGCTCAAGAAATCTAAATTGTGCCATCTTGAAGAGGTATATGAAGAGGAACCCGTAATCCCCAATGCTGCAATGAGGGAGGTTCCCAGAGCTGCAAAACCAGTGAGGGAAGTTGTAACTTCCCATGATGAGGAACTTATAGAAGACCATGATATAGTAGAAGTGCAAGAACCTCCTCAAATGAAGATACTCCATAAAAGAAAGCCAGCTTGGGCTGGAGAGCTTATTCAAGATAAAGAGAAATATGGTGTTCCTGAAGGAACTACAAGACAAGTGAAAATACCAAATCCATTCTCCAGTTATACGGCTTTGATGTGTGATATCCTAGAAGAGGAGCCTACTTTCTTTGAAGAATCCATTCAGAGAAAAGAATGGGCAAATTCCATGACAGAGGAATACCAATCCATAATGAAGAACGAAGTATGGGAAATAGTTCCCAGACCGAAGAATAAAGATGTGGTATCCTCCAAATGGCTCTTCAAAATAAAACATGCTACTGATGGAAGTATTGAGAAGTATAAAGAAATATTTTTTGCTCGTGGCTTTTCCCAGAAGGAAGGCATTGACTAGGAAGAGACATTCTCTCTTGTGGCCAGATACACTTCGATTAGAACCATCATATCTCTTGCAACTAAGATGAAGTGGAAGATGCACCAGATGGACGTGAAGACAGCTCTCCTAAACGGTGTCATCAAAGAGGAAGTGTATATAGAGCAACCTCAAGGATTTGAGGTTGAAGACAGGAAGTCTCATGTCTGCATATTGAAGAAAGCCTTATACGGATTGAAGCAAGCTCCTAGAGCTTGGTATGGCCATATAGACAGTTTCTTGATGAGCTTAGGCTTTACCAAGAGTAAAGCAGACTCAAATCTCTACTTCAAAATTATGAATAATGAGCCAGTAATCTTACTACTATATGTGGATGACTTATTCTTAACTGGAAAAGAAAATATCATCGTTGAATGTAAAAAGAGACTTGCCTCGAAATTTGAAATGAAAGACCTTGGCCTAATGCATTATTTCTTAGGTCTTGAGGTATGGCAAAGTGTTGAGAGGATATTCCTTAACCAAGGGAAGTACATGGTCGAAATATTAAAGAGATTCGACATGCTGAAATGAAAACCCATGAATACACACATGGAAGCGAAGCTGAAGCTACTGGTCGATACTTTGTCAAATTTGATGCTGCCACACTGTACAGACAAATTATTGGATCGTTGATGTACCTGATGAACACCAGACCAGACATCTATTTTTTCATGAACACCTTGAGTTAGTTTCTGGTAGAACCCAGATGTGTTCACCTAGTGGCTACAAAACATGTGATGAGGTACCTTAAAGGTACAATATATTATGGTCTCAGCTATGATGGAGATCATGATTTCACATTGAGTGGATATACTGATGCATATTGGGCAGGACGTGTTTCTGACAGGAAAATCACTTCAGGGTGTTGTTTCAGTTTGGGATCATCTATGATCTTGTGGCAGAGTAGGAATCAAACTAGGATTTCTCTCAGCACAGCGGAAGCATAATACATTGCCGCATGTTCTTCTAGCTACAAAGCTATATGGATTCAAAAGTTGTTGAATGGCCTACTTGACTTAGAGATGAGATCAAACTTGATTCTATGTAACAACTAGAGATGCATAAAGGTGACAGAGAATCTGGTATTCCATGACAGGTTGAAGCACATAGAGATCCACTATCATTACATCCACAACATGGTACAGAGAGGAGCCTTGAAGCTCCAGTGCATTAGCACAGATGAAAGGGTTGCTGACATATTGACCAAGCCTCTATCTCGTGTAAACTTTGAGTACTTCTGAGATAAGATTGGCATAGTCGGAAAGGACCTTCCTCGAAAGGGGGAGTAGATGTGATGTTCCTTGCTTCTGACCTAGTTGTCAGATGTAAAGCAAGATGTGATGTTCCTTTCTTATGACCTAGTTGTCAGACGTAAAGTAAGATGTGATGTTCCTTGCTTATGAACTAGTTGTTAGACGTAAAGAAAGATGAGATGTATTCCTTGCTTCTGACCCATTTGTCAAATGTAAAGCAAGATGATATGTTCCTTGCTTCTGACCCAGTTATCAGACATAAAGCAAGATGAGATGTTCCTTGCTTCTGACCTAGCTGTCAGACGTAAAGAAAGATGAGATATTCCTTGCTTTTGACCTAGTTGTCAGACGTAAAGCAAGATGATGTGTGACTAGTACTATGCTTATGGCTGTATAGCTGCGACGTAAAGCAAGTCTAGTTTCCTGCTTCCAACCTGATGGTTGTGACGCAAAGAAGGATGTGTACCTTGCTTTAGACCTAATGGTTGTGATGTAAAGCAAGATGATATGATGAGACTAGCACTGAGCTTTCAGATGGATAGATGTAATGTAAATCCAGTCTAGTATCTTGCTTCTGACCTGATGGTTGTGATGTAAAGCAGGACGAATATCTTGCTTCCAGCTTGAGTGTTGTGACGCAAAGCAAGACGATGAGATGAGGCTAGTACTGTGCTTCCAACTTGATAGTTGTGACGTAAATCCAGTCTAGTATCTTGCTTCTAGCCTGAGTGTTGTGACATAAAGCAAGACATTGAGATGAGACAAGTACTGAGCTTCCATCTTGACAACTATGACGTAAATCCAGTCTTGTATTATGATGAGCTAGCCTTGTGTTGTGATGATGATGATGTATTAGTTTTTATATTAATACATATTGATACAGATGATGATGGAATTCCTTTGAGAATGATGATGGTGCCGATGAAGAAAACTTTCGATGATTTATAGATACGCCAGCCAAGATGATATTGATGATGTTGTCCTCCCACTTGATGATGTTGATGATACTGTCCTCTCTCTCTCGCATGATGTTGCAGAAGAATACCCTTCTTATTAAGGGGGAGTGTTGAAATAATGTAACTGCAAAGAGTATTCTTATTATTATTGATATATTATTCATAGGATCAATCCCCATTGTGGATTGATCATGTCGGTTATTGTAATAGGACCAAATCCCCTTTTGCGGATTGGTCAAAAGACAATTGTAATAAGCAGAATAAGAAGTCAGCCCCAACATTTATTAAAGAGACCCAGAAATATAATAAAGGTGGGTTTACCCACCCAGTTTGAGAAGTCGGCCCTGCCAGTGAAGAGACACTTCACACGTGCCAGACTTGTATAAATAAAGGAGGCTAGCGCCTCACTTTGATACAACTCACTTGCTCAGTTTGAAGGACAAGTTATGATATGTTACTGATAAAGGAGAGAGAGATTGGCGCATATCTAGGAGAGGACTTGTTGTATTAGAATAAGAGATCTTTTGGCATTGTATTGGCTATCTATATTAAGGAAGTTTTGTTGGGTTTTCTTCTCCTAGAGGGTTTCCTAGGATAAATGTTGTGTCTCTTGTGATTGTGTATTTCTCAATGATCTTGGATTATGCTATTGTTATCTAATGAAATGAAAACATCTATAATAGTGGATTAAACATTAACAATATACAATATCCAAGGCAAAGTACAACAAGAAGGAAACACTCTGCAGTATAACTCCCCGGGAAGAGGAAATTTCAATCCTCACGGTCGATACATAGGACGAGGATGAGGACAAGGACGAGGAACAGGTCGAGTTTGAGGACATATCATCTGTTACAACTGCGTGCAACCATGACACTTGGCAAGGGATTGTCAAAATCCTTTCATTACATGCAGCTATTGCAACTCGCTCGACCATGTTATAGAAGATTGCCCTGTGCTGCTAGCTAAGTTGCAGGAAAGATGAGGACCTCAGCAGAATCAACAAGTGAAATTGATATATGTTGAGCCTTGCAGGGAAGGCCCTAAATTCATTATTATCACTCAAGGAGGCGTTGTTATAGGAGAGGATAGAATGACTCAAGGAAATATTGCAGAAGACTAAGGTATCAGGAAGGCTATAGAGAAGACTCAAACTTTCGATGCAAAGAAAGAAAGACAAATATTTGAGGAAGAAAGACAAGAGTTTAAAGAAGATCAAGGTTCCTCATCAAAAATACAGCCAGAAATAAAAGAATATGGAATGCCTCAGGCATTTGATCAATCTGCTTCGCCACAAGAGGGAAAAGAGGTAATAAATCTCATGGAATTTTTACGCACCTATGTTAAGTTGATTCAAGATAAAGGCGATGTACAAGAGCTACAGAAATTAATCAGATAGTATTAACTATGAAAGATAAACCCCTTAATGAATAGGGCAGTACATCAAATCGAAAAAAGGAGAAGGACAAATAAAGAATTACACTTGAATGCTCAAATAGGAGAGTATGATATAGACTATGTGGTCCTTGACTTAGGGTCGGAGGTCAATGTCATGACGAAGCAAACTTGGGCACTAATGGGGAAACCAAAGTTGATCTACTCCCCTATCAGGCTTAGGATGGCTAACCATCAATTTGTCAGTCCCTTTAGTAGATTGGAACATGTTCCTGTGGACATCGATGGAGTGAGAACATTCGTAGATTTTTAGGTAATTGAAATTGTTGATGACAGTTGTCCTTACCCTGCACTGTTAAGAATTGATTGGGCCTTCAATAACTCCACAATGGTTGATCTGAAGAAAAGATGCATGACATTTAAAAGAGATGGATTTCAGGTCATTGCACCCTTAGATCCAGATGAGGGTCTTTGATATACAGATCCCGTCAAAGAAGAAGACCACACATACAAAATGGAAAACATATACAAAGTGAAAGCCAAACAGAAGGATTACATCAACCCTATAGCCGATGGGAATATGAGTTGGAAAAGTGACAATGCATGTTCATCAAATTTAGAATAAGTGTTAGATAACTAGCAGAACCTAATGTACGAAGTATCTACCATAAGATGTGACAAATTAACCAGACAAGTTCGTTGGATTGGCACAACAGTAAGTAACTTACCCACATTTGATGGTCTAAACCATTTAGAATCCTTCCTATCAGATTTTGAAGAAAGTGTACCAACACAACAGAAGTTGTTGGCAATGAATGAGGATCTGAAAGCCACACCAGCAAGATCGTGGGGAACCCACAAAAGAAATATTATAGACTGGGTACAATGTTGAACTTTGATGGCAGCACGGTTCTCAGCACAAGTAGAAGGATGCAAAGAAAGGTACACAGGTCTAAGCTTCCAAAAATACCATGTGTGGAGTTGTGAAGAGGCCTTGAGTGACATTCCCCAAGAAAAATGGGTACACATATTCATTAACACCATGGACACAAACCCTATCAACTGGTACCTTCAAGCGGAGCTGCACATCATAACTGCAGACTAGGAAGGTATGATTCATAATTTTGTAACCACATTTTCATTTGAAAGTGAATATCCTTCAATAGAACAAGCATTACAGATTGTGAGACAGAAGGTATTTGAAGAGGCATCTAGCCTCCCTATGGAACAAGAAGAGGACGAATGGACTGCGCCTCTCCAAAAATTGCATATTTGCTACAACAACAATGTCGATGATGATGATCCCAGGAAGGTAAACATCACTGAAACAGAAGGCCAAAGAGATGTGGGAGGACCAAGAGTTGAGATACCATTTATTGTTCAGCCAATCAAGATTAAAAAAATCAATATTGGGACAGAGGAGACTTCAAAGCTTGCCAATGTTGGAGATTACTGTGATGTTGCTACCATTGACAAGATTACAGAGTTGTTTCACGAATATCAGGACTTGTTTCCAACCAAATTCACTGATATGAAAGGTATCAAAGGTCATATGGGAGATATGAGGATACCTTTGAAACCAGGTGCGAATCCAGTCAAGCAAAGACCCTACAGATTGAACCCAAAATATAAGAAAAATGTGAACATTGAGCTTGACAAAATGATAGAAGTAGGGATTATTGAACCTGTTGAAGAGTCAGAGTGGATAAACCCTATGGTGGTACAAGACAAGAAGACAAGTGAGATTAGGATCTGCGTAGATCTCAGGAAGTTGAATGATGCATGTCTATATGACCCTTTCCCTACACCATTCACTGATGAAATATTAGATAATGTGGGAGTCCAGGAGGTATATTCTTTTATAGATGGATTTTCAAGATACCATCAGATCTGGATTGCCAAGGAATATCGCCACAAGAACACATTTTCCATAGAATGGGGATCCTACCAATATACAATGATGCCATTTGGACTGAAGAATTCCCTATCCATATTTTCCAGGGTGGTGGTTGAAGCGTTCAAAGAGTTTCTGCATAAATTCTTAGAATCATATTTTGATGACTGGACTGTGTTTAGTTTGTTGAAAAACCATATTGAATGTCTAAGGCTAACATTGGATAAATGCAGGCAGTGTCAAATTGATTTAAATCTGAAGAAGTGCATCTTCTTCTCACGATTTGGAGTGTTATTAGTTCATATTGTATGCAAGAAAGGATTACTGGTAGATCCCTCTAAAATCGCCATCATAGTTTATTTGTTGCCTCCTACTTCAGTCAAACAATTGTGCACTATGTTATGACATACTGGATATTACAGGAAATTCATTAAAGGCTATTATCAGATCACAATATCGATGGATAAGTTGTTGAAGAAAGACTATCATTTTAGTTGGACAGACGAATTCCAGCAGAGCTTCGACACACTGAAACAGAAGATGGTGATTGCGCCCATTCTG
Organism: Picea engelmannii; assembly: GCA_009831015.1. Lineage (NCBI taxonomy): Eukaryota > Viridiplantae > Streptophyta > Pinopsida > Pinales > Pinaceae > Picea > Picea engelmannii. The sequence goes on along the minus strand of ML785116.1, from coordinate 1,551,162 downwards.
GTCTTTCCAGATTGGAGCAAGGAGTTTCATGTGCATGTCAATATATCTTCCATTGCCTTAGGAGTAGTATTCGAACAACCTGGAGAAGGGTATATCGACCATGTATTATCTTTTGCTAGCAGGAAGCTATCTACAGCTAAAGTTAATTACACCACTACCAAGAGAGAAGGATTAGCCATGGTGTATGCGATGCAGAAATTTCGCCACTACTTGTTGGGAGGACAATTTAAAATGTTCAAAAATCACTCTGTGCTGAAGTACCTAGTCAACAAGCCAATGTTGGGGGGGCGAATATGCAGATGGATTCTACTATTTCAAGAATATGATTTTTAGATCATAGTTAAGCTAGGAAGATTGAACAAGGGCCCTGACCACTTGTCAAGGTTGGAACATGGTGAAGAACCCACCAGTTTGGAGGCTACACTGCCATATGCACAGTTTCTCACCATTAGAAAGATTGATGACCACTTTGCAGACATAGTCCAGTTCCTGTCGACAGGAATGACACCTAGTGAGTGTACAATTCCCCAGAAGAAACAACTAGTGGTGTGCGTTGTAGAATTTTCACTCATAGTTGGTCAGCTATACAAGATGGGACCTGATGAGATATTAAAGAGGTGTGTTATGGAGACAGAGTGACCACTGATCCTTGCAGAATCTCATAAAGGCATCGCAGGAGGACATTACACAGGGAAAGCAACTGTGCATAAGGTTCTTAGAGATGGCCTTTGGTGGCCTACCTTGCACAAAGATGCTAAAGATTATGCCAGAGCCTGTGATGTATGCTAGAGAGTTTGAAAACCATCCTGAAGAGATGAAATTCCATTAGCACCGAAGATATCCCTACAAGAATTTGAAAAGTGAGACATTGACTTCATGGGACCTATAAACCTACTAGGAAAGCGCACAGGAGCACGATACATAATTACTACGACAAAATAACTAACTAGATTGGTTGAAGCAAGAGGAGTAAAGGAATGTAGTGCAACTACAACTATGTGTTTTATATTTGATGAGATAATAACCAGGTTTGCATGCCCCAATACCATTATGAGTGATCAAGGCACACACTTCATCAATAAGACAGTTGAATCCCTGACTGAAGAATTTGCAGTCCACCATCAGAAGAGTACAGCTTACCATCCACAAGCAAATGGAACAATTGAAGCATTCAACAAGATCTTGGAGACCGCACTGACAAAGATTTGCAGTGTGAACATGGATGAATTGGATTTAAGAGTACCTACAATACTATGGGCCTATAGAACCACTTGCAAGAAATTAACAATGAAAAATTATTTCAAGTTGGTTTATGGTCTTGAAGTTGTTGTCTCGATGGAATACTTGGTGCCAAGCTTAAGAATTGTTGCATTTACAGACATGGATGATACTGGTATTGTTCACGAGAGGCTTGCACAGTTGGTTGAACTGGAAGAAGACATATTTATTGCAGGATTCCATCAGCAGGTTCAGAAGGAACGAGAGAAGGCCTATCATGACAGACACATCAAGAAGAAGGCATTCAAGCATGGTGATTTAGTATTGTTGTATGACAGTAAGTTTACAAAACATCCAGGGAAGTTTAAGACACATTGTCTTGGACCATATGACGTTGCCTATGTTACCGAAGGGGGAGCTACGCATCTGAAGACATTGAATAGAGAGTGGAAGGAAGGATTAGTGAATGGGAGTCACCTGAATTTGTACTACGACAACCAGTTGCCTTGTAGACCTCGGTAAAAGCAAGAAGCAAAGGGTCTAGGTACTAGGTGTAGTTGAAACTAGGTACTAGACATAGAAAAGACAGTCTACACAAGGATGGGAAGGAGGCATAGAGCAGAAAGCAAAGGCTTCTCTGCGCAGTCCAAAGTAAAAGTAAAACAGAAGGATCATATCTGAAGTGCTTCGAGATGAGTCACAAGTGAGTGTTGGGGGCCTGTTGGCCCTTGGTTATGGAAGGAAGCGAAGAAAAAGGAATACAAGGTGAAAAGAGAACTTCGCAAAAGACACAGTGATTGTCACTGGGTCGAAGTGAGAAAAAGAGAAGAAAAGATGGAGCAAAGTACGAAAATGCAAGTCATTGGATGAGGAGATCGAGGATGATAGATCAACAAGGAGGAGGGATCGAGGAAAACTCAGCACATAGAAAAATAAATCGTTGGATGCTTTGGAGCACCACGCGAGAAGGAAGGAAAGATAGGCTGGAAAAGACCAGAAAAAATGGGTCAAGTTGACCTAGGGTTTTAGACACCTAGGGTTTTGGTATCTAGGGCTTTGACACCTAGGTTTCGACCTAGGATTGTCGGTGAATGATTGTAATTTTCTAAAGGGCCTAGGTTGAGTTGGTACTTTGGGTTGGTATGATATTCTTGTTGATATAGCTCTATTGTTATGGTGAGATATTATTGTATTGAGAGAGAGAAGTGCTAAGTAAGGGAGCCTTCTGGTATTGTAAGATCTTCAGATGTGTGTGAAGGTCAAGTCCTGCAGCTGGGTGTGCAAGAAGGGGAGAGAAAGAGAGACAATAAATAATATCTGCTAGCTGAGAGTGCAGACAAGAACTGTATGCTTTACCTTAATAAATCATAAGCATGGTTATGTAGATGTATCCCTAGAGAGAGGGTGAACCTAGCACAGTTTTGTGTGATTGATGCTTTGATATCTGTCACTGTTATATTGTTATTTGCATTGTTGTATTAGATCAAATCTATAACTGTGTAGGGTAGATCTAGCTTGGTGAGGGATATATGAATGTTTCCTTGTTGTTGTATTAGATCCACGTGATATTCCCTTGGTTGTAGACATATTTGTCCTTCAAACCCCACATAGTTGCTTTGGGTGAGACTACATCTACTTCATAGGTGTTTCCGAAAGGTCCAGTAGCTAGGGCATGTTGGTGTGTTTTTCAAGTGAACCCTGGGTCTGCCCTTGTGCCAACATAGATTAGTAGTTATTGCAATCTTGGCAGGATCTACTAGAAATCCTTGTTTGCATACTATATGGCCCAATAGTATCCCAAAGGGTGTTTTGAAGATGCACTTATTGATGTTTAATGATATCTGACATTGTGTTCATATTTCTAACATCAACCTCAACACCCCTACATGGTCTTTCAACAAACTATAGACTGTCCAATCATCCAGATATACCTCTAGAAACTAGTGGACAATTTCTTTGAATGCATCTATGAGTACTCTGGAAAATATTGTTGGTGCATTCTTCAGTCCAAACGACATGACTTTGTACTGGTAGGATCCCCATTACGTGGAAAAAGTGGTCTTGTATCTGTCTTCAGGGGATATCTTGATATGATGGTATCCTAAGAATCTATCGATGAATGAATAAGCTTCATGTCCTCCTATGTTCTCCAACACCTCATATGTGAAAGGAGTAGGGAATGGGTCATGTAGGCACGCATCATTCAGCTTCCTCAAATCAACACATATCCTTATCCCCCTTTGTTTCTTCTCTTGAACTACCATCGGGCTTACCCATTCAGATTCCTCTACAGGTTCTATCATTCCATCCTCCAACATCCTATAGATTTCGGCTTTGGAGTTTTTCTTATATATAGGGTTTACTCTATATAGTCGTTGTCTGATCAGTCTTGCCTAAGATATGAGCGGTATATTCATTTCTCCTAGCTCTCCTGCTATGCCTTTCATTTCTATGAATGTTTTTGGGAATGGGTCATTGTACTCACACAGTAACTTCATTATGCTTTCCATTGTTTCCTCATCCCATTAGTCTCCAATGCTGGCCATTTTGGGATTCTCAATTGTCCCAATGTTGACTTTCTTCACCTTGATCAGTACATAAAATACTTTGAATTCCATAGGTGGACCTTCCACTTCTCTTTCGCCTTCAAATTCCTTAATATGAATATTTTTCGGGTCATCTTCATCTGGTGCTTCTTCTTGCATGTGGTAGCATGACAATAGTTCTTTCACTATCTGTCTGTTTTGTTGTTTTTCTTCTATCATGAGTTCAACTTTCAGTTGTTTAATGAATATCACCCCTCTCATTTTTTTTGAGTTTTGAGTCTATGTTGGGGTTCACATGCTCAAATGAGAAAGTTACTGTAAAGTTATGTTGTAATACTTGTTGGAAATATAACTGAGAGGGGGGGGTGAATCAATTATATATATAAGCTTGAAACTTTTCTTGTTATTTTTTTATTCTTTCTATATTATTATTTAATGTGTTGTTGATAACTTAACATGCATAGATATACAATATTTGATCAATCACACAGAATACATAGAGACACTAATTTCCATGAGGAAACCCATAAGGATGAAAACGTCTTCTTCTTAGGATGTCAATCAAGCTCCAACTTTCATGTACATCACATTCTTTGAGCTCCAAATCTAATATGAGGATACAACCTCTGATAGAAAGCTACAACTTGCAAACAACACCAACTCTCAGATTTCTCTAGCACCAACTAGATGGAAGCACCAACTCCCAAGTTTCTCTAGCACCCACTAGATGGAAGCACCAACTCCCAGAATGTCTTCTAGCAACAACTAGAATTTAGAGGACTGCAATCCTCCCTAGCACCACCCTACCACCTATTGGCAACCCTACATGATTTTTTCTTTTTCAAGTGACAAATGACAATTCCTGTAGCTACCTACGCCACATCTTGTAAATATTGCTATTTGAAGGTGACTATTCGGTTTTAAAAAGGATGTTTTGATTGTTCCTATTTATTTTTATCTTACGTTTTCGTGCTTGATCCATGACTGAAAGCATGAATCAAGCATTAAAACTTAAAATCGTATTGCAATTCTATCTAAGGCTTGGTCTTTAAAAGGGTCAATGTGCTTACATCTCTTTTCATGATTTTTTTTTTCTTTGAGCTTATCATATATCAAGGAAATACTTATTTTTGAGTTGCCCTTGGATTGTAAGCTTATATTTTTGATCCTTTGTAAATATACCAAGAATCGATTGGCTTTGGTTTACAAAAAAAATCCAATTTTAACCTTTGCAAATCAAATATACCCATTACTTGTCATGGGAATTAAACACACCACGATCATACCCTGTACTTCGTTTTAGCCGACAGTTTGAATTGACAGGCCTCTCATAATAGATCAAGGTATGGTGTTATGCTCTGTATCCAAAACATTCATCACTAGAAATGTCAGAATTTCGTGTCTGAAACCCTTATGCTTATATTATGGTCGCGTTGGTGTGATTGCTTGTTTTTATCCTTTGTTATCAGCTTAGAATTGTCTCTGTTGCTGCTACATCTTGAGCCCATAGTTATTTTGGGTTACTCCTCTTACCATCTTTTCAAACCCTCATGGCCCTTGTCATCCGATTTGAGGCGAACGTCTCCCAAACTTTGTTGTTGTATGATGATGCGAGTGAGGATCTAAAGAGATAGGGTTGGGATATGTTTATTAAGAAGTTCTAGGGTTATAATTTGTGAGTGGACGAAGAATTTTCCCCTACATTTGATGGATGCAGAGCCAAGGTAGGTGATGTTCAGTTGGAAATCACCAAATAATTTTTGAGTGAAGCAACAGGACTCCCCCTCACTAGTAAAAAATGGTTTAAAAAATTGAAGTTGGACGAAGTACCCTGGAGTCTGTTCATCACCTCCAGAAATATCGAATGTTGTGACAAAAGTATTTTGGTCTCCCTACTCAAGGTTAGATGGCATGGTTTGTTAGCAGTTTTAAAACAATTTATTACCTGTGAAGGCCATTATGGCCTGGTCTTCCTTTACCATGTGTGATTGCTCATGCATTTTATTGGCTTCCATTTAAACATGTTGTTTTACCTACTAAGAAGTTTGTATAAAATGTTAAAGAGATACAAGAAGCAAAAATTGGATTCCATCCTCTTTCACCATGGTTTGATTAAATTATTGTTAGTTCATCATTTGAAAACACTTGGTGATGATTGGGACGGTTTCGTAGCTCGTAATGGTTTTGTTACAGTAAATCCTATAGAGACCCCTGTAATGGAGAAGCCTATGATAGAGAAACCTCTTAATTTCTCAATTTGCAACACAAATATTTTGAATGAAAATCCTTGTGAAGAGGCATTTTCCAATCAACTTTTATGTGGGAAACAAGGTATTAGTTCTGAGTTTATTGAAACTCATGTGCATGAGCCAATTGTCTACCCTAACCCTATTATAAAATCCAACAGTAGAAACCCTCGCAAACAGTCAAAGAAGACTCAAGCCATGTTAGGGTTTCATAACAAGAAGGTTGTTCGAATCATTTCAAGGAGTCTACGTAATAGATCCAAAGCTCATGTGAGCTCGATCGAACTGATCGAGATCCATGAGAACTCTGACTCCGAGATTGAAAAGTTTTTGGTAGAGGAAGATCTGAATTGTTCCAAACTAGATCTTAATCAACCATTTGATTATGTCAATAATATCCCACCATGTTTAAAGGATATCAAAGGGTTCACAGGTATTAAACTCATTCAAAGGCTGACAGTGGATAGCAGTGATGTTTTACCGCACAATTACACATTTCCTCAACAGATCACCCCTGTTGTTCCTTGTGAAGTTTGCCTATAGTGGATAAGAAAGTACTATACAAGCATCTGTATTCTCCAAGCAAGGATCAAAGCTCTCATGAATCTCAATGAATCCTTGGCAAACGAAAATCGTGAACTCAAGGAAAATGCCCAAAGACAATTAAAGCATTTGAAAAGGACAGGCAATATCATTATAAAAAATGATGACAGTGTCAAGGCCGTGATCAATTCTGAGATATTGTGATTCGAATTTTGTTATTATTTGAATGGATAGGATGTATCTGATGCTGATATCATGGGGTGAAGCATGCTGGACTTAGTTGATCAGCTATATTCTTTTTTCTTATTTTTGTAAATAGGAGAAAATTCTCATAAATTTTGAAGATTTAGTTTGATCTTGAGTGGCTCTAATCCCTCTATATTTGTAACTTTTAAATATTTGTGAGATCTAATCCTATCTTATAATATAGGAAGTTTAGCTTTCATAAACTCTTTAAATAATCCATATTTTGTAATGGAAATCATCTTGGCTGAGGGAAAAAGATGGGCGAGTGATTCCAAGACTTAATGAAACAACATATATGCATTTTGCCTTTAGCGTTTTGTTAATGATGCTTTCATTTATGTTTTGTTAATCCTAGTACATTAATGGGTCTGATATATTTAGACTTAATGATCTATTATGTTTGGGATATTTATATTATAAATATCGTCTATAATTTGTTGCTCTAGATGTAAATATTGTGATCATATCTCCAATTAGAATGATAGGATTTATCTTTGAATTTTAATTGAATGATAAAATGCATAAGTTACTTTCAGATTTATCTTGTTGTAATTAGCAATTATAAGATCACAGGGTTATGTTTGTGTTTCTTCCTCTGTTATTAAAACTTAAGCTACCAACACATGTTTTGAATTTATTTAGAACGGTCATAAGGTTCATTGCAGATTCTCTCTTGGATGGGGCAATTGGATGTTCTTCACTCATATAGATGCTTGGATACACCTCACTAACTAACAAACAGGTTAGCTCTTTTGTATTTCTTAATTCTTACATTTACATATTAATGAAACCAGAATGTATGGTTCATTTTTTGACTACCCACGTGTCTGTGTTTCATAGTTTACTCAATTCAAGATTAGTTAGATTTATAAAGGAAAACATAAAATATTTAAATGTGCTTTCTTTATCTACTTCTTAACAGAAATAGTTTTTGCATTTGATTTCGTAAGTTTCGATTAAAACTTGCAATTTGTAAATGATTTACATAAGTGATATTTGTATATTTTCTGCTACAATAGTTATATAAGAGCATTTGTACATAAATAATATATAGTATCTAGTAATTAGTTAGTTATTTATTTCTCTTGTTTATTTTCTTTTAGGACTTTAGATTGGCTAACAGAGCCATTAAACCCGTCAGAACGAGTTACACCAAACGGCTTGGGGACCAGATTTGTTCTTCCAGTTGAAAGACAGTCATCTTTGCCCGTCAATAAATGGCGCTAGAAGGAGGGTAGATTGACAAGAAGGTCTTGTAGGAGCCTTTATTTCGAATATATTTAATTTCCCCATGGCTCCCCAAATCACTATGTTAGAACATGCTTTCCACTTCTCATTACCATATTTTCCCAACGAAACAGTCTCTCGCTTGTCCAAACTCACCTTTGATGGTGGGGGTGATGTATATGCTAAAGACCACCTTAACAAGTTTTGGTGAAAATGCATCAAACATAACATTTCTGATTTAAATTTTTTGTGCAGATTGTTTGCTTTTACTTTTAGAGGTCGGATTAAACATTCGTTTGAGTCTTTTCCAACATATCACATTTTTTATTAGTTTCAATTTGTAGATGAAGTTTTATATGATTTTGAAATCTATCATTACAATCAATTATGTGAAGAATTTCATACTTTGATAATCACTGACAATTCATCTCTTGAAGGCTTTTCAACAAGAATCCATCATGTTCTCTGTAAATTTAATCTTGGTGACATGTCATTTGTACTAAATCTCCTCCATGATGCTTGTGTCCCCTTCATCTAGTCATGTTCAATCACGAATGATGAACCAGTTACAAATCCTATCACTCAATTGCGAGAAGAGTTTTGTTCGCGGGATGAGAAGAATCCATCCAAAAATTTTGAACAAGCAAAGGAAGTAGAACCTATTGAAAAGGTTCTTACTGACAATCACACTTGTTTTTCCTCTAAATCATTGTATACTCGATCCTCGACCATCGTGGAAGAAGATTTGATGTTGGGTCAAGGTGAACGTCCATATTCTTCAAACTCTTTATCTAATCAATACTTAAACTCAGTTATTGAAGAACACTTAGGTGAGGAAAATAATATTAAGTATTCTAACATTCCCAAGAAACTGATCAAAGATGTAAATATGCAATTGGAAGAAGAAACCTTAAACCTTCATCCTCAAAATGTACTTCATCCACAGGAAAGACTAGACGTTTGTCACGAAAGTTTTGAATTATCTATCATATGTTGGTCACTATAATTGCTTAATTAATTTCAAACAACCAAGTGAAACATAAATTATCAACCCAGGGAAGTCTTTTGTTTCAAAGATAGCTGCACACTATATATGCTCAATTCCAAAAGCACTTAGTGTTGTAGTAAAGAA
>ML785116.1:1491836-1529861 GCA_009831015.1 Picea engelmannii | reverse complement strand
CTTAGAGACGAATTATCAAAGCAGTCTTCTATTCATCTGTTGAAATACCACATTACAAATTGGAGAGATTAAACACGTCCCGCTTCTCTGAAGTTCTTAGTACATAAAAAGATGGATCCCTCGAATGGTGATTTTCCTTCAATCTAAAGGGAAATCCCATCGATACAATCATTACAAGGCAGATCTGGATCCTACACTAAATCGGATCTTCTTTCTAAATCAGCATAGGGTTTCCTATTCTTATGCAATCGAATGCTAATACAGGGGTTGGACGAAGCATTGCTGTTACAGCTGGTGTAACGGCTTCTTCACATAGCTGCTAATGCTGTTTTTAGTACGCAATTTATGTCCTGTGTCGGCTTGACTGCTAGCTGTCAGGACTCGTGTTTCAACATCGTGACGGCCTCCTCTGTGTCTCAGCATCTGTTCTGAACTGAGTGACAGCTCCGTGTTTCAGCATCTGCATTGAACCGTGTAGCTGCTTCATGTTTCGGCATATGCATCCTCGGACTGTGTAGCAGCTCCATGTTTCAGCATATGCATTCTTGAACCGTGTAGCTGCTTCGTGTTTCGGCATATGCATCCTTGGGCTGTGTAGCAGCTTCCGTGTTTCAGCATTATCTCAACAGCGGCTTGGGCAGTTTTGTGTTTCAGCATCGGTCTGAAATACTATTCTGCAAATATGGACACTTATGCACTTCTAATCAATGGTTAGGTTCAAAAGTAATGTAAAGTATTATGCAAAACGGATTAAGCATAAAATAATGAGAAAGGACGTTGTATACCTTGGAATGATCAGGTGAAATGATGGTATAAGTCAAAATGCAGGTGATGAAGGGAAAAATAATAGCAAAAAGTATGGGCAAAAAGGGTACAATATGTGGTCCTAACATCATACAGGAGGCAAATCTAGATGATCATATTATGTTGAAGAATTTATCACCAAGACAAAGTGAAAGTTTTAAAGAAAGTGAAGAGAAATGTCTTGAGAATACCATTGTTAAATATCATAGCTCAAGAGATTATTTTCATGTGCTTATTTCTGATTCCTTTTACTCTTTATACCCTGATCTCTTCTTAGATTCTGGTGGACTTGATACTTTACCCACAACATCCAACTCTTTTCCGCCACAATCATATCCTTTCGATATGCCAAGATTTGGTGAAATTAATTCCAAACATAACATTTATAAAGTCATATTTGATGCTCTTTCACTTTCATCACTCACATGGGAAAAATACATGTTGCAAGATGATTTTACACAGTTTATTTTTGAAAAAGACAATGCACTCTCTCTTATGGAGATCAAACATTCTATGTTTCATATTTGTTCTTTGATTAGCTTGAGTTTTAATATTTATGCTTCACATTTTGGAATGATAAATATCATCAAAGGAAGCATTCAAACCAATAATCTAATTGATGTCACGAATCCTCTTATGATGTGTTCCCCATTGATATATTCGTTTCATCAAATTCATAGTTTGCATCCTCATTTTTATGACAGGATCTTAGGATGGTTTGAATATTCGTATATAAAAAATATTCATAATAAAGATAAAGTTGTGCTTGCTTTGTTTTTACCTAAATGATGTCGATGCCTACAACCTCACAACCCGTAGGTCGGAAGGTCGACGTGCACACACAGGATCTTTCCTTTCACACGGCCCGAAGAACTCTAACCGGTTCTTCTATCTCCCTATCGGGAAATCTACACCCACATCAATCCTCGTGGGATCCCCTCTTCACACTCGGGGGATCGGACTTCGCAACTTCACGAGGTCAGTGGTCGAGCGTTGTACCCTCAAATCCCCGAGACCCGACAATAGTCAACGCTAAGCTTTCCCATCTCCTTCGGGATTTTCCTTATCACGATTTCTCCACTCGCGATGTCGAACAACTCGGTTCTCTGACTCCCGAATTCCGATATGCCGAAACTCTGATATACTTCACGAGTTTGACTTTTCAACGCTTCACCTCACTGGCATTTCAAAGTTCGCAATATCGCGAATCCTGATGCAATTATTTGGGACTTCTTGCCGTGAAACCCCAAAATAGCGTGCCACCTGTCCACTGATTGACTCTCCGTGGCCCACACAATTCCACTTAGCTATCGGGATATCGCGTGTCGGAATATCACGATTCCCGTTGCAATATTCACAGGACTTCAACCTATGAAACCCCAGTGTGGATTCTCATGTGTAAATCCGACAGCCCCTATGGCTCGGATCTACGGTCCTGCCCCTCCTGAGATTTTAACCCTTTAGAGAATACTTCGCTGCATCTCCCATGTTCCTCCGTGAGATCTAACAGCCCACGTAAATTCGCAAATTCTCCTCGGAGAATTCTGACCGTCTGTTTCTCCTTGATGATTTCTGCGAGATGAACCAAGTTTTCCTCTGTGAAGACTTGTTTACCTGCATGCAAACTTGCGACGCTTCTTACAAACTTCCAGTCATAGCTTCCCTGTGTTGTCCTTTAACAGGTTCGAATGCCTTATCCTTCCTGAGCCTTCCCAACTCTGAATCTTTCAGAAAACCTTGCACACACTCCTTGCGGCAGACATTCAACCACTTCCAAGTGTTGAATCCTTTCGACCCTGCGCACTCCTACAGCAGCAGTCTCTCAACGCTTCACTCAAGTTCGCAACCCTAAGACTTAGCTTGGCCTGTGCACTCCTTGCACGGCTCCTGTGCTTGACTGCACTTCTGCGTGAATGAGAGAAAAAGTAAAACTATTTGAGCTTCAGAGACGCAACCCTGAATTCTTGTCAACGCACTCCTTGCAAACACTTCAACTGCACTCCTTGCAAGAATTCTTACTCAGATAGAGAAATAATTGAAACTCATTCCATTATCATTTCCTCTCAGATTTCAGACTCAAACCATGAAATCATATACACAACATATAAAGCAAATGTATAACAGGAAGCAAACATTCATGAGCATATCATTCAGCATCAATACACAGAGAACAAACACAAAACCATGAATTTGAATCAACCTCTTTGTATTATTCCAAATATTTGTACATGGGTGTTCTTACACAACTCTTTGCATGATCTTGCTCTTCTCAACAATGCTTTATAATCTTCCATATGTTACAATACACAATGAGGGTGTCTATATCCCGTTTCCCTCTTGCGCTCTAAAACCGTCTAATCTATAATTAAATTCTATCTAGCTGCATTAACTATTTTAAATGCCTTCTACCTACTAAGGACGAGAGAAAATGGCTCAAGGTCCATTTACATCATACAAGTGCGCTTCTTCTTAATGACTTCATTTAAGATTGCGCAACAACTTCAAGGTGATTTCAAAATTTGTGCTGGCGCTAGTCCAGTTGTCCTTCGCTTCCATGCTAGCTCGCTTGATGTTGACGATGCTCCTGCATCATACTCTCTGGCTTGAAAAATTTCATGGGCTCCTATCCATGAGCTCGTGCACGGTCTGTCCATGCCTCTGTATCTCTATTTTGTTCTCTCAGCTGGCATCTTCAACTGGATGGTTCTTCCATTTGACCAGATACTCAAAGTATTGCTTTCTCCTGGTCCTCTTGCTCACTCTTTTATCTAGTATGCGCTCCATCTACGGATTTTCTACAACTGGCATCTGCTTCGTCCACTGGATCACTGGCTGCTCAATTCCAGTCCCTGTTTCCTCAAATTTATATGGGTACAAATCCAAGATATTGAATATCAGAGAAATTCTGATTCCATCGGGTAATTCAATCTCGTAAGCATTCGTCCCAAATTTCTTCAAGACCCTACATGGCCCGATTTTCTTCATCTTCAATTTATTATACGTTCCTCTCGGGAACCTTTCCTTTCACAAATGTGCCAGAACCAAGTCACCAACCTCAAACTGAATTTGTCTTTTGTGTTGATCTGCTCTGCACTTGTATTCCTAGCTTGAATTATGCAATCTCTCCTTCACCTGCCTGTGAAGTTCTTTCATTGCCTCTACGAATTCTTCTGCACTAGCGCTCCTAGTCGCAGTCTGTTCTGAATCCCTCAATTCAGAAATTCCCCTCGGCTTTATGCCATAAACAACTTGGAATGGACTCTGCCCTGTGCTCCTGTTAACTGAGTCATTATACGCAAACTCTGCCTGTGGTAGTATGTTGTCCCACTGGCTGTGGTGTTCTGTCACCAATCTTCTCAGCAAGTCTCCCAGACTTATGTTCACTACTTCTGTCTGTCCATCCATCTGAGGATGATAAGCCGAAATAAATGACAAGTTAGTCCCCAGCTTCTTCCATAAGGTTCTCTAAAAATTCCCTATGAATTTCGTATCTCGATCCAAAACTATACTCCTTGGAAATCCATGAAGTTGAATGACCTCTTTGAAAAACAGATTTGCAATGTGAGTTGTGTCACTGGTCTTCTGACATGGAATGAAGTGTTCCATCTTGGAAAATCTATCCACCACCACCAAGATTGAATCACAACCTCTTTGTGTTCTTGGAAACCCCAATACAAAATCCATGCTAATTGCATCCCACGGCCTCTCTGGTATGGGCAATGGTTGATAAAACCCCGCATTCTGTTTTCTTCCCTTCGAATGCTGGCAAATTCTACATCTATCCACGAATCTCTTGACGTCTGCTCGCATTCCCGACCAAAAATATGACTCATTCAACTTTGTGAATTTCTTGTCATGACCAAAGTGCCCTGCCAATCCTCCACTATGTTTCTCCTTCAGCAGATTCTCCCTCATGGAGCAATTTGGAATACACAATTGATTACCCTTAAACAGTAATCCTTCCTGCTCAAAGCATCAGCCACTTTGTTAGCAGTACCAGAAATATGTTTGATCAAAAAAGTGAAATTCTGCATATACTCAACCCATTTGACATGTTTATGATTCAACTTTTCCTGTTGAGTCACAAACTGCAGTGCATGATTGTCACTGTACAAGACAAATTCTTTCAGGATCAAGTAATGCCTCCATTTCTTTAATGCCTGGATAATAGCATAAAACTCCTTATTGTAAGTGGAGTACTTCACTTTCGCTTCATTCAGCTTCTCACTGAAGTATGCTATCGGCCTGTCTTCCTGACTGAAGACTGCCCCTATTGCAAATCCACTTGCATCGCATTTCACCTAAAATGTCTTATGGAAATCCGGCAACACCAAAACTGGTTGTTCTGTAATCTTCCTCTTCAATAGATTAAAGCTTTTCTCGGCTTCTACAGTCCAGTGAAAAGACTTGTCTCTTTTCTTCACTGTAGCCATCATTGTTGCGCTAATTCCACTGAAATTCATGATGAACTTCCGATAGAAACTATCCAATCCATGGAAACTTCTCACCTCAAATATATTCTTCGGTGATGACCAATTCTTGATTACCTCCACCTTATCTGGATCCATCCTCAACTCATTTGCCAAAATAACAAATCCCAAGTATATGAGTTATGTCTTCATGAATGAGGATTTCTTCATGTTTATCAACAACTTCTCCTGCTGTAGTTTCTGCATCACTATAGCCAAATGCTTCACATGCTCTGCCACTGTTTTACTGTAAACTAGTATGTCGTCCAAATACATAATGATAAATTTTCCGATGAAATCCATTAGGACTTTTTTCATGAAACTCATAAAGGTGCTTGGCACATTTGTTAGGCCAAATAGCATAACAAGCCATTCATACAACCCTTCATTGGTTTTGAATGTTGTCTTCCATTCATCACCTTCTCTCATGTGGATTTGGTGATAACCTCTTTTCAAATCAATCTTTGAAAAATACTTTGCTCCACTCATTCAATCCATCAAATCATCCATCCTCGGCAATGGAAATCTGTATCTAATGGTTATCTTATTAATCACCCTTGAATCAATACACATCCTCCAGCCTCCATCTTTCTTCGGACTGAGTATTGTTGGAATCGCACATGGACTCAAGCTTTCCCTGACCAAACCCTTGTCCAACAAATCCTGGACTTGCCTTTTAACCTCTTCATTCTCTTGTGGTGTCAATCTGTACACGGCTTTGTTTGGAAAACTGGCTCCTGGTATGAGATCAATATGATGACTCACACTTCTAATCGGTGGCAACGAACAAGGCAATTCATCCACTATTATATCAGTGAACTCTTCCAACAGTTCCTGAACTTCTTCTGGTAAATCATCCACTCTTGTGTTAGTCAAAACAATCTTCGGCTTTATGACCACAATGAATTGTTGATCTTCCTTCTTCTTAACCTCTGTAAGAAGTTCCTTCCCACTCATGAGAAGTACAGTATTGCTTACTTCCGTCTTCACTTCCTTATCCTTGATTGGAAGTAACATGTGTGTCCTCCCATTCTTCTCCAGGGTGTATGTGTTCATTCTCCCCTCATGAATCACATTACTGTCATATTTCCATGGTCTACCCAGCAATAGATGACAAACGTCCATAGGAATGACATCACACAAGATCTTATCATTGTATCCTCCTATCTTGAATTCAACTAAACATTGTTTAGTGACAGTTACCTGGTGTCCTTTTTGTAGCCACGAAACTCTGTATGGGCTTAGATGATCAGTCGTCTCCAGCTCCAGCTTTTCTACCATCTCTGTTGAAATGAGATTATCTGTGCTACCACTATCTACAATGACCTTGCATACCCTGTCCTTGGTCTTGCAAGTAGTCCTGAAAATTCTGGTCCTTTGGACTGAACTCTCCACACCTCCTTCTTGGGTGTCAAAAGGACTTTTCGCATCATCATCGATCTTCCGCCTTCAACGTCTTCTCCTTCAACATCCCGCCTCTGTGCTTCGGCGATGTGAGCTTCTCCACTTTCCTTATTTTTATCTGGACACTCATAAGACTTGTGCCCATTCTTTCCACATGTGAAGCATGTTATTACTCCACCTCTTCCTCTTCCTCTACCTCTAGTACGAGGAAAAGTGTTATTGTCAGCATAATCTCCTCTCTGCTCAGTATGCTGCCCTCTCTGTTCAACATATTTCCCTCTCTATGAGGTTCCACCTCTCTCAGTTCGAGTCTGAGTTTTCTTCCAGTCCTCTTTGGGCTTCTGATATTTGTCCTAGGCAATTGATTTGCCTCTGGGCTGACTTCTTCCTCTGCCTCTCTGACTCTGCTTTCGACAAAGCTTCTCCTCAGCTTTTAGAGCCATCTGATAAGAATCTTCCACCGTTTGGATGGTTACCATGCTCATCTCATCCTAGATACCATATCTCAGGCCATTCATGTATCTGGAAACTTTTTCATCATCACTCTCCCAATGACCTGCCCTGATGTTCAGTTTGTAGAATTCCTCAGTGTATTCTTTCACTGTCATCAGCTTCTGTCTCAGGTTTTGCATCCTTCTGAACGGAGTAATTTGATAATCCCTGGGAATGAATTTCGCCTTCATCTTCGTGATCATTCTATCCCATCTCTTGATCTTTTTCTTGCCTTTGCAGCGTCTGTCAGCTTGTAGCTCATCCCACCACAATGTTGCATGTCCTTTCAATATTGTGACAGCATGCTTGACCTTCTTGTCTTCTTTGACATCTTCGTAGTCAAAGTATGTGTCTAGAGCTCTAATCCAGTCTAGAAGCTCTTCTGCATCCAAGTTTCCCTCATAAACTGGAATGTCCATATTTTCTCTTGCACCCATCCTTGCAATAGCTTTGATCAAATGCTCATTTGATGCATCTTCGGCTGCAACTTCTTCTTCACGTTCAGCCTCAACTTCACTTTCGAAATCACTAAGATCCCCAGCACTGACTATGCATCTTTGCACTGTCTCCATATCTTCGATTCTAGCTCGTAGATCACACATCTCTCTCTCCATAGCTGGATCTATCATCTGCCTACCTCTTCTTCTCGGCATTCCCTATCCTCTGGATCGGGTGTTTGAATATCCCTTCTCCTGGGCGGCATTGTGAATTCTCTTTCTTCTCTGCTACAGAAAGCAAAGAATCTTTCTGTTCTCTAATACCAAACTGACGTCGATGCCCGCAACCTCACAACCCACAGGTCGGAAGGTCATCATGCACACACAGGGCCTTTCCTTTCACATGGCCTGAAGAACTCTAACTGGTTCTTCTATTTCCCTATCGGGAAATCTACACCCACAACAATCCTCATGGGATCCCCTCTTCACACTTGGGGGATCAGACTTCACAACTTTGCGAGGTCAGTGGTCGAGCGTTGTACCCTCGAATCCCTGAGACCCGACAACAGTCAATGCTGACCTTTCCCGTCTCCTTCGGGATTTTCCTTATCGTGATTTCGCCACTCGCGATGTTAAACAACTCAGTTCTCCGACTCCCGAATTTCGATATGCCAAAACTATGATATACTTCATGAGTTTGACTTTTCAACGCTTCACCTCATTGACATTTCGAAGTGCGCAATATCGTGAATCCTGATGCAATTATTCGGGACTTCTCGTCGCGAACCTCGAAATAGCGTGCCACCTGTCCACTGACTGACTCTCCATGGCCCACACAATTCCACTTAGTTGTCGGGATATCGCGTATTGGAATATCATGATTCCCATTGCAATATTCACGAGACTTCAACCTACGAAACCCCGATGTAGATTCTCACGTGTAAATCTAACGGCCCCTATGGCTCGGATCTACGGTCCTGCCCCTCCTGATCTTTTAACCCTTTAGAGAATACTTCGCTTCATATCCCCTATTCCTCCACAAGATCTAACGGCCCATGGAAATTCACGAATTCTCCTCGGAGAATTCTGACCATCCGTTTCTCCTTGATGATTTCTGTGAGATGAACCAAGTTTTCCTCTGTGAAGACTTGTTTACCTACATGCAAACTTGCGACGCTTCTTACAAACTTCCAGTCACAGCTTCCCTGCGTTGTCCTTCAATAGGTTCAAAGGCCTTATCCTTCCTGAGCTTTCCCAACTCTGAATCTTTCAGAAAACCTTGCACGCACTCCTTGCGGTAGACATTCAACCACTTCCAAGTGTTGAATCCTTTCGACCCTGTGCACTCCTGCAGCAGCAGTCTCTCAATGCTTCACTCAGGTTCACAACCCTGAGACTTATCTTGGCCTGCGCACTCCTTGCATGGCTCCTTTGCTTGACTGCACTTCTGCGTGAATGAGAGAAAAAGTAAAACTATCTGAGCTTCAGAGACACAACCCTGAATTCTTGTCAACGCACTCCTTGCGGACACTTCAACTGCACTCCTTGCAAGAATTATTACTCAGATAGAGAAACAATTGAAACTCATTCCATTATCATTTCCTCTCAGATTTCAGACTCAAACCATGAAATCATATACACAACATATAAATCAAATGTATAACAGGAAGCAAACATTCATGAGCATATCATTCAGCATCAATACACAGAGAATAAACACAAAACCATGAATTTGAATCAACCTCTTTGTATTAATCCAAATATATGTACATGGGTGTTCTTACACAGCTCTCTGCATGCTCTTTCTCTTCTCAACAATGCTTCATAATCTTCCATATGTTATAATACACAATGAGGGTGTCTATATCTTGTTTCCCTCTTGCGCTCTAAAACCGTCTAATCTAGAATTAAATTCTATCTACCTGCATTAACTACTTTAAATGCCTTCTACCTACTAAGGATGAGAGCAAATGGCTCAAGGTCCATTTACATTATACAAGTGTTCTTCTTATTAATGACTTCATTTAAGATTGCGCAACAACTTCAAGGTGATTTCAAAATTTGTGTTGGCGTTGGTCCAGCTGTCCTTCGCTTCCGCGTTGGCTCGCTTGATGTTGACGATGCTCCTGCATCACTAAATATCTAGGAAGGAAGCATGACATATTTCTTTTAGATCCTCCATGTGAATAAATTAATGAACACTTAGAGAATTGTCAGGAGGATGGGGCACTTCAGCCTTGGCTGATGGTTATGTCAGGTCCCCATAATCTTGACAATTTGTCCAAACTTACTTACACTCTTCCATGCCATTATGATTCATATCACGACAAGATTGCAGAAGGGTTGGAGAATTTATACATCAAGAAATTTCAAGGGAATGGTAAGATCATGCTTGCTTTGTTTTTAAATGATGATTATGAAGGTAAGTATGATATATTTATGTCATTTTTTGATATACTACCATTCTTTTTAGTAATAGTTGATTTTGTTTTCATTGCAGGATTGGAGTTACTCCAATGGCTACATTGGAAGCATGACTTCATGTAGTATTTTTATTTGTTTAGTAGTTAGAGTAGGTTTAGGAGAAGGTTTTCTTTTAGATTTATTTCTCACTGTTTCTCTTTGTAAGAATGTAGTTAAAGAACATAAGTGGGTGCACTGAAAGAACCATCATATGATTGTTTTCAGGGAAGTCCACTTTGACCCTTTTCTCTCTCCTTTTCGTTGAACATTTCTTTTCAAAAATGCAGTATCATCACGAAAATCTTAAATGAAAAGTAAAGAGATAAGTAAATCTAAAATTTAAACTCAACCATGATCCAAGGTGCCACGAGTAGGTCTTCATTCATGTCAATGAGTATTTTCCTATTTTTTTTAGCCGCTCAAGAGATATTTCTCTTGATTTTTTCCAGATCCACCTCACTGTACATATTTTTCTGTTTGAAGTTTTCTTTTGATTTTTTATTTTGGTTCTTTTCATTATGTGTGTTTTTTATACTGGTTTTTGATTAAATTTATGTCTATGTCATATTTTAGTTCGTGAAGGGAAACCAGAATGCCTCATTATAAAGAAATAGTCAAGGTATTTTCAGAGCATCATTGTTGTAAATTGTTGAAACGCATACTAGCTAAAGAAACTTGATGTTCGAAGTAGGTTTCCTGGTTTCACTTTTTAATCATGAGCAGACACAATCATCATTAAATCTTTTTACGTTGTCCTTGTTTTTAAAGAAAACAACTCAAGTATTCCTTCCTGTCCTCGAAAAATTAGTCTCATCAGAAAACTAATTTCAGATCATAATGAAAGTTATCAAGCAAAAAATTAAAGGCTGGAAAATATCAAGTGTTCTGAAAACTAAAATTTTCAACATCACCTCGCTCTTTTGAAAATCATTAAATTTATGTCAAATTGCAAATAATTTCTAGAGAGTTGTGGGAAGTGTTTGTAAACCCGTCGAGATACTAAACGGGTCTGTTGGCAGTGGGTAAATGCATGCATGATGCCAATACAACTTTTTCAGTGTATTGAACAGGCCTGCTGGTAGCGAAGCAATGTCGGGTTCAAGAAAATTATCAGGTATAAGTTTTGATATTTAAGCGCCCTTCATTTTGTATTGAAAATTCCTAGACAGGGTAGAGGTGTCAAAGTGGGATAATTGACATCCTTGTCAAGCCTATGGATGCCTTTTAGTAGCAATGGCCCTATCAACAGTATCGAATCCATTGGCTTGAATATCATTTCTCTCGTAATTAAAATTTGTCACCGGATTTCATTTGAACAGAAAGATATCTAAAGTTGGACTGTATGATAATTGTTGGAATTTGATTGAGATGCTTGATTTCCTTTAGTTGTTCTTTGATCTTTAATCATTCTAATCAATCCTAACATGAACTCATTGGTGATGTAGAGATAACTGCTTCTCCCAGTAAGTCGCCATTTTTGGCAGCCCTACATGATTTTTTCTTTTTCAAGTGACAAATGACAATTCCTGTAGCTGCCTACGCCTCATTATGTAAATATTTCTATTTGAAGGTGACTATTCAGTTGTAAAAAGGATGTTTTGATTGTTCCTATTTATTTTTATCTTTCATTTTCGTGCTTCATTCATGACTGAAAGCATGAATCAAGCATTAAAACTTAAAATCGTATTGCAATTCTATCTAAGGCTTGCTCTTTAAAAGGGTCAATGTGCTTACATCTCTTTTCATGAATTTTGTTTTTCTTTGAGCTTATCATATATCAATGAAATACTTATTTTTGAGTTGCCCTTGGATTGTAAGATTATATTTTGGATCCTTTGTAAATATACCAAGAATCGATTCGCTTTGGTTTACAAAAACATATCCATTTTTAACCTTTGCAAATCAAATATACCCATTACTTGTCATGGGAATTAAACACACCACGATCGTACCTTGTACTTCATTTTAGTTGGAATTTTGAATTGACAGGCCTCTCATGACAGATCAAGGTATGGTTTTATGCTCTGTATCCAAAATGTTCATCACCAGAAATGCCTGATGTTCGTGTTTGAAACCCTTATGCTTATATTATGGTCACGCTGCTGTGATTGTTAGTTTTGATCCTTTGTTATCAACTTAGACTTGGCTTTGTTGTTGCTACCTCTTAAGCCCAAAGTTATTTCAGGTCACTCCTCTTACCATTTGTTCAAACCCTCATGACCCCTGTTGTCCAATTTGAGCCGAATGGCTCCCAAAATTTGTTGTTGTATGATGATGCGAGTGAGGATATGAAGAGCCAGGCTTGGGATATGTTTATTAAGAAGTTTTGAGGTTATAATTTTCCAGTGGCCAAATAATTCACCCTTACATTTGATGGATGTAGAGCCAAGGTAGGCGATGTTCAGTTGGAAATCACCGAAAAATTTCTAAGTGAAGCAACAAGACTCCCCCTCATTGGTAAAAAATGGTTTAAAATTTTGAAGTTGGATAAAGTACCCTGGAGTCTATTCGTCACCTCCAGAAATATCGAATGTTGTGACAAAGGTATTCTGGTCTCCCTACTCAAGGTTAGATGGCATGGATTGTTAGCGATTTTAAAACAATTTATTACCTGTGAAGGCTGTTATGGCCTGGTCTTCCTTTACCATGTGCAATTTCTCATGCATTTTATTGGCTTCCATTTAAACATGTCATTTTACCTGCTACGAAGTTTGTATAAAATTTCAAATAGATACAAGAAGCAAAAATTGGATTCCAGCCTCTTTCACCATGGTTTGATTAAATTACTGTTAGTTCATCATTTGAAAACACTTGGTGATGATTGGGACGGTTTCGTAGCTCGTAATGGTTTTGTTACAATAAATCTTGTACAGACCCCTATAATGGATAAGCCTATGATAGAGAAACCTCTTAATTTTTCAATTGACAACCCAGATCTTTTGAATTAAAATCCTTGTTAAGAGGCATTGTCCGATCAACATTTATGTGGGCAACAGGGCATTAGTTATGAGTTTATTGAAACTCCTATACATGAGTCAATTGTCTACCCCGACCCTACTGTAAAATCCAACAGTATAAACCCTCGCAAAAAGTCAAAGAAGACTCAATCCATGTTAGGGTTTCATAACAAGAAGGTTGGTTGACTCATTTCAAGGAGTCTGCATAATAGATTCAAAGCTCATGTGAGCTCGATAGAACCGATCGAGATCCATGAGAACTCTGACTCCAAGATTGAAACGTTTCTAGCAGAGGAAGATTCGAATTGTTCCAAACCAGATATTAATCACCATTCGATTATGTCAATAATATCCCACCATGTTTAAAATATAGCAAAGGGTTCACAGGTATTAAACTCGGTCAAAGGCCAACAGTGGATAGCAATGACATTTTTCCACACAATTACACATTTCCTATACAGATCGCCCTTCATGTTCCTTGCAAAGTTTACTTGCATTGGATAGGGAAGTATTATACAGACATCCCTATTCTACAAGAAAGGATCAAATCTCTCACGACTCTCAATGAATCCTTGGCAAACGAAAACCATGAACTGAAGGCCAATGCACAAAGACAAATAAAGCGTTTGAAAAGGACAAGCAATATCATTATAAAAAACATTGACAATGTCAAGGATGTGATCAATTCTGAGATATGGTGATTGGAATTTTTTTATTAGTTGAATGGATAGGATGTATCTGATGCTAATCTCATGGGATGAAGCATGTTGGACTTAGTTGATCAACTATCTTTTTTTTTCTTATTTTTGTAAATAGGAGAAAATTCTCATAAATTTTGAAGATTTAGTTTGATCTTGAGTGGCTCTAAGCCCTCTATATTTGTAATGGAAATCATCTTGGATGAGGGAAGAAGATGGATGAGTGATTCCAAGACTTAATGAAACAACATATATGCATTTTGGCTTTATCTTTTTGTTAATGATGCTTTCATTTAGGTTTTTTTAATCCTAATACATTAATGGGTCTGATAGCTTTAGACTTAATGATCTATTATGTCTGGGATATTTATATTATAAATATCGTCTATAATTCGTTGCTCTAGATGTAAATACCGTGATCATATCTCCAATTAGAATGATAGGATTTATCTTTGAATTTTAATTAAAATGATGAAATGCATAAGTTACTTTCAGATTTATCTTGTTGTAATTATGTGCAATTATAAGATCATGGGGTTATGTTTGTTTTTCCTCCTCTGTTATTAAAACTTAAGTTGCCAACACATGTTTTGAATTTATATGGAACAATCATAAGTTTCATTGCAGATTTCTCTCTTGGATGTGGCAGTTGGATGTTCTTCACTCATACAGACGCTTGGATACACCTCACTAACTAACAAACATGTTAGCTCTTTTGTATTTCTTAATTCTTTCATTTACATATTAATGAAACCAGAATGTATGGTTCAACTTTTGTCAACCCACACGTTTGTGTTTCATAGTTTATTCAATTCAAGATTAGTTAGTTTTATAAAGGAAAAAAAAAAGATTTAAATGTGCTTTCTTTATCTACTTCTTAATAGAAATAATTTTTGCATTTGATTTCGTAAGTTTCGATTAAAACTTGCAATTTGTAAATGATGTACATAAGTGATATTTGTATATTTTCTGCTACAATAGTTATATTAGAGCATATGTACATATATAATATATAGTATATAGTAATTAGTTAGTTATTTATTTCTCTTGTTTATTTTCTTTTAGGACTTTATATTGGCTAACAGAGCCATTAAACCCGTCAGAATGAGTTACACCAAACGGCTTGGGTTATTTAGACAACCCCGAACCAGACTCATTCTTCCAGTTGACGGACGATCATCTTCGCTCGTCAACACCACCTTGATTGAATCTTACACAACTTTACTTACTTGTTCTATCTCTGATATGGTCTGTTACAACTCCATGTCTCCTCTGCCTCCTCCAACTTCTATTACTATGTTCCTCTTCTTTACTCTGTGCTTTCTCCTGCTGCATAAAAATCACCCCTTTGTTCTTCTTCTCTTCTTTCTTTATACTCCGTGTTGTCTCTGCATGTTATACATTGCACCTTTGATATCCATTTTAGGTCATGTACACATTCACATTCTACCCACATGCATAACTATCAAAAACGAACACCATCTTCTATGTTTTGAATCTTTTCCTCACCTCGAGTCCTCTACCTAATCATCATGCAAACTCTTCATCTTCCCTGGAGGTTATGCGGTATCTATTCATCATCAGTGGTCGTTATCCAAATATTCTTTGGCTTCTCTGGAACTTATCCTAAACTTGTTCATCACTAGTGGTCGTTATCCTGAGATTCTTTGGATTCTCTGGTAGTTACAATTCTTTGTCTTCTCTCCCAGTCACAGTCAGTTTTTTTTGTCTTCTTTGGATTCTAAGCCCCTTCCTTCACGTGACCACCGGTAGTGTCCATATGCCTATTCAAAAGGTGATTCGTGATCTTGGTCTAGCGAGTGCTAGATCCTTCTTTCAATATGACCTTGGGTGATGAACTCATGTGACCAAACGATTGCAGGCACATCCAAAGGTGGTTTGAAACAAACTACGTTTCGCCCTGCAATTTACCTCAAGCCTCCATGTGTCCTTTCTCCAAAACCATGGTTTTGAATGTCGACCACCTTCATATTTTTAAAGTTTGTGCACCTTCAATACCCACAATGCGATGGGACTATTGATCTCATGATCTTGATGATTCTCCTGAACTGACAGATCAGATCTAACCTTCTTAGATCGACGGTTGTGATTTACTTTGTGATACAGGCTTCGGGAGTTTCAAATACCAAACCCTACTTTCCTCGGTACGCCAATCTTTTGGAGTGGAAGATATATTGACACCTGTCCCTCTTGGATTAATGGTCGAGATATCCTTCGGGTCTCCAGACTCAGGAGATTTCAAATCTCAACTTCTTGTTTCTTCTAATTGGATATCTTTCGAAATGGAATATCTGCTAACATCTATCCTCTTTAATCCAACGACTATCCTCCACTCCGAGACTTCGGCGTTTTCGAATCTTTGACATTTCACTTTTCCATGAACGCTTTCACCTAGATTCAATGATCTATTGACATGTACCATCCTGCATGATCAACGATCATGAGTGACCTCGGCACTTCGAGCTTGAAGAGTTTCAACTCCGATGCACTCATTTCTCCTAGAATGATTTCACCTAAATGAATAATCTTCTGACACGTACCCCTCCTAGCGATCAACGACCAGGGTCTTCTTTAGGTCTTCTATGTTCGGGACTTCGAGACTTTAGGCTAATCGTTGCTTCATTCTCCTCCAGAGTGGTCACCTGTTGAATAATTCATAGGCGGTGGAGACTGCTTGCTATCGGTTAATACTTCCACTTACAATGTCCTTCCACTGAACTAGATCAATAGTTGAGAATGCACCCAAAATGATCTCTAGATCGAACGGCTAAGAACAAATTTGTACCTTCATCCTTTGGGACTTCAGGACTTTTGACATTTTTTGGTGATGAAACTTTCATAGTAAATATCTTGGAGCGACGTAGCTTTCTTACGTCACTTGCTGACATGGCACGAGCAAATTTTATATTGACACTTGTCATCATCTGATTATTCCATGTGTACTTGTTGATGTGGTCTTCTACATTTCCTTACTGACGTGGTCTTCCACATGTTCTTGTTGATGTGGGTGAGACATGTAGGCATTGTAGTGGAGGTGGAGGCAGAGCGCAGTAGTGGAGTGTGACATGTAACGGGTAGTGGAGTGTGACGTCGAAGTGAGGAGGTGGTATGTATGAGTGATTTAGTGATTTTCTCAGAGGGGGGGTTAGGAGGTAAGTGGTAATGAGAGAGGGGGGTCCGAATTGACAAGAATGTGACATGTATGAGTGTCCCACATGAGAAATAACACCAACTCGAACCCCCCCCCCCCACGGTTAAAGGAAGAAAGGTCAAGGGGGTTCGATATGCCCTGTCGATCGTATATCTGACTGCCCGATTATCGACCACTGAGATTAGCACGACCTTCTTCTAACTTATCCTATCCTTCCACTTATTTCGATCCGACAGTTGATGGAAATTCGATTGATCGAAATCTCAAATATCATCCCTTGATTATCTTACCCTTCTACTTAAATCAATCTGATGGTTGACGGAAATTCGGATGATCGAATTCGCAATCGTTCTACCCCACTTATCCTATCCTCCATCAAGTTCATTGTACTTTACCTCCAAGTATGCAAGTATCTGATTCATCCATAATACTTGGGTACAGCAAGTGGTAGCTTCAATGTATTCATCTTATGTAATCAATAAGGAAATGGAACCTTGCTTCTTGCTCAACCATGCTACAAGAAAATATCCTAAGAAGAATTCACCTCCACTCATTCTTTTCCTTTCATCCACGCAGTTAGCCCAATCAACATTTGAATAAACTGATAGTTGAAAATTTTGATTCCTAGGATACCATAGGCCATAGTTCATTGTTCCTTTCAAGTATCTGAATATTCTTTTGACAGCTAACAAATGACTCTGTTTAGGTGCATCCTGATACCTTTATACCATTCCAATAGCATGCATTATGTCTGGACGGGATTTTGTGATGTAAAATAGGTTGCATATGATAGATCCATATGAATTATGATCAACATCAGGTGAGTTGTCATCCTTGCTTAACTTGCATCTAGTGACCATAGGTGTGCTCATAGGTGTATAATATTCCATTTGAAATCTTTTCAACATTTCTCTTAGATATTTCTCCTGGGAAAGAAATATTCCTTCAGACCTCTGAGTAATTTGCAGACCAAGAAAAAATAACAGTTCCCCTATAATAGACATTTCAAATTCAGACTGCATGGCAGAAGAAAACCATTGTACCAATGAAGCATTATTGCTTCCTAAGATGATGTCATCTACATAGACCAACACAATGAGAAAATCATTACCCTTTTTTTTATATATAGACTGTCATCAATTGTTCCTCTCTTGAACCCTTTATCTTGAAGATACTTATCCAGTCTGTAATATTAGGAACGAGGAGCTTGTTTAAACCCATATAAGGATTTCTTCAGCTTGCAGACAAAGTCGGGGTTATCTGACAGTTGGAAACCCTCTAGTTGTTCCATATAGACTTCTTCTTTTAGATATCCATTTAGGAAATCTGACTTGACATCCATTTGATATAATTTAAACTGTTTATGACACATGTTGTCACAATAGTTTGTTCTAGGTTGTAATAGAGCCGGGCCTTAGCACATTTTAAATGAAAAAATAATTTATCACTCAGAACTTGATTTGGGTTGTGTGCAAGTAAATTTTGAGATAACCACGAACCACTTTTGATTAGAAGCTGCCCCTTCCAAATCGAGAGGGATATCTCGAATATATTTCATGATAGGATATCCAATAAGCTTAACAATGGGAAGATCTGTGGGTAACAAAAACTTTTGAGGTTTTTAGGGTTGACGAGTTACATAGGGAGGTAGTCCATTGGGAAAGGAGTCAAATGATCAAGCAAATAGCAAGAGTGTTTTGGCAATGGAAATCCATGGAGTAGAGGTGAGATAGAAGTTGATTACAAAGAGAAGGATTTATAAAAGTATGGCAGTCAAATAAAGAGAAAACATATCAATACACAAGGAGAACTTAGCGATGAGTGAATTCCAAGCACAAATCAGTGGAAAGAGATGGTTGGGACAGAGCATCTAGCAAAGGATGAATTCTAAACCTTGATCTGTGCAAGAAACAACCTATAACCATTATTAAATAGAGCATCTAACAGAGGATGAATTCTATTACAAAATAGTTACAAATCGATAATAAAATATAGATGGAGTGATATTGAAACTAAGAAAATGGACAAACTCTGCAAGTAACATCACAAGAATCTCTTATATGGATAAAACATGCTTCTGAAATCTTATATTAAACTGAAAATGAAATATATAGCCTAGGAGTACTACTCCTATGTGTCTTTCCCCCTATCCAATGTTAAAAATATGCCTCATATAGGTCTTGAGGTCGAAAATCCTCCCAAAACAACAGTTACAATCAATTCTTGAAACTAACGACCATAGAAGATGGGCCAAACTGCTGATAATTGAGGCTACAATTATGGCTATGTATATCTAGAATAATGAAATATGTGCATAAAATGAAAGAGGATTTTGTTCCTCTGTTTGTTCTGAGAAAAAACCTCTCTCAGTTCCCTGAGATCCATTTTCATTTGCCTCATATCTGCATTTTACAAACATGTTTCAAAACAGGAAAATATGAGATCCGCAAATTAGGGATCAGAGATGGATTTGATTCTCCCAATATGTGACACCTATAGGAAAAATGAGAGGATTTTTATCTTTGATGTATTAGGCACAAAAACCTCTGACCATTGCTCAAAATGATCCTCGAGTCGCTCAGAATCATCATTTGAAAATGATGACTCAGCATAGTAAAAAATGCCACATTTCTGAAAATGAACCTCATCTTGCGGGGACTTTTGTCAAATTTTGAAGACACCATTGGAAATATTAGGATCTTTATATGTAGATCGACTATTCGAACGCAGACAATGGACTCCCTAAGGCTGAGAAAAATGGTTTTTTCCCAAGGCCGGTTTTTGCATATGACTGGAGTCTCGATTTTGGGATTTCGGGTTTCGAGGTTTTGGGTATCATGTCTTCAAGAGTTATGACATGCAAGGAATCCCGAATCACAAAACTGTGATGGGATTAATTAGGCGATAATTATTTTTCTTAATCTCTTAATTAATCACGATAAGCAATTAATCTTTAACCTTTCATGGATTTAAGTGTCAGGACTTCAATAATACTTGACGCGAGAAATCCCGAATCGTGAAATTGCGATGGGATTGATTAATAGTTAAAACACTTTTAGCTTTGTGATTAAGAACGATTAAAACATGGGCTTTTGAGGTATCAGAAATCAAAAACTTGAAACTTAAAGTACGAAGGCAGCTTGAGTCATGAAATCACGATGAGACTTGTCAACATTAATCTTTCTTATTCTTTAATTAACCCGGCTTATCCTTTAATACTTTAGTGAATTCGGGGATCGAGGCTGTAGTTATTAAAATATCTACGTCGTCCAAATCCCCAATGGCCAAAAACCTCGGACTCGTGAGCTTTTTCTCTATGTGGCTTGATAATCGATGTATGTGGTCGTTCAATTGCCAATGCTTGCATTCATTTTCCTTGTGACTCAATGCTCGAACAAATGGTACATTTCTTTGATTTTCACATGAACCCTGTCTTTGGATTTTTCGTGAGTTGGCTTGTGACTGTTGTACTACTGTGGCATTTGGAGATGATTTCAGCATTATTTGACTGAAGATGGTAGGTAGAGAACATTCAATGATGTGCATGACAGACAAATGGTCATTTTCTCACATCTACACTTTCGGTAGTTAAACACTATAAAAAAATTTATCTCCTAAGTTACCGAAAGCCAAAATTTCAATATTTGTTACAACAGAGGCTCCATCTAGGGATGGTGCTTTCCTGCAAAGCACCAAGAACAGTAGACCACGTGCCTTCATCCATTGGGCGACCTAAATTCATCCTTATCAAACTCTGAACTATGTCGCTTTACTTGCACATTTCTGAAACAAAAAACCGCTTATGCATTCATTGGGCTATGGAGTCATAATGCTTTAAAAAAAAACCATACTAGATTCCAAACTAAACCGGAAACATACTGAAAACCATTGTTGTACTCTATTTCTCAAAGTCAAGCTTATTTATATACATCACCTACTCTAACTGATATCACTGCTTTGTTCAAGTATAGGAAAACTTCCAAATCAACCAAGTGAGTATCTGACTAACAAACTTAATTATACTTCCATCTTTGAGCAAAAAAATGACAGGAGCAGCTGCAAATTTTAAAACATGCCCTAGGAATAGGTACTTACAGTTTTGAAATTCAGACTTCAAGAAGTAGGAAATAAAAAATTCAATGCCCCATATTGACTCCATATAAACTGCTACTGTATCGTAAAATTCACATAGAAATACCTCATTTTGTTGTTGTTCCAACTGACTGAAAAGTTGTTGTTGGTTTCCTTTACTGATTTGAATGTTAAATGTGGACTGCTCAATATCTGTTGGGGAAACATGCATGATCAACTGCTGATCTAAACCTATCTTCTCTCCTTCATCATATCCCTGTAATCTGAATTCAACACTATGATATGCTGCCTTATTACAACTGACAATTTTTAAGAGAGAAGAAGAGATATGTTCTTCATTTCCTACATTACTCTCTTGATAATGATCAAATGAAAATTGAGTCTGAAAATATGCATCATGGAAAAATTTCTAATCACTCTCTCCAACAATGATATCTTTAGAGGATGTATCAAAGTTAAAAGGATCTTCATTGGACTCTTGGACAACAGATTCATATCTATTTTCAACCATAGCATTCATACTTTTCTGATCATCTCTTAGTTGATAAATAGGATTTGATGAAATTTCATAAGATAAAAAATCTTTAAAATCCTCTTCATCATCACTATATTTATCAAATACTGGAAAATCAAAATAAAATCCTGAAGGTTTCTGCATTGAAAAATCAGCAATATGATCTTGAAACAGATTTCGAAAAATATCATTGTCTTCCTCATCATCAACAACCTTTACATCAAAATCTAAATCATTCTCAAACACCAAACATTCTTCACGATGGTTAAACATGACAACCACCTCTTTTTCATGAAACAAAACCTAGTCTACAAGATCTTCAAGACTGTGTGGATGTTGCAGATTTGTGTAAGAAGGGGTTGCAACATGACTGTTCATGAGCAGATCTATCTCTTCTTCTGTTAAAGGAGGAGGTGGTCTATGCAATTTATGGATCAAGAAACTATTGTTTTCTTTCTCTTCTACAGGTTGACCATGATACTGAATATCTTCTTCTTGAATATGATCACAAGAGCTATCATATCCTATTTCTTTATCAACCAACTCTTCGTCATGCTAGTCACCTTCATCCACTTGAGAAATTTATGTTGTTTCTTCATCCTCTTCAAGAGGATTTGTTTGATATTTTTGCCTTATGAATTCTATACTACAACAATCTTCAAAAAGGATTTCAGCTGAATATATCCTTTTACAATATTGATGAAAAAGTGTGTGAAAATATTTCAATGAAGGAATACTGGAATGGGGTAAAGATTTATACCAGATCCTAGCATATCTTTCCAATGAAAACATAAATAGCTTCATGAGGACATCTTCATGATGTACATTTAATTCATCCATGAGCTTTTGGAATTCAAACAAGTGTTGAGCAGGATTGTCATCTGCATATTCACCAAATTTAGGAAGGACATCTTCCCAAACTTTAATGTCTGGAACAGTCTTTGGAAAACCATAAACATTTGTAAAGTCCAGAGGAGAAAACCATGCAACAATCCGAGTAGCGAACGAAATTGACATTTTGAGACTAGTGGAGTCGTCAGCGAAATCATGTAGAGTCTACGAACCAAGGAGTCGTCAAGTGAATGATCATAGCCAATTGAATTCCTATCCCTTGTTCACCATCAAGAGATAGATATGAACTTTGTCATATCCTAGGGAAGATAACTTCGTCCTCCATCCCCAGCAACGGTGCCAGAAAATGTTGTCGCAAGAGTTGGTTCTAGATTGTAATAGAGCCAAGCCTTAGCACATTTTAAATGAAAATATAAGTTATCACTCAGAACTTGATTTGGGTTGCGTGCAAGTAAATTCCGAGATAACCATGAACCACTTTTGATTAGAAGCTTCCCCTTCCAACCCGAGAGGGATCTCTTGAATATATTTCATGATAGGATATCCAATAACTTTAACAATGGGAAAATATGTGGGTAACAAAAAGTTTTGAGGTTTTTAGGGTTGATGAGTTAGACCAGGATGTAGTCCATTGGGCAAGGAGTCAAATGATCAAGCAAATAGCAAGAGTGTTTCGGTAATGGAAATCCATGGAGTAGAGGCAAGATAGAAGTTGATTACGAAGAGAAGGATTTATAAAAGTATGGGAGCTGAATAAAGAGAAAACATATCAATACACAAGGAGCACTTAGCGATGAGTGAATTCCAAGCACAAATCAGTGGAAAGAGATGGTTGGGATAGAGCATCTAGCAAAGGATGAATTATGAACCTTGATCTCTGCAAGAAACAACCTATAACCATTATGCAACAAAGAATCTAACAAAGGATGAATTCTATTACAAAATAGTTACAAATTGAGAAGAAAAGATAGATGGAGTGATATTGAAACTAAGAAAATGGACAAACTTTGCAAGCAACATCACAAGAATCTCTGATATGGATAAAACATGCTTTGGCAATCTTATATTAAACTGAAAATGAAATATATAGCCCAGGAGTACTAATACTGTGTGTCTTTACCCCTATCCAATGTTACAAACATGCCTCATATAGGTCATGAGGTCGAAAATCCTCCCAAAACAACAGTTACAATCAATTCTTGAAACTAACGGCCATAGAATATGGTCCAAACTATTGATAAATGAGGTTGTGGTTATGGTTCTGTATCTCTTGAATCGTGATATATGTGCATAAATTGAAAGATTATTTTTTCCCTCTATTTGTTCTGAGTAAAAACCTCTCTCAGTTCCCTGAGATCCATTTTCATTTGCCTCATATCTGCATTTTACAAACATGTGTCAAAACAAGAAAATATGAGATCCGCAAATTAGGTCTCAGAGATGGATTTGATTCTCCCAATCTGTGACACCTGTAGGAAAAATGAGAGAGTATTTTTATATTTGATGTGTTAGGCACAAAAAACTCCAACCGTTTCTCAAAATGATCCTCGAGTCACTCAGAATCATCATTTGAAAATGATGACTCGTCATAGTAAAAAACGCCACATTTCTGAAAACGAACCTCATCTTGTGGGGGACTTCTGACTACCTTCCCAA
Source organism: Picea engelmannii (assembly GCA_009831015.1). Lineage (NCBI taxonomy): Eukaryota > Viridiplantae > Streptophyta > Pinopsida > Pinales > Pinaceae > Picea > Picea engelmannii. The sequence goes on along the minus strand of ML785116.1, from coordinate 1,505,851 downwards.
GATCCAAATAAAATTATGAAGACACCACTGGAAATATTAGTATCTTTAGATGTCGATCAACTATTTGAACGCAGACAATGACCTCCCCAAGACTGAGAAAAATGGTTTTTTCCCAAGGTCGTTTTTTTCATATGACTAGAGTCTCGATTTCAGGTTTTCGGGTTTCGTGGTTGTGGGTATCATGTCTTCAAGATTTATGACATGCAAGGAATCCAAAAAAAATAAATCACAATGGGATTAATTAGGCGATAATTATTTGTCTTAATCTCTTAATTAATCATGATAAGCAATTAATCTTTAACCTTTCATGGATTTAAGTGTCGGGACTTCGATAATACTTGACATGAGAAATCTCGAATCGTGAAATTGTGATGGGATTGATTAATAGTTAAAACACTTTTAGCTTTGTGATTAAGCACGATTAAAACATAGGATTTTGGGGTTTCAAAAATCGCAAACTTGAAACTTAAAGCACGAAGGCAGCTCGAGTCGTGAAATCACGATGAGACTTGTCAACATTAATCTTTCTTATTCTTTAATTAACCTGGCTTATCCTTTAATACTTTAGTGAATTCGAGGATCGAGGCTGTAGTTATTAAAATATCTACGTCGGTCAAATTCCTGACGGCCAAAAAACCCAGACTCGTGAGATTTTTCTCTATGTGGCTTAATGTTCGGTGTATGTGGTCGTTCAACTACCAGTGCTTCCATTCATTTTCCTTGTGACTCAATGCTCGAACAGATGGTACATTTCTTGCATTTTCACATGAACCCTATCTTTGGATTTTTCATGAGTTGGCTTGTGACTGTTGTACTTTTGTGGCATTTGGAGCTGATTTTAGCATTATTTGACTGAAGATGATAGGTAGAGCACATTCAGTGATGCACATGACAGATGAATGGTCGTTTTCTCACATCTACACTTTCGGTAGTTAAACACTATAAATTTTTTTCTCTCCTAAGTTACCGAAAGCCAAAATTTCAATATTTGTTACAACAACACGCATAGGCAAGAAACATTTTAATAGCTTCTAATCTTGCTACGGGCGCAAATGTTTCATCAAAATCCAGTCCTTCTATTTGAGCATATCCTTTGTAGACCAATCTAGCCTTATTTCTTACAATATTTACTTGCTCATTCATCTTGTTTTTGTAGACCCATTTGGATCCTATTACATTTTTATTTACTGGCCTAGGAACGAGTTCCCAAGTGTCATTCTTTTCAATCTAGTCTAGTTCCTCATTCATTGATTTTAACCAATTTATGTCTTTACTGGCTTCATTAAAGTTATTAAGTTCCACCATGGATATGAAGGTTATATGTGATTGCTCGGTTTCTTTTATTATCATTCTCCTAGTTTGTACACCTTTGTCTTTCTGACCAATTATCTGACTTTTAGGATGACTCTTTTGAGTAATTCTGGAGGAAGGATTTGATGTTGATTGTTGTCCCGACTCTTCTTGTCTAGGTGTCTCTTTTCCACCTTATTCATCATATTCTTGTGACATTGAGATTTGTTGTTCTTTATATTCATTATTCTCATCATCTTTTTCATCTGGCTTAGTGCTTATTCTCTGTTGATCTTTTATAGGATCTTCTTCATCAATTCAAACATCAATATAGTCTACTAATTTATGCATTATTTTGTTAAAGCATGTGTATCCTTTACTGTTAGTTTCATATCCTAAGAAGATACCTTCATCATCTCTACTATCAAATTTTCCTAGATGATCATCATTATTCTTGATGTAGCATTTACTTCCAAATACTTTGAAATTCTTGATTGATCCAGGTTGACCAAACCACAACTCATATGGATTTTTATCATTGTTCGGCCTTAGATGCACTTTGTTTAGAATATGAACAACCGTGTGAACACCCTCCACCCAAAAGGTTTGTGAAATGTCCCTTTCACTCATCATAGCCCTTGCCATCTGCTGAACTGATCTATTTTGGCATTCTACAACTCCATTTTGTTGAGGAGTACCTGGAATAGTGTATTCTCTATTAATTCCATGTCTATCATAGAATTCTTTGAAATCTCTTGACATAAATTCTCCTCCCCTGTCTGAGAGAATTTCCTTTAACTTCCTTCCTGTCTGATTCTCATCTAACACTTTAAACTTTTTGAACTACTCAAATTCATAAGATTTTTCTCTCAGAAAGGAAACCCACGTAAGTTTGGAGAAGTCATAAATGACTAGCATAAAGTAACATTCTCCTCCAGTTCCTTCTTTTTGCGATGGTCCACACAGATCCATATGATCAATTTGAAGTGTTTTCTCTGAAGATGTGAAACTCTTCAATTTGAATTGAGCCATTTGACAGGATTCACATATAGATTCATTAGGCTTAGATATTCTTGGACGGTCTTTCATAGCACCTTCATTATTGAGTTTGACAATATGATCAAAATTCAGGTGTCCAAGCCTTCTGTGCCATAACCAACTTTCATAAAGTTTGCTTAAATGACATTTCTCCTTATCTTCCTTCACAACATATACATTGTTTTCAGTTCTAACTCCTTTTGCAATCAGCTCTCATGTGTTTACTGTCTTTATTTTACAATTCTTGGCAGTGAAAGTGACTTCACATCCTCTGTCACATATATGAATGACACAAAGAATATTATTCTTTAAACCATCAAAAAATAATACATCTTGAGCTTTGATTCTTCCATTACTTAAGCTTACTAGACCTTTACCTCTAATCTTTCCTGTAGCATCATTTCCAAAGGTCACACTCCCTCATTTATTTTCTTTGAGTAATAAAAACTTACTTTTGTCACCTGTCATATGATTGGAGCATCCGCTGTCAATATACCAAGTGTCTTTTTGTCTTTGAGTTGACAACACTAATACACACTTATTATCTTCATTCTTCTTCCAAACCTTGACATTTTCATCTCTGTGATTTGAATATGGCTTATATTTTTTTAAGTGACAGTCTGTAGCTTTATGTCCATAATTATGGACGATGTAACATTCTGGTTCATTGAATAAAGGATCATAATGATTTTTATTTGTAATCTGCGTCCTTTTCCCAGCCATCACATGATTTGCAATTTGTGGTTGTTTGTTACTTGGTTGTCTCATTCTTTGTTGTGGTAGATATTTATTCCTTGGTTGTCTTGATTGCTCATGTCTAAATCTTAAAGAACAATTTACATCTTTGTGGCCACAGTTAGAGCAGTAAAAACAATATCCATAGAAAAAATCTTTATACCTAGAAAATGGATATCTTCTTTGAGTAGGTCGATTTCTTCCATGTTGAAGATTTCCTTGAGCATAGGGTGTATTATTTATTTGTTCTACATATTCAGTTCTGGTAGTTTTTCCTTCACTCCTCCTTGGTGGTTGATTCTCTTCCTTTGTTTTTGTAGGCTTAGTGTTGTCAATGGTTGTAGATTTGACAAACTTGATGGATTCTTTGTTGCTTGTTTGACTACTACTTGATCCCTCTTCATAACCCAAACCAGTTTTCAAATTTGAATTCCTTTGTTGATTCAGAATGAGGCTAATCCTTCTGAGGCTTTAATACTTGTCAGATTTTGATGATATAAGGCCTTAAATTTCTCTAGATCTTTTCTGACAGACACTACTTCAGCTTCCAATTTTTCACCTTTTGTTTCGTATTCCTTAAATTGTTGTTTGAGGACATCTTCATTCTTATTATATTCTTCTAACTTAACCTTCAATAGAACAATTTCTTCAGATGGTTCATTGCATGTTTTCTCATACCTGAGTAGTAACTATTTTTGTTTTATTTTCTTTTCTCTGAGTCTATCAATCTCTTCCATGGCATTGACAAGTTCTCCTTCAAGATCTACTACTACTTCACAATTAGTGAACTCACTTCATGTATATTCAGTGTTTATATCTTCTAAAGCTATTAGCATGATATCATTTATTTTATCTTCAATATAAGAGTCACTTCTTTCATCATCTGAGGGATCATCATCATTGTTTACACAAAGGTTTTTCTTCTTAAAATTATTCTCTTTATAGACCTTATTATGTTTCTTCTTCTCTTCATTGTCATATGTCTAATCCTTTCTTTTGTGAGGACACTTAGAATAAAAATTACCTATCTTACGACAGTTGAAACATTTGAAGGGAAATTTACCTTTGTATTTTCCTGGTCCTTTCTTCAGTCTTCTCACAAAATTTGCTTCAATATCATCTACTTCAAAGTCTGTGTTTTTCTCTACTTTAAAAGATGCCTCTCTTGTAGTGGATTTACCTTTGGTGATTCTCATTTCATAAGCAGTTAGGGTTCCAAGAAGTTAACCTAGTGTCAACATTTTGAGATTAACTATTTCCTCTATAGAAGATACCTTTGAGTTAAATCTATCAGGAAGAGATCTTAATATTTTTTGGACTAGAAAAGATTCATCTATCATTTCACCTAGGCCTTTCATAGTGTTGACAAGTTCTTCTATATGTAATAAGTACTTACTCATAATTTCGTCTTCATCCATCTTTAACTGCTCAAATTTCAATCTATGAGTCTGAAGTTTTGCGTCTTTCACCTTTTCATTACCTTCATAACTACTTATCATCTTGTCCCACTTAAATTTTAATGAATCACAGTGCATGAATTTGAAAAATTCGACTTCAGCAAGTACACTAAAGATGGCATTCATTTCTTTTGCATTAAAGCTAAACTCCAGCTTATCATATTTTTAGGCCAAGACTACAGGCTTCACATATCCCATTTCAATAACATCCCAAACATCAGCACCCAAAGACATTAAATGTGTTCTCATTCTTATTTTCCAGAAGGAAATTTTTTTTCCATCAAACAGAGGGGGTCTATTAATTGAACTTCCATCATGACTAGTCATGTTCAAGCTTATGGATCTACCTTTTATCAAAGGGAGCATCTCTGATACCAATTATTGGAAATATAACTAAGAGGGGGGGAGGTGAATCAATTATATATATAAGCTTGAAACTTTTCCTGTTATTTTTTTATTCTTTCTAGATTATTATTTAATGTGTTTCTAATAACTTAACATTCATAGATATACAATATTTGATCAATCACGCATAATACACAGAGACATTGATTTCCATGAGGAAATTGATAAGGGTGAAAACCTCTTCTTCTTAGGATGTCAATCAAGCTCCAACTTTCATGTACATCACAACCTTTGAGCTCCAACTAAAATATGAAGCTACAAACTTTGATAGAAAGATACAACTTGTTCTCTAGCACCAACTAGATGGAAGCACCAACTCCCAGGTTTCTCTAGCACCCACTAGATGGAAGCACCAACTCCCAAAATGTCTTCTAGCACCAACTAGAATTTAGAGGATTGCAATCCTCCCTAGCACCACCCTACCACCCTGATTAAATCTTACACAAATTTACTTACTTTCTATGTCTCTTATATGGTCTGTTACAGCTCCATGTCTCCTCTGCCTCCTCCAACTTCTATTACTCTATTCTTCTTCTTTACTCTGCTCTTTCTCCTGCTGCACAAAAATCACCCCTCTGTTTTGCCTCTCTTATTTCTTTATAATTTGTGTTGTCACTACATGCTATACATTGCACCTATGATCTCCAGTTAAGGTCATGTACATAGTCACATTCTACCCACATGCATAACTATCGAAAAAGAACACCATCTTCTCTGTTCTGCATATTTTCCTCACCTCGAGTCCTCTGACTGATCATCATGCAAACTCTTTGTCTTCCCTGGCAGTTATGCAGTATCTGTTCATCATCAGTGGTTGTTATCCAAAGATTAGTTGGCTTCTCTAGAAGTTATCCAAAGATTATTTGGCTTCTCTGGAAGTTATCCTAAACATGTTCATCACTAGCGGTCGTTATCCTGAGATTCTTTGGCTTCTCTGGAAGTCACAATTCTTCATCTTCTATGTCAGTTATAGTCAGAAATTTTTGGATTCTTTGGCTTCTAAGTCCCTTCCTTCATGTGACCACCGGCGATGTCCATATGCATATTCAAAAGGCGTTTCGTGATCTTGGTCTAGTGAGTTCTAGCTCCTTCTTTCGATACGACCTTGGGCGATGAACTCATGTGACCATGTGATTGTGGGCGCATCCAAAGGTGGTTTGAAACAAACTACATTTCTCCCCACAATTTACCATGAGCCTCCACGTGTCCTTTCTCCAAAATGGTGGTTTTGATTGTGACCTCCCTTCATCTTTTTAAAGTTCATGCACCTTCAACCCCCGCAATGCGACGAGACCGTCAATTTCATGATCTTGACAGTGCTCCTTAACTAACGGATCAGATCTAACCTTCTTAAATCGACGGTTGTGATTTACTTTGTGATCTGGGCTCCGGGAGTTTCAAATATCAAACCTTTCTTTCCTTGGTATGCCAATCTTCCAAAGTGGAAGATATATTGACATGTGTCCCTCTTGGATTAACGGTCGAGATATCCTTCAAGTGTCCGGACTCTAGAGATTTGAAATCTCAACTTCTCATTTCTTCTCACTGAATATCTTCTGAAATGGAAGATCTGCTGACATCTGTCCTCTTTAATCCAATGGTTATCCTCTACTCTGGGACTTCGGCCTTTTCAAATCTTCAGCGTTTCACTTTTCCATGAACATAATCAACAATCATGAGTGACTTCAACACTTAGGGCTTCGAGAGTTTCAACTCCTATGCACTCGTTTCTCTCGGAGTGCTTTCACCCGAATGCATAATATTATGACATGTACCCCTCCTAGCGATCAACGACCAGGTTCTTCTTTAGTTCTTTGGTGTTCGGGACTTCAGTACTTTAGGATAATCGTTGCTTCATTCTCCTCTAAAGTGGTCACCTACTGAATAAGTCATAGGCGGTGGTGATCCAGATTATTTTTGGCACGAAATGAGATCGGAGATATAACAAAGAAATGCACAGAGATATCGAATATATTCAATAATATAACAGAAATGTATAAAAGATGAAACAATAAACACAAATATACAATAAAACATGATTTCTATTAATGAAAGAAATGTACAGAGGCTGTAAAAATACAAAGTGAAAGACTCACTAGAATGGTGGCAACTTATCTCTGAGAAGAGATGTGACGGCTACTCGCATTCACAAGAAGATGATTACAATGAGGCTCTGAAGGCCTTTTTACAATAAACAGGAATGCCAAAAACGCTAGACATCCAAAAACCTAACTCTAGGAGATGAAGCGCCAAAAGTCATGTGGGCCCCGTTTGGGTAAGTTTGTACATCAACTTCCCGGGGTCGTAACTTTTGCATACGATCTTTTTTTTAGGCGTATGATAGCTAGTTGGAAAGGTATCATTGAGGAGATTAATTTTAGGGGCTCAATAATTCCTTTGGCTATCATTGAGAACCTTGATCTCGAAAAAACTTCATTTGGGCCCTCAAAATGGCCCTGGAAGTTAAAAACTACTAAAAATAGTAAATTGTCAAACTTGCCAGAAAACTATTTTGAGCCAGTCAGGAAAGGTGGGTGGCCATCGATATCCACTTGGATCAATCCTCCATCCTTAGGAAGCAATGGTATCCATTGCGTTGAGTTCCCAGGGGAGAGGGAAAAGTGTTTGTTGAATCTGCATCTTGGTGAGCTGCTTGCCTTGCTGGAGACGTCGCGCTGCTCAGTTTGTGGAAGTCTATTACGGACTTGTTGAGGATGAGGTTGTTCAACAAGTTGGGCTACATGAGAGGATGATGTGCAGAAGGAATATTTGTGCTTTGATGCAACCTTGTTAAACTTCTCCTGTTGGTTGCAGTGTCGTTTTGTTCCCCTTTTGAATAGATTGTGAAGAAGCTAAATTTTGCAGAATGAGATACTACCTTGCGACACTTTTTAGGTGGAATAGTAGTCGGAACTACCTCTGGTATTCTGTAGAGATGACCCCCCAGAGAAACAATGACACTACAGGGTCGAGACTCATAAACATCATGGCGCTTCCACATATATGGTTGACCCAAGAGAACATCACAGAAATCTAGTGGGGAAACATCACATAATACCTCATCCTTGAAGGGTTGGATGTCGTATGACAATCAACATTTCTTGCTGGCATGAAGATATTGACCTTGGCAAATCCACCCGATGTTGTATGGTTTTAGGTGTAGTGTTGTCGACAATCCCAACTGTTTGACAACCTCTGCTGAGATGAGGTTCTTCTGGCTTCCACTATCAACAATAAAATGCGGCGGGGTCCCCTTCATTGACATATTTGAATGAAAAAGGCACTCCCCCTCTTCATGATCTGTTAGTTCTTCTGGTTGAATTGTTGTGGTCACGACAATAGCAGTGGGGTCTGCGCCAATGATCTGTCGTTTACCAGTATTTTCAGAATAAGATTCTGAATCAGGGTTCGGCTCCTTGTCTTTGATCTCGGCCACCAATGAATGTTTTGAGTGACATTCATTAGTGTTGTGCCAGAGTATTTTGTGGAAATCGCACCATTTTCCGGTGTCCTTTGTTTTCTCGTGACCCTTCTTTTCATGTGGCTTGGAATGGTTTTTGGGAGACTGTCTGTTATGGTTGTCTTTGTCATACTTCGGTTGTTGTAGATTTGCAAAACCGAACTCCTGTTTATTCTGGTGCTTAAATTTCTTCTCGATTTTAACAGCATATCGATATGTAGCACCAAGTGATGAGATGTCCAAAAAATCCATTTCAGTTTGGATGTATCTATGTAGAGCCCCATGGTATTTCAGAACCAAATGTCATTCGAATTCTTTGATACCTAGCTTGGTGCGTAAGGTATGGAAGGTATTGGTGAAATCTAGAACTTCTTGGCCCCTCTCTTGCCACAGTGTGGTCCATCTCATGTACTGGTCCTCATACTTTCCAACAGGGTAATATTGTTCCTTTACCGCATCCACAAAAAAATCCCAAGTGGGCTCGACCCCATATATTCTAGACTCCTCTGTGGAGCTTTTCTCCCAGTAAGTTTTCCACCAATGTTTGAAATGAGGGAGAGCTTTAAGGAGTGAGAAGGTGATATTTTCTTTGTCGAAAAAATTGTGAACAAAGAAATAACCTTCTAGCAGAGTTAACCATTTTTCTAGGGCTTTTGCATCTATCTGTCCTTCAAATAAAGGAATATCAAAATTAACGTGTACCTTGAAAGGTGAGGTTCTTCCAAAGTGGATGCTTGATGAAGATGTGCCTATTGTTATTGGTGGAAATTAAAGGATGTGGGAAAAATTCTCCATCATTTCGTCCCTCTGTCGGGTGAGAAGTTGCTCAAGCAACAGACTGATAGGATCGTCTACTCTATCATTTTTCTTTTCTTACGCCATTGAGGGTTTATTGGGTGTGCAATATCGATTTTATTCAAGAGAGACAAGCTCGAGACCCAACTTGATATACTCGGACCTCGTCGGGGACATGCACTGAAAAAATGATCAAGAACAGCCTGCTCTGATACCACTGATCCGGATTATTTTCGGCACGAAATGAGATCGGAGATATAACAAAGAAATGCATAGATATATCACAGATATTCAATAATATAACAAAAATGTATGATATATGAAACTATAAACACATATATATATTGTAATACACAATTTCTATTAATGAAAGAAATGTACAGATACTGTAAAAATATAGAGTGAAAGACTCGCTAGAATGGTGGCAGCTTATCTCTGAGAAGAGATGTGACGGCTACTCGCATTTGCAAGAAGATGATTACAATGAGGCTCTGAAGGCCTTTTTATAATAAACAGGAATGCCAAAAACCCTAGATATCCGAAAACCTAACCTAGGAGATGAAGCGCTAAAATTCATGTGGGCCCCGTTTGGGTAAGTTAGTACATCAACTTCCCGGGGTCGTAACTTTTTCATACGATCTCTGTTTTAGGCGTATGATAGATCGTTGGAAAGGTATCATTGAGGCAATTCATTTTGGGGGCTCAACCATGCCTTCGACTATCGTTGAGATCCTTGATCTCAAAAAACTTTCATTTGGGCCCTGAAAATGGCCCCGGAGTTTAAAAAATGCTAAAAATAGTAAATTGCCAAATTTGCCAAAAAATTGTTTTGAGCCAGTCGGAAAAGGTGTGTGGCCATAGATATCCACCTTTATAAATCCTCCCTCTTTAGGAAGAAATGGTATCCATTGCATTGAGTTCTCGGGGGAGAGGGAAAAGCATTTGCTGAACCTTCATCTTGGTGAGTTGCTTGCCTTGTTGGAGACGTCGCGTTGCTCAGTTTGTTGAAGTCTGTCACAAACCTGTTGAGGATGAGGCTATTCAGCAAGTCAGGCTACATGAGAGGATAGTGTGCAGAAGGAATCTTTGCACTTTGCTACAACCTTTTCAACCTGCTTCTGTTGGATAGAAGGTGCTTGGGGCGAAGCTGTAATGGTTGTAGTGTCCTTTTGTTCCCCTTTTGAATAGATTGTGAAGAAGTTGAATTTTACAGTATGAGATACTACTGTGCAACACTTTTTAGGTGGAATAGTAGTCAAAAATACCTCTGGTATTCTATAGAGATGACCCCCCAAAGAAACAATGACACTGCGGGGTCGAGACTCATAAACAACATGGAACTTCCACATATATGGTTGGCCCAAGAGAATATCACAGACATCTAGTGGGGCAACATCACATAACACCTCATTCTTGAAGGGTTGGATGTCGTATGACAATCGACATTGTTGGCTGACACGAAGATCTCGACCTTGGAAAAGTCACCCGATGTTGTATGGTTGTAGGTGTGGTGTTGTCGACATTCCCAGTTGTTTAACGACCTCTGCTAAGATGAGGTTCTTATGTATTTCACTATCAACAATAAAATGCAGCGGGGTCCCCTTCACCCACTTCTATGAATGAAAAAGGTACTCCCCCTCTTCAGGATCTCTTAGTTCTTCTGGTTGAATTGTTGTGGTCGCGACAATAACAGTGGGGTCTGCGTCAATGATATGTCCTTTACCGGTATTTTCAGAATCAGATTATGAATTAGGGTTCAGCTCCTTGTCTTTTATCTCGACCACCAATGATTGTTTTGAGCGACATTCATCAGTGTTGTGCCAGGGGATTTTGTGGAAATCGCACCATTTTTCGGTGTCCTTCTTTGTCTTCTCGTGACCCTTCTTTTCATGTGGCTTGGACTGGTTTTTGAGAGACTGTCTGCTATGGCCGTCTTTGTCATACTTTGGTTGTTAAGCTTTCCAGACCTAAACTCCCATTTATTCTGGTGATTAAATTTCTGCTTGATTTTAACAGCATATCGATAAGCAGCACCGAGTGATGAGATGTCCAGAAAATCCATTTCAATTTGGATGCATCTGTGTAGAGCCCCACGGTATTTCAGAACCAAATGTCATTCATATTCTTTGATACCTAACTTGGTGCACAAGGTATGGAAGGTATTTTTGAACTCCAGAACTGCTTAGCCCTCTCTTGCCGCAGTGTGGTCCATCTCATGTACCGGTGCTCATAGTTTCCAACAGGGTAATATTGTTCCTTTACCGCATCCACAAGAAAATCTCAAGTGGGCTCGGCCCCATATATTCTAGACTCCTCTATGGAAATTTTCTCCCAGTAATTTTCCCACCAATGTTTGACATGAGGGATAGCTTTAAGAAGTGCGAAGGTGATCTTTTCTTTTTCGAAATAATTGTGAACAGAGAAATAGCCTTCTAGCAGAGTTAACCATTTTTCTAGGGCTTCTTCATCTATCTGTCCTTCAAATAAAGGAATATCAAAATTAACTAGTACCTTGAAAGGAAAGGTGCCTCCAAAGTTTCCTCTTGGTGAATATGTTCCTATTTCTATCGGCAGTCGTTGACGAATGTGGGAAAAATTCTCCATCATTTCGTCCCTATGTCACGTGAGAGCTTGCTCAAGCAACAGACTAGTATGATCATCTGCTCCATCGTTTTTATTTTCTTCCATTATTGAGGGTTTCTTGGGTGTGCGAGAGTGATTGTCTTAAAGAGAGACAATCTTGAGACCCAACTTTCTATACTCGGACCTCGTCGGGGACATGCACTGAAAAAACGATCAAGATCAACCTGCTCTGATACCACTGATCCAGATTATTTTTGGCACAAAATGAGATCGGAGATATAACAAATAAATGCACAGAGATATCACAGATATTCAATACTATAATAGAAATGTATTAGAGATGCAACCATAAATACAGATCTACAGTAATACACAATTTCTATTAATGAAAGAAATGTACAGAGACTGTAAAAATACAAAGTGAAAGACTCGCTAGAATGGTGGCAGCTTATCTCTGAGAAGAGATGTGACGGCTACTCACATTTGCAAGAAGATGATTACAATGAGGCTCTAAAGGCCTTTTTAGAATAAAAAGGAATGCTGAAAACCCTAGACATCCAAAAACCTAACCCTAGGAGATGGAGTGCCAAAAGTCATGTGGGCCCTGTTTGGGTAAGTTAGTACATCAAATTCCCGGGGTCGTAAATTTTGCATACGATCTTCGTTTTAGGCATATGATAGCTCGCTGGAAAGGTATCGTCAAGGAGATTCATTTTGGGGGCTCAATGATGCCTTCAACTATAATTAAGAACCTCTATCTTGAAAATCCTTCATTTGGGCCCTCAAAATGGCCTCGGAGTTAAAAATTGCTAAAATTAGTAAATTGCCAAATTTGCCAGAAAACTGTTTTGAGCCAGTTGAAAAGGGTGGGTGGCCACCGATATCCACCTGGATCAATCCTCCCTCCTTAAGAAGAAATGGTCTCCATTGTATTGATTTCCATGGGGAGAGGGAAAAGTGTTTGCTGAATCTGCATCTTGGTGAGTTGCTTGCCTTGTTCGAGACGTCGCGTTGCTCAGTTTGTGGAAGTTTGTCATGAACCTGTTGAGGCTGAGGCTATTCAAAAAGTTGGGCTACATGAGAGGATGGTGTGTCAAAGGAATCTTTTCACTTTGCTACAACCTTTTCGACCTGCTTCTATTGGATAGAAGGTGCTTGGGGTGAAGTTGTAGTGGTTATAGTGTCCTTTTGTTCCCCTTTTGAACAGATTGTGAAGCAACTGAATTTTGCAGTATGAGATACTACCTTGCAGAAATTTTTAGGTGGAACAGTAGTCGGAACTACCTCTGGTATCCTATAGATATGACCCCCTAGAGAAACAATGACACTACAGGGTCGAGACTCATAAACAAGATGGCGCTTCCACATATATGGTTTGCCCAAGAGAACATCATAGACATCTAGTGGGGAAACATCACATAATACCTCATCCTTGAAGGGTTGGATTCCATATGACAATTGACATTGTTGGCTGACACGAAGATCTCAACCTTGGCGAAGCCACCCTCTGATGTATGGTTGCGGGAGTGGTGTTTTCGACAGTCCCAAATGTTTGACGGCCTCTGCTGAGATGAGGTTCTTTTGGCTTCCGCTATCATCAATAAAATGCATCGGGGTCCCCGTCACCCACATATGTGAATGAAAAAGGTGCTCCCCCTCTTCAGGATCTGTTAGTTCTTCTAGTTGAATTGTTGCGGTCGCAACAATAATAGTGGGTTCTGCATCAATGATCTGTTCTTTACCATTATTTTCAGAATCAAATTCTGAATTAGGGTTCAACTCCTTGTCTTTGATCTCATCCACCAATGATTGTTTCGAGAGACATTCATCAGTGTTGTGCCAGGGGATTTTGTGGAAATAGCACCATTTTTCGGTGTCCTTCTTTGTCTTCTCATGACCCTTCTTCTCATGTGGCTTGGACTGGTTTTCAGGAGACTGTCTGCTATGGACATCTTTTTCTGATCCGAAATCGGATTCAGAAGCCTGTCAGGGCATGAAAAATGCTCAAAAATGAAAGTGCTCAGAATCTGACGAAACCAACACCATTGTGTCCGGCTCATCTTCCCGATTTCGGCGGTATATTTACTTTTTCAAATGGACTCCGTATGCGAAAGTTATCGCGTTCTGATCGGAAGCCCAAACAGGTAAAAAGTCAAAGGTCAACTGGTCAAAAAGTCAACGTTGATGTCATCATGCTGACTGTGCAGGAGATGACGTGGCACTCTCTGGCTGATGGTGATTGGACAGGTTTT
>ML785116.1:1475914-1489602 GCA_009831015.1 Picea engelmannii | reverse complement strand
CACGAAGGAGGATGGATTACCAGCGAAGCAAGAAGAACACCGTGAAGGAAAGAAAGCAGTCACTTGGTTCTGCCAGAAGTGGATGTCTCAACTTCATTGTATTTTGCTTCCATTAATGTAATCAGATCCAGAGCAAGCCGGGTAGCCTATCCCGATCTTTTCGAGTGGTCAGTAACCTTTTGGGGACCAAAAGGTCTTATTGTTGGGAGGTGTGATCCGAAATCGGATTCAGAAGCCTGTCAGGGCATGAAAAATGCTCAAAAATGAAAGTGCTCAAAATCTGACGAAACCAACACCATTGTGTCCGGCTCGTCTTCCTGATTCCGGCGGTATATTTACTTTTTCAAACGGACTCCGTATGCGAAAGTTATCGCGTTCTGATCGGAAGCCCAAACAGGTAAAAAGTCAAAGGTCAACTGGTCAAAAAGTCAATGCTGATGTCATCATGCTGACTATGCAGGAGATGACGTGGCACTCTCTAGCTGATGGTGATTGGATAGGTTTTGCTGATTGGGCAGACATGTGGTAGGCAATTGGACCAGTCAATGGTTGACAAGTGGCATTTGTCCGTTGAATGGGAAAGTGCCACGTGGCCCAGTCATGGGCAGCCACGTGGCACCCAGTCAAAGTCAAAGTGGCAGGTTTAAAAAAAAATTGGGGTCCATGGGTTTTGAACCCATGACCAACCACTAAGCCTAAGCGCCTTCACTTTAGTCCTGTAACCAATGCACCACATTATTTTATGTTATTAGAACCCACAAAATTAATTATATTGTATGGTATTGCGCATAAAGGAGGAGAGGGGCCAGCGCTTAGCCCTTTGGGCTAAGCGCTTGGCCATATGGAGTCCATATAACCTTTCCAAAGGAGCGCGCGCCCAAGACTAAGGGGCTTAAGCCCGTTTGTAACTATTATATGGTTATAAAGTGGTTTTTCAACCAATTTTGGGTTTTTTAATAATGTTTAGCCCATTTTTAATGTAATTAACTCATTTTTAAGGGGTATTGGGCATTTTTAGAGCCTAAATTCGTGGAGGAAGTTGGAGATGGATAACTAACTCCCCCACTATTTAACCAAGGCCATTTTGAGGCCATGGGAGAGCCTTTGGAGAGATTTTGGACGGTTTTGGAGAGCAAAGATGCTGAGGCAAAACCAAGTCAAAGCCAGTTTGAGGCAGGGAAGTTGTTGAGGAGGAGATGCTGTCGGACGATTTCTGAGAGCTCGGGACATCCGTTTCAGGTGCCGTAAGTTGTGCAAGATTCTAGAGATCTGGACGAACGTGACCAGATCATTCTGGAAGCCAATTGGCATTGTAAAGATGTACTATTAAGCTTTCAAACAGAAATAAAGAAGCCTCCCCCACAAGAGAAAAGGCCCGGAGACGTAGGCAAAGTTGCCGAACTCCGTTATCAACCTCTGTGAATTATGGTTTGCTGTTCTTCATTGCATTTCAGATTTTCATATATGTTAATGGCTGTATAATTCATTTTCTTTTCTCACTCCTTCGTTAAGATTCCCAATGGTCAATTAATTCATGCAAATTAAACTCAACCATAAGTCATTTCAAAAAATCCTGACGGATCATTTTCATACTTTCGTTGTTGCAGATATGAAAACCCGAACTCCCATTTATTATGGTGCTTAAATTTCTTCTCGATTTTAACAGTGTATCAATAAGCAACACTGAGTGATGAGATGTCCAAAAAATCCATTTCAGTTTGGATGTATCTGTGTAGAGCCCCACGGTATTTCAAAACCAAATGTCATTCGGAGTCTTTGATACCTAGCTTGGTGTGCAAGGTATGGAAGGTATTGGTGAACTCCAAAACTACTTGGCCCCTCTCTTGCCGCAGTGTGGTCCATCTCATGTACTGGTCCTCATAGTTGCCAACAGGGTAATGTTGTTCCTTTACCGCATCCACAAAAAAATCCCAAGTGGGCTCGACCCCATATATTCTAGACTCCTCTGTGGAACTTTGCTCGCATTAAGTTTCCCACCAATGTTTGACATGAGGGAGATATTTAAGGATTGCAAAGGTGATCTTTTCTTTGTCATAAAAATTGTGAACAGAAAAATAACCTTCTAGCAAAGTTAACCATTTTTCTAGGGCTTCTTCATCTATCTATCCTTCAAATAAAGGAATATCAAAATTAACTTGTACTTTTAAAGGCAAGGTGCTTCCAAATTGGTCGCTTGATGAATATGTTCTTGTTGCTATCGGCATATGTTGAAGGATGTGGGAAAAATTCTCCATCATTTCGTCCCTCTGTAGCGTGAGAGCTTGCTTAGGCAATAGACTGATAGGATCGTCTACTCCGTCATTTTTCTTTTCTTCCACCATTGAGGGTTTCATGGGTGTGAAAGAGAGATTTTCTTCAAGAGAGACAAGCTTGAGGCCCAACTTTCTATACTCGAACCTCGTCGGGGACATGCACTGAAAAAATGATCAAGAACAACCTGCTCTGATACCACTTATCCAGGTTATTTTCGGCACGAAATGAGATCAAATATATAACAAAGAAATGCACAGAGATATCACAGATATTCAATAATATAACAGAAATGTATCAGAGATGCAACCATAAACATAGATATACAGTAATACATGATTTCTATTAATGAAATAAATGTACAGAGACTGTAAAAATACAAAGTGAAAGACTCGTTAGAATGGTGGCAACTTATCTCTGAGAAGAGATGTGGCGGCTACTCGAATTTGTGAGAAGATGATTACAATGAGGCTCTCAAGGCATTTTTACAATAAACAGGAATGCCAAAAACCCTAGACATCCAAAAACCTAACCCTAGGAGGTGAAGCACCAAAAGTCATGTGGGCCCCGTTTGGGTAAGTTAGTACATCAACTTCCTGGGGTCGTAACTTTTGCATACGATCTTCATTTTAAGCATATGATAGCTCATTGGAAAGGTATCATCGAGGAGATTCATTTTGGGGGATCAATGATACCTTTTTATATCATTAAAAACCTCTATCTCTAAAAACCTTCATTTGGGCCCTCAAAATGGCCCCAGAAGTTAAAAACTGCTAAAAATAGTAAATTGCCAAATTTGCCAGAAAATTGTTTTGAGCCAATTGGAAAAGGTGGGTGGTCATCGATGTCCACCTGTAGCAGGTGGAGAATGATTTTTGTTGGTTAACACTTCCACTTACACTGTCCTTCCACTAAACTAGATGAATGGTTAAGAATGCACCCGAAGTGATCTCCAGATCGGACGACTGAGAGCAACTTCGGACCTTCATCCTTCGGGAATTTTGACATTTGTTGTATATAAAACTTCTGAAGTAAATCACCTACAGTGATGTAGATTTATTACGTCACTTTTTGACATGGCACAAGCCAATTTCCTCTTAACACTTGTCATCATATGATTATTCCATGTGTACTTGCTGACGTGGTCTTCCACATGTCCTGGCTGAAGTGGTCTTCCACATGTCCTTGCTGACATGGGTGAGACATGTAGGTAGTGTAGTGGAGGTGGAGGTAGATCATGGTAGTGAAGTGTGACGTGTAGCGAGTAGTGGAGTGTGACTTCAGAGTGTGGAGGTGGTATGTATGAGTGGTTTGGTGATTTGATCGGAGGGGGGGTTAGGCGGTAAGTGGTAATGAGAGAGGGGGGTCTGAGTTGACAAGAAGGTGACATGTATGAGGGTCCCACATGAGAAATACCACCAACTCAGACCCCCCCCACAGTTAAAGGCAGAAAGGTCGAGGGGGTCTGATATGCCCTATCAACCATAGATCTGAGTGCTCGATTATCGTCCGCTGAGATTAGCACACCCTTCTTCTAAATTATCATGTCCTTCCACTTATTTCGATATGACGGCTGACAAAAATTCGGGTGATCAAAATCTCATATCTCAACCCTTTCTTATCCTATCCTATCCTTCCATTTAAATCAATCTGACAGCTGACGGAAATTCGGATGATCGAATTCACAATCATTCTACCTCGTTTATCCTATCCTTCATTAATTGAATCCGACGGTTGTTGGTCCTCTAGATCGGTGATCCAATGACCACTGTCACTCTTCCTCCTGAGCTTCTGAAATCTCCGAATTAGAATGATTTATAAGTGTTCTCGGGTCTCAAGCTTTGCTCCTTCTGCGAGTTTGTCTCTTGGACCCCGTCTGGAAACCGCTATCTCTTCTCAGCTTTCTCAAGGTTTGGTTCGTTTTTGTTCTTTCCATCAATGAAAATCACATTCTTCCTGTAAACATGCCAACAATATTTTCCATTTTGTAGTTCCTCTGTGCAATTTCTATCCTGTATACCAATTTTTTTTTATCCCTTATAATGTGTGAAGAAAATGATGAGGCAATTCCTCTGGTGGTTTCATTCTCCATAGCGTTCTTCACTTCTCCAAATTTTTTGTTGGTTCCCCATGTCTGTCATATTTCTGCAGTTGGTTGCTTCCCTGTTCTACGCCAAACTTAATGCGTAGTAACCTCTTACATTGGTACTAGTCCTTAATTGTTTCTTTGTGTGCACCCCACCATATTGCAGGTGTTTCCTTGAGTTCTCTATCCAGGGCTAAGAGCCTCTAATTTTATAACACTTCATCTTCATACTGTGTTAAGAATGATTCTAATTCATTCAACCATGGAAGCTGGGAGGTTCCCTTATCTCTGTACCTACCCATATTATTGTGTGGTCTATTATTGTGCATCTTCTTGTGGATACTTCGTGTAACCTATGCTGCCAATTTTCTAAGATCATATTTGAGTCTGACACACATGATGTGATGCTTCTCCAACTGAGTACACCATCTGTAGTCAGGTTCACATAATCTTCTTCTCGCGTGGTTGTTTTGTATAACTGGTTAATTTCCTTCAGGTCCAAGCAAGTAGGTTCTACAACCCTTTCCCCTTCATATGAGTCTAATGACGCAATGACTCTGTATTCTCCTGACTCGAACGTCATATTCCTCATCTTCAAGTTGATTATGGCCTGATTTTAAAATGCCCAATCCAGGCCAAGCAATGTCGGATAATGTGTTGTTCCATCCACTATATCGATTACTTCGAAGTTGGCTTTAGTGCACACTCTATCCAGATCTATTGTCACTCCTTTTAGTCTTCCAATTGGTATAACTTTGTGTTGATTTGCTAGTTTCAGTTGAACAGGTGAATATCCTAATGTGGGTTCTCCCATACATTCCCATGTCTTCTTGGGTAGCACATTTACTTCAGATCATAAATCCAATATAATATATTCCATGTTGAAATATCCAATGTTGGCGTTCAGTCTGAATTCCCTGTTTATTATCCTTCTTGTATGCAGATGATTAAATGTTTTTTGTTCTATCTTTCCTTCTACCTCTATGCTACATATTTCTAGCATATTTTGTAATACTTACTTACTTATTATAACATGGGATTTCAAAAAAACCTTAATCATAGTTACTTGTCCCAGAGGTTGTGCATCTTTTGTGTGATCCAATGATGGAGGCATCTCATGCGCTGGTACTTCCTTATTATACAATGTAGTTCATTTCGATGCAATGTATGGCTTCATGAATTCTTGTCTAGCCTTCTTGAATATCTCCTTTTCTTTCTGTGCATCAAACTGCTTCTTTGTTTTGGCATTATTCTTGACCCATTGGTGTTGTGTTGGCTCTTGTCTTATTGCATCGTTTTTTATTTTATCTCATCCCCATCTAACTATGTTGATGTTTCTTCATTCATCCCTTGCTTCTACTGAAATCCATCAAACATTATGTTTGTTTTGATTTCTCTTCTCCTGGATATTCCCTAATAGTGTCGGACATTCTTCTGTGTCATGATCTGATGTGAGACAATGCATACAGGTCGTGGGTGGAAGTGGGCATTGTCTTGCATAGTGTCTTGGTTGTTGACAGTTGTGGCATACCATTGGTCCTATGCCTCTTCCAAAGCCTCCTCTTTCTCTTCCTCCACCTCTGTAGATAGCTCGATCCCCTCATGGTGCATTATACTGAGGTGCCTGGTTATACTGCGAGGGATTATAGTGTGGTTGCATGGTATTTTATTGTGGTTGTGTAGTGTTATATTGTTGTTGCACAGTGTTATATTGTTGTTGCGTAGGGTTATATGAGGTTGATACTTGGTTAAAATGTGGTGTGTCTTGCCCAGTCATCATTTCTACCTGCACCCTATATGCATCTAATGTTCTTTCCCTCATGAGGTCCATGGTTTTGTAATATTTTTCATCATGGCCTATTGACTTGAACAAGTTTCAATACGAGCTCTTCGGTATTGTTTGGTACTTCTACATCATTGGGAAATTATATGAATCATGTCCCTATTTCTTACATATCTCACACCATATTCCTCATGTTGGAATCAGGTTTAGCATTCCCACTACCATGTAGTGCACAAATGTTGGACATTCATTCATATGGTGTCCTTATGTCCTACATGTGGTACACCAAACAACTTCTCTTTTGTCCCTGCCTTTGTTCTGGTTTAGCTGGAATGTTAAGTTCTTCAGATCCTCCTTCAACACCTCTATGGTTGGATTTGTCTTCTGATATTGGTTCTCTTCCAGTTGTAGGGATGCTTGTAGAGCCTTTGCCTGTGTCTGAAACTTCTTTTGTCACAACGGATATTTCAAGTGTGGTAGCAGTGAATTGACGAACTGATTCCTATGTTGCATATCTTTCATGACATATTTTGTCTTTCCTTTCAATCATTTGAATATCTGGTCAACATCCCATACAGATTCTCATGGCTTCTTTCTAATATCTATCATCTCATTCATGTATTGATCATCTGAAATAGGCTTTTGGAACTCATTTATCATCATCTTCTTGATATCTCCAATTGTTTTGGTTGTCCCTAGCGGACTGTTTGTAGCTAAACTCATGTACCAATCTAGTGTGTGATCTCTTAGCGTGATAGATAACTTTGAAATTTTAGTGTCCTTTTTTGTGATATGTTTCTCCTCCCAGATATTTTCATAGATAAATGGGTTCTTCTCTGAGTCCTATGATGCCTCTCCTTTGAATTTTGGTAACCTAATGGTGCATGTCCTGCCATCCTGAATGTTGAACTAATACCTATGTGCGGTGTAGATACTTGAATAATGCTTCCTAAACTAGCTCCCCTAGTTTTTTTTCCTTTTGTATATGTGCTTCCTAATGTCTTCCTTCTCCCGAAATTTGGTTTCTAAATGGTGGTGTTCTTCTTGGTGTATTAGTGGCACATGGGTTTATGGGTTCCACACTGACACTAATATGGATAGTATTTTTTCCTTCTATTCCCTATCTTGGACCTATCATCTTCCTCTCATATTTTGCGTGAAGGATTTCCTTAATATGATCCACAACCCGTAGATTATCTACCTCCTCTTCATCACTTTCCAAGCCTTCCCTCACGACTACGGATATCTTCTTGGTGTTCACCTTAAATTGGTAGGGTACTCCACTGTGCGTATTTCCAGTTGTTTCCATGATCCTGTTGATCTGGTCTTATTCCATCATAATTGGTTCCAAGACCTCATCCTTCTTTCCTTTATCCACTTCTCTTTCCATTTATCCTTCTCCTGTCAGTGCTTGCCCCTTCCCCCATGCACACATGGAAGTCTAGTTGTCTTACTACATTATCATTACACCTTTTTTATATAGTGATATCTTAATGGAAGTATATAACGATATGATGTGCGTACCTCGAGGTCCCTTCAAGAACTCTTTTTCATATGCATTGTAAAAATTCGTTGTATCTACTGCAAATTCTGTGATAAATCCTATAACAATGTTATTTATCCAGAAATATACTGGACGCGTAAACTTATTATAAACTTGTTGTAATTGTGCGATCTCTTCAGGATTCCACTCTAGTTGTCTAATCTTATTGGTAGGATGCTTGTATTTCAATATTTTTATCCACTACTGCAATATATGCGTAAAATCGGAGAAAAATACTTCATGCAAGTCATTGAATACGTACTTGTCCAAATATTTGCGCGGTGTCAACTTCGGATTTATGTTATCTTTCTGCACAAACTCTATCTCTACACATTCCCTTTTAGATTCTCATTCTCTCAATGTATTGTATCCATTCTAACATTCCTTTGAAGCATATTCCATAAATATCACATACTCAATCCCATTTTCTTCCAACCAACCAGCAATGGAACCATTTGTTGGGTTTTTACTCTTCTTGTATTGGTATTTGTCTTACTTAGGATTCCTTATAGGTTATTCTGATTCTTATCTTACTATCATAGATTGACCCTGGTTATGATTTGATAAGCTCCCAACAAAATCCCTTTAAAAATATCGGCCTCTCTGGTAGACCAGAAGGCAACGTAGCACACAGAGTGTATTGCGCAGTCTCACCTGAGATAGCTCTATGGGTGGTTGCAATACTTAGGTGTTTTCAACCTAGGAATGAGCGTAGATCTGCAGTTATACTCTATAATATTTATCCATTCAGTCTAACATCTAATTATAACAGTCATTCTATTCATGCAAGTGGAATACCATATCTAAATAGTTAATTCATTCATCTAACATTCAGAAATTAATCAACCATAAAGACGCATACATTCATTCACATAACACAGGTGTTACCTTGGTTCACCACCTCATGAGATACATCCACAAAGATTTGGCTCTCAATATTTTATTATGGTTCAGTAATATATCACACCGCGCTTGTTTAAAATCTTAGGTCTCACTCTCTTCCACATGCTCCTCGATCCCTATGAGGATGATTGGATTGCACCAGGATCCTCAACCTACAATCTAACCCTCGGGATAATTACGGCCCAAGAACTCCGATCAATGATTATTTTTATCTTACGCTCGAATCCAACGGTTCGTATCTGATCTCCTATGCAGCTCTGCTTCCCTCCAACGAAGGATTTCTCAAATTTTCAATGGCTTGGCCTTTGATCTCTCCACTATAGGGTCAACTCCTTGTCCTCTTCTTTCTTTCTCAAACTGCTACACCTCCTGAGCTTTCAAACATAATCAAAGTGTTCTCTCAGAGCCCTCCTCGCACCCTATAACTTCAAATTTGACCAATTCCAGGTCATAATTTGCTAGAATAGATATTAAATTAAGAATATCTCAACACTTGGCCAAATTTCTCAATTTTCCCATGAATTTAACAATAGAAATTGGGGATTTTCCCAATTCCATGCAACTACTTCTAATTTTTACCATGGACTCACTATAACTTGAAATTTGGCCACTTCAAAATCAATTCTCTGTGAAAGTTCTCTTCAATTCATCTTTCTCGGCCCATCTAGGCTCATTGTTGAAAACTTGAGCTCTAATACCATTTTGTAACGTACCAGGACATGCATAGGCTGGCCACGCCACTTCAAGCTTGTTTATGGACTTCTTTCAACTTTTAATCTAACTTTTAATTAATAGAGATGCATGAAATATTCACAAGCATAGATCAATATTCATGCTACAAAAGAAATAAACAATGTGTCATGCACAACAAATAACTACTAGACAGGCACATTATAATACATCTCTCAAAGATAATTAAATACACAATGGAATATACATTATATGGAAAACATAGGGAGAACTTCTATTTTCAAGAAAACATTCACCAACTAGCTGCAGACCAAGGACGTTCCTCCCAACCATAGACATTGTTGTTAATTTACTCTCAACAATAGGTCACCCTCGACCCAGGGCTATGAATCCACAAGGACGATTCCTAGGCCAAATATGAAACACACAACAGTTGGCTAAATAGCTCTTAGGTTTCCCAACCACACAACAATTCTAAATTTCCAGTTCTCTTTCCCCTTCATCCTGCACAACCCAAAGAAATTAACAACTTTCTCTGCCATGTAGTCCCTGAGGTTGTTCCATTTCTCTCCAAGGCTCCAGGGCTACTGGTCAGGAAATCTATGTGTTCGAAACTCCATGGATTCTCATATGTGGACAGTTATTTCCAAAATTCCATCAATCTCATGCACTCAAACATCCATTCCCCCCTAGAATGGTCATTAATTTGTTACAGCCAATTATCAATGTCCCCTCCTCCAACCATTAATTTACATGCTCCCCCCTAAGAGAAAACAAATTCAACAAGAGTGAGAAGGGTGTAACATCGAATGAATAAGAACAAGTGAACCGCCCTGAACCATGAGAGAGTGAGTGAAGGAGAAAAATAAGAATGAGAACAAGAAGTGCCCAAACAAACCAAACATGGGCTTATATAATTACTTGTAAATCAAGAACCACATGGCCTTCCCCAAGAAGCTCATGTAACCCCTTTTCTCCATAAAATCAATTATGGGTAAATAAAATATATTAAAAAAATACTTAGCCCCTTAAGCTCCTTCTCTCGTGGAATCATATCCCCCTATCTCTTTTGTCCTTTTTCATCTTACAGCCAATGGTGTATTTTATTAATGTATATGAAGTATTACATTTCCTAGGCACTCTGGTCCTTTTTCAACTTTACCGGCTCACCAGCCTAAGTCACAATTAAATAATACATTCTAGTTCATAAGGGTTAAAACTGAGGTGTTACAATACCATAGGTAGTCCAACTATTGTCCCACCTAAAAAGTGTCACAAGGTAGTATCTCATACTACAAAATTCATCTTCTTCACAGTATGTTCAAAAGTTGAACATAAGAACACCATAACCACTGCAACCTTAGTCCAAACACCTTTTGTCCAACAGAAGTAAGTAGAAAATATTGAAGAAAAGTGAAAGGATTCCTTCTGCACACAATCATCTCATATATCCAAACAGTTTAAAAGGGTCCAACCTTTCCAACCACAGGTTCATGAGAGATTTCAACAAGCTAAGCAACCCAACTTCTCCAACAAGGAAAGCAGCTCATCAAGATGCAAATTCAGCAAACGCTTTTCCCTCTCCTTCGGGAACTCAACACAATGGAGACCATTTCTCCCAAAGGAGAGAGGATTGATCCAGGTGGATATTGGTGGCCACCCACCTATTCCAACTGGCTCAAAATGGTCTTCTGGCAATTTACTATTTTTAGCATTTTTTCAGTTCCTAAACTTTCGGGGCCATTTTGAGAGACTAAATGAATTTTTTTGGGGATCGTGCACCTCAATGATAACCAATATCTTTGGTTTCTCCCCCAAATGAATCTCCTCTATGATACCTTTCTAACGATCTATCGTGCGCCCCAAAGAGAGATCGTATGCCAAAGTTACACCCCAATGAATTTAATACACCGAACTACCCAAAACGGGGTCCACAAAATTGTTGGTTTTTCATCTTCTAGGATTAGGGTTTTGGATTTTCTTTATGTTAAAAAGGCCTTTATAGCCTCATTGTAATCATATTCTAGAGAATGATTGTAGCCATCACATCTCTTCTGAGAGATAATTTTCCAATGTTCTAGCAAGTTCATTCACTCTATATTTTTTACAGTTTTGTACATTTCACTCTTTAATAGAAATTGTGTATTTTTGTATCTATGTGTTATCTCTTATATATTTATATTATATTATTGGATATTTGATATATCTCTATACATTTATTTATTATATATCCACTCTCATTTCGTTCCGAAAATAATCCAGATCAGTAGTATCAGAGCATGTTGCTCTTAATCGTTTTTCAGTCCATGTCCCTGACGAGGTCCGAGTATATCAAGTTGGGTCTTGATATTGTCTATATTGAGTAAAATCGCTCTCACATGCCCAAGAAATCCTTTATAGAAGAAGAAAATAAAAATGGTGGAGTAGAATATTCTATTAATCAATTGCTTGAGCAAACTCTCACACGACAGAGGGATGAAATGATGGAGAATTTTTCCCACATCCTTCAACTTATTTCAATAAAAACATGCACGTCTTCATCAAGCAGCCACTTTGGAGGCACCTCCCCTTTCAATGTACAAGTGAATTTTTATATTCTCGCATTTGAAGGTTAGATCGATGTGGATTCCCTAGAAAAATGGTTAAATGTGCTAGAAGGTTATTTCTATGTTCACAATTTTTTCGCCAGGGAAAATATCACCTTCGCACTCCTTAAGGATCTCCCCCATGTCAAAAATTGGTGGGAAACTTACTCAGAGAAAAGTTCCACAGAGGATTCCATAATATATGGGTTTGAGCCCACTTGGGATTTTTTTTTGGATGCGATCAAGGAACGGTATTACCTTATTGGTAACTATGACAACCATTACATGAGATGGACCACACTGTGGCAAGAGAGGGGCCAAATAGTGTTGGAGTTCACAAATACTTTTCATACCTTTCACACCAAGCTAGGTATCAAAGACTCTGAGTGGAATCTAGTTCTGAAATACCGCAGGGATCTATATTTTTAAATAACTAATTACTTGTGGATATGAGTGACACATGGGTGGGTGAATAATAGGTAATTAGTAATTTAGTAAATTATATTTTTTCATGAGTTGGACAAGTGTATTGAGCCACAAAACCTATAAAAATAAAGTTTGAGCTAAGAAGAGAACACTTTTTGCACCCTCAACCGTTGACAAGTTGATGCAAGGTGGAGTCGGCCTCAATGTTCAAATATTTGAAAAATCAAGTATGTAGACCAATCGGTATTGTAAGTAGACATATTACTATATGTATTTTATCCATATAGTGTTGGATGATTGAACTCAATTCATGGTCGAATATCCAACTAAATGTTTTTCCCTGTGTAAAGTAGTTAATGTCAAACTCTTGTGCTTGAGGATATTCAACGTGAATAGAACCTGAACATGATATTTTTTTTCCTTTATGCTAGTGAATCCTTCGAGTCCCAATTTTGGCCAATAAACTACTCTCTACAAGTTTAAATTCAACTCATGTTTTTATTATTATTATTATTTTTTTTTAATAAATGAAAATGTATTTGATCGCATATTCTCATTAATTCTAGGTCGACGTTATATTTTTCAATATCACAATAGTGTCTTGATTTCTCCAAATTTTGGACCAAATCCTTCCCATGTCAACTAGTCATTGGAGGGAATTTTCTTCATTGATATCATACCCAATAATCCTTAGAGACATTATCAAATAAGTTTTTACTACATAAATTAGTTCAACCTATTTCTTCTTTTGATTATCAGATTAAGAAAATTATCTTGTGATTATTTCTATGTTTGTGCTTTATTTTTTCCTAGAAAAAGCAATTGTCTTGCTATTCAATTGAATCAAAGGAAACCTTCCAATACATATAGGCTCGAAGCCATTACAACAAACTCATTATGATCTTAACATGTCATTTATGGGAATTGAACCCAGGTGGGGAGGATGTCCTTTGTTGTTGTCTATTATATAGAAATTATATTGTATTTCATGAATTTAACTTATTATTGGATGTCCAATACTATTGTTCACCTCCAAAGAAACCTCTCTAATAAAAAATAATTTTTGTAGCTCAGTGGTATAACGCATCATCATTCTCATAAAAATATTAGGATTCTACTTACATCACTCTCTCTCCTTGTTTTCCTCTCTTCCCTTGCTCCTATGTATTGATCTCATCATGCTCTCTCTCCGATCTCTTTGGCATGTTCACTCATTCTCTCCCCTTTTCTTCCTCTTTCTCTCTCTTTCTACCCCAAGTACTTTTTATCTCTCTGAGTCTCTCGCCCACAACAACCATTTAGATAATTTTAAATTACAAATCAAATTTCAAATTACAAATATAGAAAATAATAATAAACACTTTGTAATTTCAATTATAATTTCTTGATGGATTATATATA
>ML785116.1:1439972-1475864 GCA_009831015.1 Picea engelmannii | reverse complement strand
AGAGAGAGAGAGAGAGAGAGAGAGAGAGAGAGAGAGAGAGATTAGGATTTGACTTACATTGTCCACATCAATATATTATTGTTTGTAATTATGGAAGTAAACTGTGTAAGGAGTTTTGGACATTTCCAAAACTCCAAAACTACTTGTACAATTTATTTCCAAAATTATACACAATATTATGAATAACTATAATATTAAGTCATTGATGGCAAGATCAGAGTATGCAGCGATGGAAAAACAAGGACAACGTAAGCTCAGAAGAGATAGTGCAAAGGTGCACGAAGAGTGCAAGAGTGTGCTTGTTTATTTGATGGAAAATAGGCAGGCAAGGAAGATCAGCAGTGCAAGGATAATTGCATGGAAAGATCAGAAGCGTAAAATCCATTTCAGAGTTTCGAATACCGGGAGATTGAGAAGTCAAGAGTTGAGACTCTTCAACACAGGAGTCCAGAAGTTGCAAAATCCAGAATCATGAAATCCAAAAAGAGGCACATCAACAAGAGTTTTACAGACCAGGAAATAAATCCATTTTGGAGTCCCATATACCGGGAGTTGAAGTGTCAAAACACTTCACCACAGGAGTCCCAGTATCGCGAAATGCGAAACGCCGAAATCCTGAAAGCAAGAGACAGTTCTGGATACCGGGAGTTGAAGTGTCAAAACACTTCACCACAGGAGTCCTGGAATCGCAAAATGCAAAATGCCGAAATCCCAAAAGAAGGAGACAGTTCCAGATACCGGGAGTTGAAGTGTCAAAACACTTCACCACAGGAGTCTCGGAATCGCAAAATGAAAAATACTGAAATCCCGTAAGCAGGAGACATTTTCGGATACCAGAGTTTCGGATATCGAGAGATGGAGGAGTCAAGTGTCGAGACTCCTCATCATAGGAGTCTCGAAGTTGCGAAGTGAAAAAAGCCGAAAATCTGATCTGACTTCATTTCGGAGTTTCGCAGACCGAGACTTGGAAGTGTCAAGAACATTCAAATCAAGAATGTCGAAATCGCGATATGAAAAATTGTGAAGTGATCTGGGCCGATAGATCCAAGAGGAGAATGTGGCAGACCACATCAGAAAGGATAGGTGGAAGACTATGACACGTGGCACGAACAGACAATGACAAGTGTCGAGTTGATTAGGCATTTCAGGCCACTGGAAATCACAATTCTGAGTGACATGTGACAGCCACTCTGATCACGACACGTCATTGAGTGATGCAAGACCGACCTCACTCCGGGAGTTTTTTCTTCAGGAGTTTTAACTCCGTCACTCCCCAAAAGTCTCGAAGGCTGAAGTCTCAGGGTAGAGGATAGTCGTCCAATCACCACGGATCGAGGACCATTGATTTGGAGATCGAAGCGCTTGTGTGATTGGAGAGGGGTCATATTCCGGTGGTCACATCGTCGAAGAACTGTAGAAGAGAAATCAAAGCGGAAATATCCATTTAGGATTTTCAGGGATCAGGACATGGAGAGTAACGAAATATTCACCACATGGATCCTGAAATGTCGAAGTGAGAAATGGCGAAATGAATGCAAGATTCAATGAAGTCAATTCAACAGTGCAGGTGAAATTGAAAAAGATCGAAGTGCTACTGTTGCACTTCATAGTGTAACTGCTAGAAACAAATGATGGTTTATGTCAGAGGATGAGCTCATCTATGACAGAGAAGATGAAGAGTCTCAACTTCCAGAGAAGCTGAGGAATCTCGAGATAACACCCAGTGATGATGGATGCATGGGGAAACCGATAGAGAAGCTAAAGAGTTACCATGATGATCAGGCCGAGCACTCAGAATAAGAAGAAGATGCATAACAGAGAGAGACAACGTGGCACATAGGAGATGGGATAGTTGTGGAAGAGTGAAGTGTACAAAACACCCCGATGTGGAGGAGATTGGGGCAGAAGAGGATGCAAGAGAAAGAAGAATATTGCATGTAGAAGGTGCACAGAGAGTATAAGAATGTTGAACAAAGAAGAAATGGGTGTTGTTGTTGAGTGTGATTGAGGTGTGAAGAAGGAGATAGAGCGAAGCAGCAGAAATGCACAGAAGGGGAATGGTGCATTGAAGGGACATGGTGCAGAGAGCATAAAAAGGAAAAAGAACAGAAAGCGCAAGGAGTGTGCAGAAGACACTGGTGCAGACAGCACAACGCAGTGTAGCAGAATAGTGATGAGACCGGTAAGCCATTGAAGAACTTTATATCATTTTAATAAGTATTAATAGCAAAGATTTAGATTTCAGGGTGGTAGGGAGGTGCTAGGGAGGACTATTTTCCTCAGAGGTTCAAGTGGGTGCTTGAACAAAGGGAGTTCTAGCTTCCATCTGGTTGCAACCAGAGAAACTAGGGTGGTGCAAGGGAGAACTGTTGTTCTCTGTTATACAGGTTGGTGCCTGTGTGACTGGAAGTTGGTGCCTCCATCCAGTTGGTGCTGGAACACTTAGGGAATTGGTGCTTCCTTCTAGTGGGTGCTAGAGAAACTAGGGAGTTGGTGCTTCCTTCTAGTTGGTGCTAGAGAATCCAGAGAGTTAGTGCTCTCAGCAAGTAGCAGCTTGCAAAACAGAGGTTGTAGCCTCATTATGAGTTGGTTCTCATATGTATGATATTGTAAGGAATGTACAGATTACTTATCATATAAAGAAGAAGAGGTTTTTTCCCTTTATGGGTTTCCTCAGGAAATATCTATCTCTGTGTATCTCATTTGTGTGAATGATGTTGAATGGTCTATTTCTTACTTCTCTGCATTATTGTGATTGTCATTGAGTGATTTGGAAAGAGTTTAAAATAAGTATGACTATTTAAGCAAGGTTACAACTGATTCATGCCCCCCCCCCCTCAGTTGTTCAACAAAGGAAACCATCATGAGTGAACTGACCTAGCAACGCTTGGATTCATACTTAGATTCTCCCACAATAAACTGAAATGGATCCAAGTTGTCCTAGAAGGATTTGATTCATAGTATTATTTTCCTAAAAGGTTAGTGTATTATTGCATAATCCTATGGGGTGGGGTCTTTGGAAGGCAGTTGATGATGCTAGTTACCCTGACTAGTAAGTCTTGAAGTCTCAAAGTCAATTCCAACTCAAGTTACTCCATGTGTAGAATTGAGAACAAAGAGCTCATACTCCCAATTAAGAATATATAGTTTATGCTTTCTATCAATAACGTATGATTTCTCATTGGAATCAACATCATGATCAAGAATTTGTGTAAATGTTGATGTTACAAAATGGGTGAGTCTACCTCCACAAGATGGGTAACCATATTTCCTCGAACATTGGTTAACATCTCATAGTCAGAAGGATGTAACATACCCAGCCCCCCAATCTTTATTAGTCTGGGGAGTGTACAAATTTTCCATGCTTCTCCATTAATGTAATTCCTTAGGACTAGAACTGAGTGTGCACCCTCATTCCATGAGTCAAGATGAATGTAATGAGTGATATAGAGGGTGATCAGTCCCCTTTATAGGTGAATTTGGGATCTTCAGACGCCAAAAACGTGCAGAAGAAAAAATTTCCCACACTTAACTTGCAATGGAAGTTAGGTGCAAAGACTTGATGGAAAAACAAGCAAGTGGGCACCCCATGGTGACCATGGGCACCCTCACCGAACAAAATTTTGATTAAATTGGATGCCTTGGGTGATGACCAAGGGGAGTCAACCAAATGAAGTTGGAAACGCTCCATGCCTTGGGCGTGTGCCAAGAGAAGTTTCCCAAATGGACGGAATGAGTTACAAACGTTGTTGGCACAGGGGCAGACCCAAGGTTCAACTCTAACAACATACCAACAAACCCTAACTACTAACCCTTTCAAAAACACCTACGAAGCAGATGAAGTCTCACCCGAAGTAGAAATAAGGGGGTTACAGGACATAGGTGTCTACAACTAGAGGAAATGAAAAGTAAATCCAGGACAACAACACAGTTAACCTAGCTATGATTACCAATATTGTGATTACTTCATGAATTTATATATCTAATCTAACAATCATGCAATAACAATATAACAGAGAGAAAATAACACAACATCAACCACAAAGAACAACAAGATTTACGTGGTTCACACTCTCCCTAGGGCTACGTCCAATAAACTATGTTTCTTGATGTATTATATGGAAACATACAATTCTATCTGCGCACTTAGTTTTAGATCTCTTTCTCTCTCTCTCTCTCCTCCTTGCACACCCAGCTACATGGTTGATCTTCACACCCAGTTGAAGATCCATACTACAAGAATGTTCTTACAACAAATCACTTTTCTCTCACACAAAAACATTAACCATAACCATTAACCAACCATTCTCTCGATTCTACTCGGTCTTTATTTATACATTACATGATTCTCATACAACCTTAGACCAAAGACTAGGTGTCAAAACCCTAGGTCCCACATAACCTGCATGCTAAGGGCTTCGCCTATGCGGTGATCAAAAGTGTATGTTGGTGTCTTCCTCCGCTTGCTAAGTTGTCCACGATTCATATTCTTTGTTGATCTTTCTTCCTTGATCTTATCTTTCAATGACTCGCTTTTCCTTACTTCGCTCCTTCTTTTTTGCTTCTTTAACCACTTTGATCCTTCCTCGGTTTGTGTGCCTTATGCACTCTTTGTACTTCATCTTTCTTATTCCCTATTCTTTGTCTTCTTCATTAATACATAACCAAGGGCCAACATGCCCCCAACACTCACTTGTGACTCGTCCCAAGGCACTGGAAGATTGATCCTTTTGTATTACTTCGACTGTAGACTGCGCAGAGTAGCTTGTGCTTTCTTCTCTGTCCATCCTTGTTGTGTGAAGACTATGTTTTTTGTGTCTAGTACCTAGTTTCAACTGCACCTAGTACCTAGAACCTTCTTCCTTTTCTTTTACTAAGAGTTGCGAGGCAGCTAGTTGTCATAATACAATTTCAATTGGCTCCCATTTACTAAACCATCCTTCCAGTCTCCCTTAAGAGTCATCAACTGCGCAGCTCCACCTTCTGTAACATAGGTGACCTCAAATGGCCCAAGCCAATGTGTCCTGAACTTTCCTGGATGCTTCATGAACTTGGTGTCATATACCAATACCAAATCTCCTTGCTTAAATGCTTTCTTCTTGATATGTCTATCATGGTAATCCTTTTCTCATTCTTTTTGTACCTGCTGATGAAGTCCTTTAATAAATTTGTCTTCCTCTAGTTCTATCAACTACACAAGCCTTTCTTGAATAGAGTCTATGTCATCCATACCTATAAATGTTGTGATTCTTAAGCTAGGAACCAAATATTCCATAGGTACCACTGCTTCCAAGCCATAAACTAACTTAAAGGGAGATTGCATTGTCATCTTTTTGCAAGTAGTTCGATAATCCCATAAAACTATTGGCACTCTCAAATCCCAATCATCTCTGTTCACACTGCAAATCTTCGTCAGCATTGTCTCCAAGAACTTATTGAAATCTTTGACTGTACAATTCGTCTATGGGTGGTATGGTGTTCTCTTCTAATGGTGAACATCAAATTCCTAATTCAAGGCTTCACTAATTTTATTAATAAAATGTGTACCTTGATCACTCATAAGGATCTTAAGGCATCCAAATATGGTTATGATATCATCAAATATGAACCACATAGTTGTAGTTGCACGACAATCTATAACTTCTCTTTCTTCTTCCCACATGGTCAAATACTCTGTCACAGTGATGATGTATCGAGCTCATGTGCGCTTTCCCAGTGGATGGATAGGTCCCACAAAATCAATGGCCCATTTCTCATATTCCTATAAATTTAGTTGAGGTGCTAAAGGCATATCATCCCTTCTGGAAGGCTTCCCTATTCTTTGGCATACATTGCAGGCTCTAGAGTACTCCTTAGCATATTTTTGTAAATTGGGCCACTAGAGGCCAGCTCTGAGAACCTTCTACGTTGTTTATTTCCCTGCATAATGTCCTCCTACGATGCCTTCATGTGCTTCTGCAAGAATCAACGATATTTCTGCCTGCACAATGCATCTCCTCAAGATCTCATCTCGTCCCATCTTATATAATTATCCAGCTATAAGTTGAAAATATGTAGTGCGGACTACCAACTGTTTCTTTTGAATGACTATATATTCATGAGGTGCCATTCCTATAGACATGAACTAGACTATCTTGACGAAGTGATCATCGACTTTTCTGATGGCCAGCAATTGTGCATCTGGTACTGTATCATCCAAACTAACAGGTTCCTCTCCATGTTCCAACCTGGATAAGTGGTCAGGTCCCTTATTCATTCTTCCTGGCTTGACCACGATCTCAAAATCATATTCCTGAAATAATAATAGCCATTTGCATATTCTTCCCCCCAGCAATGGCTTGTTGACTAAGTACTTCAATGCAGAGTGATCAGTGAACATCTTAAAATGTCCTCCCAACAAGTAGAGCCTAAACTTCTGCAGTACATATACCATAGCTAAACCTTCTCTTTCACTGGTAGTATAATTTATTTCAGATGTAGAAATATTCCTGTTAGAAAAGGCTATAGGGTGGTCAATATATCCTACTCTTGGTTGTGCTAAGACTGCTCCTAATGCAATGGATGAAGCATCGACATGAACATGGAATTCCTTACTCCAATCTGGGAAAACCAAAATAGGCGCAATAACCATTTTCCGCTTTAGTGTGTCAAAGCTCTGATGGAATTTCTTTTTCCATTGAAACTGACTATCTTTCTTTAATAGCTTTTCCATGGGTGTTGTTATCTATGTGTATCCCTTGATAAAATTTATGTAGTACCCAGTGTGTCCCAATGCATTGCACAACTATCTAACTGGAGTAGGGGGAGTAGATCGACAATGATAGCAATCTTGGAAGGATATACCAACAACCCCTTCTTGCATACAATGTGTCCTAACAATACTCCAAAAGGTCAAAGGAAAATGCACTTTTTCAAATTCAGGGAAATCTGACATTGCCTACACTTATCTAACATTAATCTCAAAAATTCAATATGATTTTTTAATAAGCTAAAAACAGTCCAATCATCAAAATATGCTTCCAAAAACTTGTGTTAAAACTCCTTAAATTATTCGACCACCACCCTAGAAAAGATGGTTGGTGCATTCTTTAACCCAAAAGGAATCACAGTGTACTAATAAGAACCACATTTTGTTTCAAATGTGGTCTTATGTCTGTCATCCTTAGCAATTTTGATCTGGTGATAGCCTGAAAATCCATCTGTTAAGGATTAAACTTCCTGTCCTCCTACATTATCTAGAACCTCATCAATAAACGGTGTAGGAAATGGATCATGTAAACATGCATCATTCAGTTTCCTTAAATCTACATAGATTTTGATTTCTCTTGACTTATTATCTTGGACCACCATAGGGTTGATCCATTCAGATTCTTCAACATGTTCTATGTTTCCTTCTTTCGGCATCCTATCCAATTCAATCTTAACTTTTTGTTTATACTTGGGATTCAGTATGTAAGGTCTCTGCTTGGCTGGCCTTGCATTTGGTTTCAAAGAAATCTTTATTTCTCCCATGGGCCATTTAATTCCCTTCATGTCTGTGAACTTGGTCGGAAACAAGTCCTGATACTCATGCAGTAGTTTTGTGATCTTATCAATAGTAGCATCATCCCAATAATCTCCAACATTTTCCAACTTAGGTGTTTTCTCTATTCCAATATTAACCTTCTTAATTTTAATAGGTTGCCCAATAAAAGGTAATTCAATCCTTGACCCTTTAATGTCCCTTTGTCCTTCAGTTTCTGTGATGTTTAAATTCCTAGGATCATCATCTTCATCAGCATTAATATTATAAAAACCCTATAATCTCTGAAGATGAGCAGTCCATTCATCCTCTTCTTTCTCAAAAGGGAGGTCCTCCCAACAAGTAGTGCCTAAACTTCTACAACGCATATACCATAGCTAAACCTTCTCTTTCAGTAGTAGTATAATTTATTTCAGATGTAGAAATATTCCTAGTAGAAAAGGCTATAGGGTGTTCAATATATCCTATTCTTGGTTTTGCTAAGACTACTTCTAATGAAATGGATGAAGCATCGACATGAACATGTAATTCCTTACTTCAATCTGGGAAAACAAAAATAGACGCAATAACCATTTTTTTCTTTAGTGTATCAAAGCTCTGATGACATTCCTCTGTCCATTGAAACTGACTATCTTTCTTTA
Source organism: Picea engelmannii (assembly GCA_009831015.1). Classification (NCBI taxonomy): domain Eukaryota; kingdom Viridiplantae; phylum Streptophyta; class Pinopsida; order Pinales; family Pinaceae; genus Picea; species Picea engelmannii. Next base: position 1,467,701 of record ML785116.1, on the reverse strand, counting down.
ATATCTTTTCCATGGGTGTTGTTATTTGTGTGTAGCCCTTGATCAACTTTATGTAGTACCTAGTGTGTCCCAATGCAGTGCACAACTATCTAACTGAAGTAGGGGGGGGTAGATCGACAATGATAGCAATCTTGGAAGGATATACCAACAACCCCTGCTTGCATACAATGTGTCCTAACAATACTCCAAAAGGTCAAAGGAAAATGCACTTTTTCAAATTCAGGGAAATATGACATTGCCTACACTTATCTAACATTAATCTCAAAAATTCAATATGATTTTTCAGTAGGCTAAAAACAGTCCAATCATCAAAATATCCTTCCAAAAACTTGTGTTAAAACTCCTTAAATTCTTCAACCACCACCGTGGAAAAGATGGTTGGTGCATTCTTTAACCCAAAAGGCATCACAGTGTACTGATAAGAACCCCATTTTGTTGCAAATGTGGTCTTATGTTTGTCCTCCTTAACAATTTTGATTTGGTGATAGCCTGATAATCCATCTATGAAGGATTAAACTTCTTGTCCTCCTACATTATCTAGAACCTCATCAGTAAATGGTGTAGGAAATGGCTCATGTAAACATGCATCATTCAATTTCTTTAAATCTACACAAATTTTGATTTCTCCTGACTTATTATCTTGGACCACCATAGGGCTGATCCATTCAAATTCTTCAACAGGTTCTATGATTCCTTCTTCCATCATCTTATCCAATTCAATATTAACTTTTTGTTTATACTTGGGATTCATTCTGTAAGGTCTCTTCTTGACTGGTCTTGCATTTGGTTTCAAAGGAATCTTCATTTCTCCCATGGGCCCTTTAATTCCCTCCATGTCTGTGAACTTTGTTAGAAATAAGTCATGATACTCATGCAGTAGTTTTGTGATCTTATCAATAGTAGCATCATCCCAATAATCTCCAACATTTTCCAACTTAGGTGTTTTCTCTGTTCCAATATTAACCTTCTTAATTTTAATAGGTTGCCCAATAAAAGGTAATTCAATCCCTGACCCTTTTATGTCCCTTTTTCCTTTAGTTTCTGTGATGTTTACATTCCTAGGATCATCATCTTCATCAGCATTAATATTATAACAAACCTATAATCTATGAAGAGGAGCAGTCCATTCATCCTATTCTTGCCCAAAAGGGAGGTTAGGTGCCTCCTCAAAGACCTTTTGTCTCACAATTTGTAAATCTTGATCTATTGTGGGGTACTGACTCTCAAATAAAAATGTAGCTATAAAGTTTTGAGTCATACCGTACCAATCTGAAGTGGCTAAGTGCATTTATGCTTGAAGATACCAATTGATAGGCGTAGTATACAAAGTGTTGATGAACTTATGTACCCATTGTTCTTCTGGAATGTTGATACAGGCTTCCTCACAACTTTGCACATGGTCCTTAGGACAACTATTACTTTTGTATCGAACTTCACAGCCTCCAACTTGGTCTGAAAAGTGCATTGTCATCAAGGTGCAACATTGTACCCACTTTGCGATGTTCTTCTTGTGTGTTCCCCACCATCTCACTGGCATTGCTTTCAAGGCTTCATCTAGTGCCAAAAACCTTTGTTGTAATGGTACAAGTCCTTCAAATTCCAATAAAAATATCTCTAAATGATTCAAACCATTAAATGTGGGAAGATTACTTACTTCTGTACCAATCTAGTGAACTTCCTTGGTCAATCTGGCACATCTTCGCGTAGAGAATTCATACATTATGTTCTTCCAATTCTCCAATGCTTCCTCTGAATCTGATGAGCATGCACTTTCACTTCTCCAACTTAGATTTCCATCTATTGTAGGATTAATGTAATCCTGTTGTCTTTCTATTAGTTTGTAAATATTTTCTATCTCATAGGCGCGGTATTCTTCCCTTATAGGTTCTTTATATATGCGACCTTCATCAGGATAAAAGGTGCAATGAACCTAAGGCCATCACCTTCAAATTTCATTCTTCTCTTTTTTTGGTCAACAACGGTCAAATTGTTGAAAGCCCAATCAATACCCAACAATGCAGGATAAGGACAGCTATCATCAACAATTTCAATCACCTCTAAGTATGCAAACGTCCTTACCCCATCGATGTCCACAGGGACATGCTCCAGTCTTCCAAAGGGGCTCATCGCCTACTGATTAGCCATCATGAGCCTAATAGGGGAGTAAATCAGCCTAGGTTTTCCCATCAGTGCCCAGGTCTGCTTCGTCATAACATTTACTTATGAGCCCAAGTCGAGGACCACATAATCTATGTCATACTCTCCATTCTGAGCATTAAGGTGAAGTTCCTTGTTTTTCCTCCTCTTTCTAGATACTTGATGCACATCTCTATTCAGCATAGGATCTACCCTTCCTATCTCATATTGTCTTATCAAGTGTTGTAGTTCTTGCACAACTCTCTCATATTTAATCAACTCAATACACATATACAAGAAACCTACAAGATTGCTTACCTCTTTTCCTTGCCTGGGTGAGGCAGACTGATAAAATTCCAGAGGCATCTCACATTCTCTTACTTCTAGTGGTTGTGCCCTAGATGAAGAAGCATGTTCTCCTACAAATTCTCTTCTTGATTCTTCAAAACTCTACTTTTCTTTCCTTGGATCAAACAATTTTGTCTTCTTTGAAGCTCCTTTGATCCCTGATCCCTCTGTAGTATTTCTTGGAGTTACCCGATCTTCTCCTGTAACAACACCTCCTCTAGTAATAAGAACGACTCTGGAATCCTCACCGTGAGGTTCAGCTGATATTAGTTGTACTTATTGGTTTCCACCTTGTCTTTCCTAAAGTTTGGCTAGTAATACTGGGCAGCCTTCAATGACATGTTCAAATGAGTTATAGTAGCTTCAAGTAGGACAATGGTTTTGACAATCCCTTTCCAAATAACCTGGTTGCGACTAGTTATAGCAAATAATCTGACCTCGACCTCGACCCATACCTCGTCCTTATCCTCTTCTTCTGAATCCACCACGAGGGTTGAATTTTCCTCTTCCTGGGGAATTTAACTATGCATTTTTTCCTTCTGACTACATCTCTCCTTGAATCCTATATGTATCCCTTGATCTTTCATGCATGATATCATAATCCCTACAATCCTTCTCATCATGCCCCACAAATTTACAGAATTTGCAATAAAGATTGGTAGGTGTCTAGACATATTATAATAACATTCACCAAGGTGATATCTAGTTCTACATACCTCACACCATGGTAAGGTAGCCTGCTTCAAAGTATTAGGGGCTCTAGAAGCCAAGTATTCATTAAATAGGGGAAAATGTTCTTTGTCATGGCCCTCTGATTTACATCTGATGCACCAGATATCTTCTCTTTTATCCTTTCCTTTATCTTTCTTCATGTCTTCAACCTATAAAGATAAACTAGTTAATTGGTTCAAGATCTGGCTCATACCTGGGCTAGATTATCCTATAGGGGTTTCTTCTATTTTCATAGCAATCTCCAGAGCTTCAGCCTGTGAAGCGATTTTCTGTTGCATCAGAGGAACTATGATATGTGGTAGGAGGAAAGTGATTAACCATTCCTTATTCTGTTCATCTGGAATCTGAAAGCTCAAATGTCATGTCAGGGTCTTAAACCTCTGATCAAACTCCCAAACAGGTTCGGTTACCTTTTGTTTGATTTCCTTCAACTCTGTAATGCACTGTGACTCTGACTTAGGTTTCTTGAAATCTTCACTCAACGCATTATTAATGTCACTCAATGGTTTAGGTTGTGTAGATCCTGAAGAAAACTTCATGTACAAGCTTAGAGTGCGGTCCCTCAAGGTAGTACTAAATTGATTTCTCTTAACACTTTCATTGGTAACTTTCTTAATGCTCCATACTGCTTTGCATAAGAACCAATGTTGATCAGGATCTTCAGATCCATCTCATATAAATGTAGGAAACCTCATTTCATCTTCCATGGACTTTTTGTGGTTTCTCGATTGAGTATCTACTAAATTTCTTGTAACAATGCTCTGAGTGTTCTGATTACTCTGGTTACTCTAGTTACTTTGGTTTCTTAATGTTGTTGAAACAACAAAAGAATTAATAGTACATACTTCGACAGTAGGCGCAGTCCCTGAAGTTTATGATTCTCCTTGGAAAGGTTCTTCAATCTCTACTTCCTCTTCCCTTGCGGACTATGAATGTTCTTTGTCCAATAGCTATGCTTCTTCTCCACTGTAGAATCCCTCATCTCCATAATTCTGCTTAAACAGATTCTCAAGAGGAAATTCTCTAAATAATCTCCCACTACGTGTGTGTCTAGCCTCTGTGTCATTTTCGTTGTCTGAATTCTTGAGCATTATCCTTAAAATCCGACTGATTACTGTATCTTCAAGATATTCTTCTCATGCAATAACATCTTGATCTTCAACTTCAAAAAGTGTAGAAACTTTCCTCTAGGTCCCTTAAAGAAATATCTCTCTCTTGCCACAGCAAAGACGTTTCTATTGCCATGTTTAAGACGTCGCTCTTGCCACGTCCAAGACATCTCTCTTTCCACATCAAATACGTCTCTCTTGCCACATCCAAGATGTCTCTCTTGCCACGTCCAAGACATCTCTCTTGCCACCTCCAATATGTCTCTCTTGCCACATCCAAGACGTTGCTCTTGCCACCTCCAATACGTCGCTCTTGCCACCTCCAAGACATCACAATAAATACAAAATCTATGTCAGCGGAAAAGAGACGTCATGTGAAATGACGTTTGAGGGGATCTGTTGTTTGTCATTCTCCTGACAATATAAAGTGGCAATTGCGTCGAACGCCTCGTTGGAATTTGATGCAAATGTACTAGTGTCTGGTTGTGCCCTAGATGAAGAAGCCTATTCTCCTACAAATTATCTTCTTGATTCTTCAAAACTCTACTTTTCTTTCCTTGGATCAAACAATTGTGTCTTCTTTGCAGCTCTTCTGATCCTCGATCCCTCTCTAGTCTTTTCTGGAGTTACCCAATATTCTCCTGTAACAACACCTCCTTTAGTAATAACAACGACTCTGGAATCCTCACCGTGAGGTTCAGCTGATATTAGTTTTACTTGTTGGTTTCCACCTTGTCTTTCCTAAAGTTTGGCTAATAATATTGGGCAACCTTCAATGACATGTTCAAATGAGTTATAGTAGCTACAAGTAGTACAATGGTTCTGACAATCCCTTTCCAAATAACCTGGTTGGGACCAGTTATAGCAAATAATCTGACCTCGACCTCGACCCATGCCTCCTCCTTGTCCTCTTCCTCTGAATCCACCACGAGGGTTGAATTTTCCTCTTCCTGGGGAATTGAACTGCGCATTTTTTCCTTCCGACTACATCTCTTCATGAATCCTATATGTATCCCTCGATATTTCATGCATGAGATCATAATCCCTACAATCCTTCTCATCATGCCCCACAAATTTACAGAATGTGCAATAAAGATTGGTAGGTGTCTGGACATATTTCTGCATATAATAACATTCACCAAGGTGATGTCTAGATTTACATACCTCGCACCATGGTAAGGTAGCCTGCTTCAAAGTATTAGGGGCTCTAGAGACCAAGTATTCATTAAATAGGGGAAAATGTTCTTTGTCATGGCCCTCTGATTTACATCTGATGCACTAGATATCTTCTCTTTTATCCTTTCCTTTATCTTTCTTCATGTCTTCAACCTGTAAATATAAACTAGTTAATTGGTTCAAGATCTGGCTCATACCTGGACTGGATTATCCTAGAGGGGTTGCTTCTAGTTTCATAGCAATCTCCAGAGCTTCAGCCTGCGAAGCAATTTTCTGTTGCATCAAAGGAACTATGATATGTGGTAGGAGGGCAGTGATGAACCATTCCTTATTTTGTTCATCTGGAATCTGAAAGCTCAAATGGCCTGTCAGGGTCTTAAACCTTTGATCAAACTCCCAAATAGGTTCAGTTACCTTATGTTTGATTTCCTTCAACTTTGTAATGCACTGTGACTCCCACTTAGGTTTCTTGAAATCTTCACTCAACCTAGTATTAATGTCACTCAACGGTTTAGGTTGTGCAGATCCTAAAGCAAACTTCATGTACCAGCTCAGAGTGCGGTCCCTCAAGGTAGTACTAAATTGAGCTCTCTTAACAGTTTCGACGATGACTTTCTTAATGCTCCATACTGCTTCGCATAAGAACCAATTTTGATCAGGATCTTCATATCCATCTCTTCTAAATATAGGTAACCTCATTTCATCTTCCATGGAATTTCCGTGGTTTCTCGATTGAGTATGTACTAAATTTCTTGTAACAGTTCTTTGAGTGCTCTGATTACTCTGGTTACTCTGGTTACTTTGGTTTCTTAATGTTGTTGAAACAACAGGAGGAGTAATAGTACTTAATTTGACAATAGGCGTAGTCCTTGAAGTTTATGATTCTCCTTGGCAAGGTTCTTCAATATTTACTTCCTCTTCCCTTCCAGACTCTGAATGCTCTTCATCCAATAGTTATGCTTCTTCTCCACTGTAGAATCCCTCATCTCTGTAATTCTGCTTAAACAGGTTTGCAAGAGGAACTTCTCTAATTGATCTCCCACTACGTGTGTGTCTAGCCTCTGTGTCATTGTCATTGTCTGAATTCTTGAGCATTATCCTTAAAATCCGACCGATTACTATATATTCAAGATATTTTTCTCATGCAATAGCATCTTGATCTTCAAATTCAAAAAGTGTAGAAACTTTCCTCTAGGTCCCTTAAAGAAATAGCTCTCTGCTTGGCTATATGACTCTACTTTGTGAATAGAAAACTCAGTAATGTACCCTCCAATAGTGTTATCAAACTAGATATCTACTGCTCTTGACATAGCGTTATCAACTCTCTTGACCTTCTTGATCAGCGTCGATGTCCAAACCACAGGTGGTCTAGATCTAATTTCAAACTGAGTGTTTGCTAGTCTATCTAACCACTCGTATAACTCCGTATGAACTCCTCCAAAGAAGATCGTGTGCATGTCAGTAAATATGTACCTTCCCAACCAGTCATCTGTACTAATGCTAGGGTTCTTGTTTTGATCTTCGGTGAAGTCCCTTTTTTGTTCTTCTATCCACTTCTGAATCTCTCTCTTTGATGGAAACCACCTTGACATTCCCTCAAGAAGGTTCTGACAATGGAACCATTTGTTGGCACAGGGGTAGACCCAGGGTTCAACTCTAACAGCGCACCAACAAACCCTAAGTACTGGCCCGTTTAGCAACACCTACGAAGCAGATGAAGTCTCACCTGAAGTAGCAATAGGGGGGTTGCAGGACACATGTGTCTACAACCAGAGGAAATGAAAAGTGAATCAATAACAACAACACAGTTAACCTATCTATGCTTAAAAATATTGTTCTTACTTCGCGAAGTTATATCTTTGATCTAACAATCATGCAATAACAATATAATAGAGAGAAAATAACACAACATCAACCACAAAGAACAACAATATTTATGTGGTTCACCCTTTCCCTAGGGATATGTCCACAAAACTGCATTTCTTGATATATTAGATGGAAACATATAGTTCTATCTACGCACTTAGTTGCAGATCTCTTTCTCTCTCTCTCCCCTCCCTGTGCACCTAGTTGTAGGTTTGATCTTTGCACCCAGCTGAAGATTCAGACTACAAGAATGTTCTTACAACAAATCACTTCTCTCTCTCACAACAATAATAACCATAACCATTAACCAACCACCCTCTCGATTCTACTTGACCTTTATTTATACATTACATGATTCTCAGACAACCATAGACTGAAGTCTAGGTGTCAAAACCCTAGATGCCAAAACCCTAGGTCCCACATAACCCACATGCTAAGGGCTTCACTCGTGTGGTGCTCCAAAGTGTCTGTTGGTGTCTTCCTCTACTTGTTGAGTTTCCCATGATCCATATTCTTTTTTGATCTGTCTTCCTTGATCTTATATTTCAACGGCTCTCTTTTCCTTACTTCGCTCCTTCTTTTCTTCTTATTTAACCACTTTGATCCTTCCTTAGTTTGTGTGCCTTATACACTCTTTGTACTTCATATTTCTTATTCCTTAGTATTTTCCTTCTTCCTTAATACATAACCAAGGGCCAACAAATGCCAGCTAGGAAAATGATTGAAGATGTGAGTGAAGGAATGACCTAGGAACCCAAGATGAAATACTAGTCGGTCAGATAGAGAAACATGCTCATTGAAGGGGTTTGTTCTCATTTGAAGAGTTAGCTCAAGTAAGACCAAAGGTGGTGTCCCAAGTTGGTGAATGGTTGGTCTGAGCTCACGAAGGGGACAGTCTATGACGTTTGATTACACCTCATAACTTAGATATTACTTGCGTTGTTGGAAAGTATGTGTTGGATTTGACACAAAGGAAAGGAAGGGTGCACGACTTGGATAAGAATAAGATGGCATAGGCAGAGTCGGGTAAGGTTGTGACAGCAAAATGAATATTCTGTGAAGGGAACAATCATCCGTGAGTCGATTGTTGCATTGAACATGCTATGTTGATCTAAGAGTCACATGCTCCTTTTGTATTCTTATATTTTGGGGTGTGGAACAAATGGCATGTTCGACACACTTGTATTGTTCATTATGAGTAACAAGTATAATTGTTATAAATTTTTTATTATTCCTCTATTGAAATGAGTGAAGGTGTAGTTTGGGTGCATGACAACTCGGCATGGGAAAACATGTGAGTCGAAACATGTCCTAGTGCCACATGACCTATAATGACTGGTGACTTAGGTGTGCCAAGTCTATTTGGGAACTAGGGCAACTACAGGCATGTGAAAGATGGTATCAGAGTAGGATTAACAACATATTGTTGAAGCGATCTTGAAGATTTGGAAAACATCTTAACCATTGTCACTTTTGTGACAGATGGTATTAGAGCAGACATCAAAGAAGATTGAGGAAGTAGTTTTGGTGGAAGAATTGGTAATAGGAATATGGTTTCACTGTAGGTTAAAGGTGAAGGAAGGTAGATCCTTGAGGTGGAATGTCGAAGGGACTTAGAAGCAACCGAATGCAGCCTAGAGAAAATAAAAGAAATTTCCAAACGATGGGATTCGTGGTATGATAGATTGAAGATTCTCTTAGCTGAAGAGAGTTGTCATATTTTGAAATGATATTTAGAGGAGGAAGCCATGTCTTCCAGCATCAACCTCTTGGAATAGTTGAACTTGTCTAAGGACATTTGTTGCAGTTTATGCGATGGTTTTCAAGAGAATCACTTCACAAAGTATTGCGCAACAAGAAAGGTGACTTGGGAGAACGAGCTTGTAGAAGACCAAGCAATTTCGACCAAGGAAGGATTGCAGATCTTTGAAAGGAAGGCACGAGGTCCAAAAAAATCATAGATTTCGGAAAGAAATGAAGTTGCACACTTGCACACTAGTGAGAATGAGGGTTCTTGGGGGGAATATGATGAAGCTAGAATGTTACAATCACCCATGCAAAAAATCATGTTTTGCAATGAGGAGGTCCTTCTAAGAGTAGTCGACCCAAGATATGTTGGGGTTGATGCCTTGGAAAAAGGAGGTGTATGAGAAAATTGGATATAGAAAGTCACGGGGCCTAGGGATGGTCAGGTGTCCATCATGACTCGAATAAAGAATTTGTCTAGCGCATAAACTAGACAAGGACACATGTTTGAGTTGCACACCATTGTGAAGGCTTGGCACACTTCAAGGAAGTTTCTCCAAAGTGAACATATTTAGGAAAGTCTACATACATGGAAGGTTTATTCACATGGACAATAATGAAGGGGAACGAGTGACAAGTTTATGGGCCAATTCAAATTGTTGTCTGAAGGAAAGGAGGAAGATCGTTCAATGGAGAAATCACACAGGAAGAGATGAACAACTAGAAATGAATACAGATAGAAATGAGTCTGGGAGATGAGGAGGAACTAAAAATGAAGTGTACAACAACCAAGGGAACAACGATGTGACAATTCAAACAACTATTGGGACAACTCAAAAAACCATAGAAGTGATCGAAACAGGAAAATCGATCGCAAATGTGATGGTTGAAATTTCGGTTGATTCATGTGAATACTTAACCTTCACAGTGAAAAAACAAGGAAGGGATGAATGGTAGAAGGAATGAAGTTTCATTTTAAGGATGAAAAAAGAGACAGCAAGGGAGTCGTTCAATAAATTTGTCAAGAAACTATAATGGGAAATATGTACGACAAGATATTTGAGAGTGTTTGTCAATGGTATGGGACATCATATTTCCGGTGATATGAGACATCAGGTGCACGAATGTTCTTGGGAATATTTTCTATTGCAGATTGACTCGGATTTATTGATTGGCATACATATTGGCACGAATGTGCCTATATTGGAAGCAGGTGTAGAATTCCTTGGGTGGTCCCTTCGACTTGAATAACTTGGGAAGTTGTTGAAGTCATGCAAACAGACCAAAATGTAGCATGAAATGATCAAGTGGATGAGAGTAGTGAGGCAAGATGATTTGGACAAATGATGGCATAGAGTTGGATTGGTGGAAGTTTTTGGTCTTGACGCAACATTGGAAAGAAGAAAGGGAGATAAGTAGCCTTGGTTGCACAATTCAATGGATATATGAACTGAAACATAGACTGAAGTCTGAGTAGATATGAAACAGAGTAATTTTGAAATTCCAAACACTTGGGCATTGCAATGGGACTCTCTTACGGAAATTGAAAAACAACAGTTGGACAGTGTGGAGAACCTTTGTACCAAAACAACTATGTAAAGGAATGTCGTACACTTTCATAGATGGAGTGCGAAGTTGGATTGATCACCCACCTTGCTCAAAATGTGGAGCCTAGGAAGTGTTGATGTTTTGGTAGATGTGGGAGGTATTCCCTCTTAGACAAATTTTCTTAAAGAAGAAGAAGATTCCAAGAAGTCAAAGGAAGACCATTGAATAGTTGAAGAACACCCCGGAAAAGAATAAAGTGAAATAGAAGACCATAGAAGAGAAGTAGGAACCAGATAGGTGCCCAGATTAGTATAAATACAAGTCTAGGTCAGTTCATTTGTACAGCCGCACAATTATCCTTCTACAGTACGCACTAGGTATTTGTAGCAATTTTGTTATTTATGGTTTATGGTTCTCTTGGAGAGTGAACCCCACTTGGGGAAGGATATTATAGGTGGATCTTGTTGGTTTATCTTGTGTGCTACCTCTAGAAGAGTTGCGCTAAGGTTGTGTGGAGTTTCCTAGTTGCTTTGTGCCAGTTGCAGTTACAGTCACGGTTGTAGTTGCAGTTGCAGTTACCAATTGCCAATTGTTCCAATTTTGTGGCGTGTTATCTTTCTCTAGTGATGTGCATATCTTGCGCCAGTTCTGTGGTGCTACTCAGTTGTCTACCTTCGCTAGGGTTTGAAAAGAAGAAGATATAAGTATATGTTATCAGGGTTTCTTCATTGTTGGTTTTCTCTGGTGATTAGAGCTTGTTCATGGTTTTATTGGAAATATTCTCTCTAAGAAAAGTTGGATGGGCTTTCCCCCGAATTTGGGGTTTTCCTAGGACAAATATTTATGTCTTCTTGTTCTTATTTATATGTTTCTTATATACTTCAGTATATGATTATTTAATGTCAAAAGAAGATAAAAATAGTATGGTAAATCTGATGCTAACTAAACTAATGAAAATATAACACGGTATCAGAGTTGGTTACCTTCATAATAGTCTAACCACTGGAAGGAAGATCGTGAGGTTTTCCACATTTATGAGATTTGTCCTTGCACATGCAATTTGTCGATGCAAATTTTTCTTTGTCAAGACCATTTAGCACTTATTATAAATTTGATTGGGACAAAATATGTAACACTCTTTCATTTGAAGCTGTAACACCCTGATACCTTACCGTAACGCCCCCTTTCNTATATATATATATATATATATATATATATATATATATGACATGCATTTAAAACAAGTTAAACACATTTAAACTCAGAGTGAGCAGAAGAATTATTGTTATTATAAATAATCAGTGGCTTTAACATTAATTCATATGCACAACAGAGTACGTGACAATTATAAATACACAGACATGAAGTAACATAATTGAAACATCATCTGGTGCTTGTCTTTGAAAATGGTGGTAATTCCACCAACCAGGTGAAATCCTTCCACAAATATCCCATCCTTAGACCGCACTACGCATCAAGCTCAGCAGTAGGTCACCCCCGAGCTGGGACTAAGCTCCACCCCAAGGCAAGGAATCCTAGGCTAGGATGAGGTTACAGGGAAAACACACAGGCACAAGGAAGGAATTCTCTCCCGGGAACCACTCATACTCACTGCCCACAGACTCTCCTTCCCCACATGCCTGTTCCACCCCAGGAGTATACACCTTCTCTGTCACCTAGACAGTCCTTCGGCTGCTAACCTCCCTTACCTTGGGTTTCAGCAACAGGCCGGACCAAAATTCTCTGAGCTCTGTGGCGACTACAGGGTTCCTTCCAAGAGTTCTCTCCTTCCTCAGCACACTCTCTCACCTAGAGAGAGTGTTGTATGACTGGCCAACAATCCACACAGGGTCAAACACTACACGTCCACCACAGTCAACAGGAATTCAGACACGAACTCCCCTGGGCAGCAATAGATAGGTGAAATAGCATAACCAAGCTTAACAGGGACGGGACACTTCCGTTTTCTCGATCTGGTAGCATGGGATAGACTCACGCTCTAGTTCTCAGGGATGTGTGACAAGTTGTCCATGTAGGGGTCGACTCAGACTTAACGGTTCATAACCCAAAAGGTGTACCATCCTTCCAGAAGCAAATATAGACACGAGCCTTTTTGTTTCAAAGTGCACAAGGGTATCTCTTGTAGAGATCGGACGGGTTCATGCTCAAACGGTCAGGTAGAATGGAGGAGGAACCCCCAACATGGCTCTTCTCAGCCATTTTATTTGCATGTGCCTGGGTTGACACTTGTCACCCATGCAACTGCATGCATTCCTTCAGCATGCATTCCATCCATTTAGAAGTTGTTTGTCCTTCCAAAAGAACTTAGGATAAAACATATTATTCACATGTCTTTTGGAATAATATAAAAATATTATTCCCAAGGACCTAAGCCCCTAGGCTCACCACTTAGTCCCTTTTCCCACCTTCCAGCCCCTAATCCCTTGCCCACTATGTGGAATCTTAGTCCCCCATCACTCATTCATCATGGTCGGTCTACACGCGGCAGTGTTTATATTTTATTACTATTCCATATAAATACAGGTACAAAATCATGCTCTTGGCCTTCAACGCTTAGGCTCTCTTGCCTAACAATCACATAAGCCCACTAGCTTATATAAACTCGGCTCACCAACCTATAAAACATATTTTCAATTCATTTCATAAACAATATTTACAATAGGGCTCGGCCTTGGGGACATTACAAAATACATCACTGATCAACTCTCCCTACTATAGCACACCTACTACACTTCTAAGATTGACTTTTAATCAAAATCAATTTTTTAGGGTTTTAGGCTTGTTGACATTTTCCTAGACATTGAACCTTGTGATTCAGATTTACATTTTTTTTATTATTGATGTAATGTGTTAGATTAGTAGACAAATCTAGATGATGTACTTGTATATAAGATGAGTGTGTTGGTAGGAGACGTACACTTGGAAAAAGGACATTTATCCAGGCAGTGATAGTAGATCAAAAGGGATCTTAGATCTATTGCACTCATAGGAATCCCAAGAGTTGGAGGGAGTAGTGACGATGTCTCCTACAATAAAGAACAACTCAAATGGGACAAAAACAACTAGGCTCCAAGTTTTCATATCGGGTTTGATATTTTATATTGTTGCAGCTTAAGTAAGTGATGTAACTAGAATAACAATCTTTAGAGTTATATTATTTTTGTTTCTATCAAATGTTTGGTAACTCTTGAATATTCTTGGTACAATGATCATTAAGTAAATTCTCATTGTTCAGTATTAATGATGCACTTGTTTACAAGATAAATTATCTCTTCTAGGAGGTGTTCTTGTTTGTTGATCTTGTTCCAGGCAGGTTATCTTGTAAATTCCATGGAGGACACCATGGAGATGTTGTTATTCTTGTTTCTTGTTTCAGGCAGGTTACCATGGAGGAACGATTGGTCACAACACTGGAAGGGTGTTTAAGAGTGTTTTTCTTATTTCTTGTTATTGTATTTTGTTTTGGATATTGTCCCAGGAATGTCACAGCTGATAGCTCTGAGAAGGAGCTATTGTGATGATTGTTCCCATTCTTGTTTTTATTATTTTTCTTATCATAAGAATATTGTTCTTTTTTTCTATTTTCCCTTGTTGTTTCTCTTGTTCCAGGAATGTCATGGGTGATAGCTCTGAGAGGGAGTTATAATGACGGTTGCAGGAGGAAAATTTTTAGATGGTATCTAGCTGAGACATGGAGAAAACTATCTAGACATAGAATCGTGTACATGACCATATACATCCATGCACCAAAAGAGAAGAGGACAAAGTTAGAACCTTCTGAAAAGAAGGGTACTTTTTTTAATACATAGTATCTCATTTGGATATTGATTGTAACGAGAAGAAGGCTCCAAAGATGACCATACATATCCCTCTAGTTCATTTGATCACTCTTCAGATCAAGAAGAGTCAGTATATCCAGAAGGGCCTACCCAAAAATGTTGCAGTGACCAGGAAGAGACCAGCAGGGTCTCATGGTACTTTGAAAGACGCAAAGTGCATGCAGTTATATGGAATTGATTAACCATATCATGAGGAGGAGCATATGGCTCCACTAGGGTTGAGGCATATGGCCCCACCAAGTACCAGCTTAGAGGGAGCCATAGTTCATAGGGATTTATCCCTCAAGATCCATTAGGGAGGAGCAGCCTCTCAGTATAGTGCATAGGAGATTAGAATTCAAATAAGCTCAACGGATGTAGAGGGAGAATATGGCTCCAAAGATTGTATAGAATCAAAGAGAATCAAGCTTCAGAGGGATAATTTATACTCATAGTGATCCTGATCTCAGAGAGAGTCAGTTGAATCAATGGAAGACTAGATCATTTAGAGGAAGTTCCCACCTCAGATTCAGGTGGGAGAGAGAGAGACATATTCTAGGATGGACATACAGGTGCCATGAGTTGAGGAGGCTAGATCGTAGCTTCAGAGGCTTCTAGGAGATGTGATATCTCTTGGGAGGATTCCCTTGTTTCGGTAGACTTTTTTACAGTGAAAGAGGAGGTAGCCAATCAAAAAGACTAGGATGTGTATTTTTCCTTAGTTCCAGAAAGATCAAGAGACCACACAAGTTTTCCTTATATGTATCATTTATCATGAGCAAAATCATTGATCCAAAACCTTTTACTTTTGAGGAAGTTGTTAAGAAGAAAGTGTGGAAGGATGACATGATGTAAGAGTACCAATCCATCATGAAGAATGATGTGCAGGAAGTGGTTATGAGACCAAAAGGGAAGTCAGTGGTAACTTCCAAGTGGATCTACAAGATCAAGCATGTTGCAGACCACATCATAGAGATGTACAAAGTGATATTTGTGGCTAGAAGGTTCTCCCAACAAGAGGGAGAATATTATGATGAGACACTTGCTCCAATATTTGGAAGAAGTGTACATAAAGAAGCCACAAGGGTTTTTGATCCATGGGAAGGAGTCCCATGTGTGGAAACTGAAGAAACATTTGTACGGGCTTAAGTAGGCACCCAGGGCATGGTATGCCATAATAGACAATTATTTGATGAACTTGTGGATGGTTTCCCATTGATCCTATATGTGGATGACATGTTTCTTACAAGGGATGAGAAACTCACAGATGGGTGCAAGAGGGAGCTCACTTCGGGGTTCAAGATGAAGGATCTAGGTTTAATGCGTTATTTCTTGGGATTGGAGGTGTGGTAGAGACCAGATGATATTTTCCTTAGCCAAGGAAAATATATTTTTGAGATCCTACAAAGATTCGGGATGATGGAATGAAAGTCCATGGCCACACCTATGGTTACAAATATAAAGCTCTTGAGTGATTCATCTTTAGATTTGGTGGATCCCACGATGTACATACAATTGATTGGATCCTTGTTGTACATGTTTAACACCAGGATAGACATATGTTTTGCAGTGAACATTTTGAGTCAATACAAGGTTGATCCTAGACATGTACATTGGATAGCAACAAAACATGTGTTGAAGTACCTACATGGTGTAGTTGGATATGGATTGAGATATATATTGGATGGCTATGTGAATTTGCAGGTTTATACAGACTCTGACTGGGTATGGAGTGCAGTGGACCGGAAAATCACATCAGGATGTTGTTTCAGTTTGGGGTCAAGCATGATCTCATGGTTAAGTAGGAAGTAGACATCAGTGGCACGTAGTACAACAAAGGTAGAGAATATTGCAGCCAGTGTTGCAAGCCATGAAGCAGTGTGGCTTCATAAGTTTCTTGTAGGGTTATTTGATCTAGATATGGAGCCAAATTTGATATAGTGTGATAATCAAAGTTGTGTGAAGATTTCATAGAATATTGACTTTCATGACAAGTCAAAGAATATAGAGATCAAATGCAACTACATCTGATACATAGTGCAGAGAGGAGATGTGGATCTTTGATAAATATCCATAGATGAGAAAATAGTGGACATTCTCAGCAAGCATATGCCTAGAGTGAATTAGGAGTAATTCAGAGACAAGCTTGGCATGATGCAGAATGTCCACCCTCATTGAGAGGGAGGTGTGGTGTTTGTCCTTCATCCAACTAACACCTTTTTCCAAGGGTTTCTAATATCAATCATGTGAGTTGACTGAGGGATTAATGCATAGCCAGGTACAATTCTTTCCTATGCTAAGTGAGGTGGCTAGGTGTGAATAAGACTTGCAGCATAGCCTTGCCTATTCCATGTGAGGTGGCTAGGTGTGAATGGGGATATGGTTGTAGTATTTCCTACACCATGCGAGGTGGATAGGTGTGAATACGACTATGGGAGAAGAGAAAAATCAAAGCATAGTCGTGGAGAATATGGAAGTAGTTGTGTACTACTAGACAACATGCTAGTAGATGTGTGCTACTAGTTGATTGCTATGTAGTCATGAGACTATGGAAATAGTTGTGTACTACTAGAAAACATGCTAGTAGTTGTGTGCTACTAGTTGATTGCTACGTAGTCGTGAGACTATGGAAGTGGTTGTGTACTATTGGGAAACATGCTAGTAGTTGTGTGCTACTAATTGATTAATACATAGTCGTGGGACTATGGCAGTAGTTGTGTACTACTGGACAAAATGTTAGTAGTTGTGTGCTACTAGTTGTCATTGATATGTACTCATGGAGACTACTAGATAGCATTGTAGTAGTTGTGTGCTACTTGTTGATTTATATGTAGTCGTGGAGACTACTAGACTTCTTGGAAGTAGTTGTGTGCTACTGGTTGATTGCAACATAGTCATAGAGACTATGGTGGATGATTCGAGCTACCGATGGAATGGTAGTAGTTATGTGCTACTAGTTGATTGTAGGGTAGTTAGTGGAAAACTAGAAGAAGACAACATGGAAGAACACCTCCCTAGATAAGAGGGAGTGTTGATGTTTTGGTAGTTGCAAGAGGTATTCCCTCCTAAACAATTTTTCTTAGAGAAGAAGAAGATTCCAAGAAGTCAAAGGAAGACCACTGAACAATTGAAGAACAACCTGGGAAATAATAAAGTGAAATAGAAGACCATGGAAGAGAAGTTGGCCCCAGAAAGGCACCCATATTAGTATATATACAAGTCTAGATCAGTTCATTTGTACAACCACACAGTTCTCCTTCTGCAGTGCGCATTAGGCAATTGCAGCGATTTCTCTATTTTTGGTTTTTGGTTCTCTTAGAGAGTGCGCTCCACTTGGGGAAGGATATTATTTGTGGCTCTTGTTGGTTTCTCCTGTGCACTACCTCTAGAAGAGATGCACTAAGGTTGTGTGGTGCTACTCAATTTATTTGTGCCATTTGCAGTTATAGTCATGGTTGTAGTTGTAGTTATAGTTGCAGTTGTAGTTACTAGTTGCCAATTGTGCCAGTTCTGTGGTGTGTTATCTTTCTCTAATGATGTGCATATCTTGTGTCAGTTCTATGGTGCTACACAATTTTCTACCCTCACTAGGGTTTGACAAGAAGAAGAGATAAGTATATGTTATCAGAGTTTATTCTTTGTTGGTTTTCTCTTATGATTAGAGCTTGTTCATGGTTGTATTGGAAATATTCTCTCTAAGAAAAGTTGTTTGGGTTTTCTCCCCTGAGTTTGGGGTTTTCCTGGCATAAATATTTATGTCTTCTTGTTCTTGTTTATCTATTGCTTATATATTTCAGTATATGATTATTGAATGTTAAAAGAAGATAAAAATGCTATGGTAAATCTGATGTTAATGAAACTAATTAAAATCTAACAGGAAGTGTGTGAAAACATGACAGAAGTGGTTGGATTAGGGGCAGGGTTCATCACATCAGTTCAACATATGGTTGCAATCAGTAGCCAAGACACTTGCAGCAAGACAAATTCTTTTCAAGGATGGAAAATACTTTGAGTGAGGGAGTGTGTAATTCTTAGGACTGGACTTGAGCGTGTGCCCTCCTTCCATGAGTCAAGACAAATGGACTAGGCGAGCTAGAGGGTGCTCGGTCCCCTTTATATGTGAAGTTGGGATCTTTGGACAACCAAAACGTGTCGAAGACATATTCTCCCACACTTTATTTTCGATGGAAGTTAGGTTTGGACACTTGATAAAAGCGCAAACAAGTGGGAGCCCTCACCAAACGAAAGCTTGAGTAACTTAGGCACCTTGGGCACTAACCAAGGGGATCCAACCAAATGAAGTTGGAAACACTCCATGTTATAGGTGTACACCAAGGGAAGTTTCCAAAATAAACGTAAAACAAGTTGCAGACACCAACTAGGAAAGTGACCCAAGATGAGGATGAAGGAATGGCATGGGCGCCCAAGAAGAAATACGAGTAAGACCGATAGTGAAGCATGACCATCGAAGGGGCGTGCATCCATTTGAAGAGTCATCTCAAGTAATACCAAAGGTAGCATCCCAATTTGGTGAATGGAGCGCATGTTGGGAACCTATTTAACCAAGGGGAGCACTCACTTGGAAAGGAAAGAAGTAGATCAAGGGAGATCAAGCAAAAAAGGAAATAAGTCGAGTGGTGAGAAAGTTGCGAGACCAAGAGAGTGATCAAGGAAAATCTGGCAAGGTTGGGTTCCACAATTGGATGCATTGGAGTTTTCATCTAAGTTTGGGGTCTGTGGTTATGTTTGAGAACTAAAGAAATGAAATAGGGATTATGCGATGTGAATGGTCGGTTGGCTTGAGGTCATGAAGGGGATTGTTTGTGAATTTTGGGAACACCAAGGAGTGCATGTCGGAAATTAGAGATAACTAGAATTGGTGGAAAGTTTGTGGTGTATTTAGAACAAACATAAGGAAGGGGACCAAGGGAAGGACGCATGACTTGGCTTAGACGAAGACGACAAGTGTTGGGGAAGGCTAAGATAGTGAAATGAAGAGTCTGTAAAGGGAACAACCATCTTTGTGTCTATTATTTCATTGAACAAGGTATATTGAGATAAGATTCGTGAGCTCATCTTGTATTCTTGTATTTTTGGGTGTGGTGCAAATGGCACATCCAACACACTTGTATTGTTCATTGTGACTTATATGAAAATTTAAAAGTCAGGTGTTAGGCCTAGTTGGGTTGCCCGCATAGTTTACTTTCATTTGTTATTTTTTGTTGCAAATGTAATTGAATGAGATTGAAATAAGTAACAAGTATAATTTTTATGGATCGGTGACCTGTCTCGAAGTGAAATTATTTTCTACAACTAGGTTTTCTACCATCGGTCGCCCCCTGCCATGGCCTCTGACTCAAGGGATCATGATCCCCCACAACCTCCCCCGCCCCTAGACCTAGCTACGTTCCAAGAAATTCTCTCTTCATACACGAAATCAGCAAAAGGAAACCCCCAGACGTGTTTTGTTAAAAATATGGATGAGATCCCGAAGGTCTCTGTTCATTCCACATCTTCAAGACCTTTCGCTCTAAGATTAGCAGAAAATGGCTTGATTGGACAATTTATGGGACTCTGGCCCTCCCCAAGAGAAATGACGCAATGGCTGGAGAAAAATGGAAGAAAAAGATAAAAGGGCATTTTTCAACAGCATCATGTGGTAAGGGATTCTATGCATTCCTCTTTGAAAACAAAGTTCATAGAGATTTGATTTTTAGGAATGGCCCATACTTTATGGGAACTTGAGGAATGTATCTGACTAAATGGACTCTAGAATTCAGTCCTAAAAATGATATTCCCTCAGTTGTCCAGTTTGGGTCATGTTACCCTTTATGCCTCTCCAATGTTGGAATGATGAAGCTATAAAAAATATTGGAAATACATTGGGAAGGTTCATCGATCGGGCCGAACCACGTGATAGTTTGCAATATTTTGCACATATCTGTGTAGAAGTAGATTTAGAAAAAGGACTTCCAGAAGATATCCAACTAATCCTAGACAGGTGGTCATACATAAAAACAATAGACTATGAGCAACTCCCTTTTAAGTGAAAATCCTTCCATGAGTATGGACATTTCACCAAAAAATGCCCCAAGGAAATACAGGAGAACCCTGAAAACAAATATTTGTATCAATGGCATCCAGCCAAAAGAAATAAAGTGACGAATAAATTAGGAGCTCAACAAAAGGAATGGAAAAACAACACCAGGATCTCCTCGCCAAGCAAGGGGAAATCTCTGATATAAATCAATGGTGAAGTAGAAAGAAAAAAAAATAGACTTGATCCTCTTAAAAATTGTTGGCACAGGGGCAGACCCAGGGTTCAATGCTCAAGAGAACACCAACAAAACCCTAACTATCCACCCTTTCGACAACACCTGTGAAGCATATGAAGTCTCACCTGAGGTATAGGTATTGTTGGTTGCAGGACTCCAGTGTCTGCAACCTTAGTTGGGACACATATATGTGATTACAATATTCTATCAAAGCACTTGGCAGTTACAGTTCATTAGTATTTAACCAATATCTGCTTCACAGTTAAAACCCTAATCACAGAGCATCGCAGTATTCATCCAGATCTAGTATATTCGAGTACTAAGAACATTCACATAGTTTAGATCTAGCATTCATCCATATTATTAAGAAAAAAGCATCACATATCTATCTATCATTCATCTTACATCAAATAACTAAGCAAGTAAACACATAGAAAATCAATACATCACATAAATCATAGCAACACATGATATACATGGTTCACCCCTAGCCTGGGGCTACGTCCACCAACTCTTCTTCTCTTTTATTATCTTTTGTCAATCTTTTACATGCACAGAGCCACAAGATCCTACTCTACATAGGACAGGATATCTGTGTGCACTTCGCTAGATCCTCCTTCCCCAAGCTATATTACAGCACAAAGCTTCTACTCAATCTCTTTCTGTCACTTGCACTTAGCCTTGCAATTATCACACAGTATGAACAGACCATGTACAACTATCACTTGCACTTAGCACTTGGTATCACACACTTGCGCTCCTTTACTTACATCTCCTAGCTTTCTATTTATACATTACAAAATGGGCCTAAACATGGGTAAACCCATGGGCTGACATCCCCATTCCCGTTACATAAGCCAAAAACCCAAAAATCCCTAAACAAGGGGCCAAGATCCCGCGATCTCAACTTCGACTTGCGCTCCACCTTCGACAACCTGTCGAAGTCCCAAAATAGGTCAAACATGACCAAGGATCCTCAAAACTTGGTCAAGGGCCACATGCCCCCAACACTCACCTATGACTCATCCTGAGTCACTCTGTTCTGGGTAGCTTTGCTTCAAAAACCTCGAGCTTGGCTCGACTTGCTTCGACCTATTATTGCGCTAAGGCCTCCTGCTCGACGAACTCTTGGATAACTACTTCGTTGATAGGTCCCTCTAAGCATTGTTCGACTGCAGTGACTACTTGTTCTATCTCTACTCCTCGGCCTTCAATCTCCTCAAACAGCTGGCACACTTCATCCTGGATTGGTTGGAGCCTCTGAGTCACTTCCATGACTTTTCTTTGTATGGTGTCGACTTGTTGTTTAGTAGTGCGTTGTTCCTGGGATTGCTTCATCCTTTCAACTACGGAAAAGGGCTCCAACTGCGCTTGTATTGTTGTTGCTTACTACTTTGCCTCCTAGAGTTGTGACTCCAGTGCCTTTAGTTCAGGGTCTTTAGTAAGTCACTCGTAGGTTTGTGCACTTCTACTGCTAAGTTGTTTACATTCTAGAGCGAATGATCTGATCCTCTCAAATGCACTTCAAGAAGTGGCTTCTCTTTAGTCTCACACATCCTGCAGGGTATTTGGAATTGTTAGTAATTCCAGATCTATGATTCTTTGTTGAAGTTGTTGGATAGCTTCCACAAGTTTCGCTACTTGATGCTCTACTAGTTCTTCTCCCTTCTGCTCTAAGCTGGTCACAGAGCGAAGTGATCTACTAACTGCTTCTTTGACTTTGAGTTTCTCTGTGATCAATTTCTCTTTCTCTTGCTTGACCTGCACTCTCTCCTCTTCAAACTTGGTGTGGAGATCATCTTTCTCATGTTGCATAACTCGACGTTGCTTTACCATTTCCTCTTGTGCTTTCTTTAGGGCCACTGTAGCCTATTATTTCTCTTCTTGCGCTTGACAAAGGCAATCTTTAGTCACGTCAGCTATTCTGTGGAGTTGGGCAGGCTCATCTCCCAACTCTAGTTCTTCTTATGGCAGGGGCGCAGTGGATACTGCGCGACTAGATTGAAGGGCCTATTGTACCCCTCTTAGTTCTTTCTCAATTTTTTCATACATGGTTTCTTTCTTAGCTTCGATGTTCTACATAATATCCTGCAAGGCATCTGATACAACTGTGATCATGAAGTCGAAGTCATCAAGTGTGAGCAGATTCTGCAGCTTAGTCCTAGTGGATTTGGATTTCTTCCAAGAAGTAGGTTTCATGGGGGAAACCTTCCTTTTCTTGGAGGGATCAGTCTCATCAACAGGATCCCTAGGCAGTGTTACTTAACCTTGCTTCTATTGATCATCTTTTCCATTGGTCTCTTCTCTATATACTTCATCATTACCTCCTCGTCCAGGTGACTCTAAAGAGGTTTCATCTGATGCACTACTCTGTATTTGTACCTCTTCGGTCTTATTCCTTCTGCTCATTCTAGGTGTGTCGTGTTCTTCATGAGTGGCCTCTGAGATGCCAATTAGTTCAGGATCAGAAATTTGTGTGGGATCAGTAGGGATAAGGAGCTCTGCAAACCAGTCCTTGGTTATCTCCTCGAGGTCCTCCTCTGTGAGCTTATAGTATGACTGAATCTCTTCTTTATGCTCGTCTGCACACGCAGTGATATAAATAAAGTGTCGATCTGTGTCAAACTTCATGAGGGGTATGAATCGACACAAGGTGTTCGGCGTCATACAAGGCACATCCCCAATAACCCTCTTTAATGGAGATAGTATGTGTGAAATATCACGTTTGACTACCACTATTTTCCCATATCGCTTGAGTACTAGAGTGTGGTGAACTTCGTAGTGAGTGGCTCAAATGGATCAATATCTGGGAAGTTCACACCTTCCAACATCTCCCAAGCAATAAATGTTATGAGGATCAGCAGCCATCTAAAATGGAACTCATAGCCCCGATCTTGAGCTTTGCGGAAATCCAATTCTAGTTGGTTGACTAAGTACTTCACCTAGTTCATTTGGATTCCTTATATACATTTTTCGGCGAGTTCAAAAACAAACCATCTGACCTGTGTAGGTCTGATCTTTCTCATCATCTTTCCTGTGATCAGCTGGCAGGCCAGGCACCCTGCACCATTTTGCATGGAAGCTACCTTGTAGCCTCGCATCCCCTTTTCTACATCACCATAAGTGTCTTTAATCCTCTGTGCCAATGCACAATATGAAGCATTCCCTGGGTAGAAGTGTTGTGGGTCAGGTCCCTGCATGCTCAATTCAATGATCCTATGGATCAACGCCAGATCGACTATGATGCAGATGTATAGCCATAGATACATGCCATGGTAACATTATAGCAGGATCTTAACACATGTGTTAACCTCCTGGTGCCTTCCAAAATGTGGAATCCTCATCACATTCAGGATGGTGGACTGCGCAAGGTTCATAGTCCATGGTTGGGGGATTATTTTCAAGTTATTCCCCTTCATCCTAGTCAAGTATCTATGAGGGGAGAGAATATTGTGGTTCTTACGGTACCCTAGGTTTAAGTCGTTGAATTTCAATGTCGTGATCTTATCATGCTTCATTCTAATTTCACATATCCCCTTCGGGAGGCACGCAGTAACCAAGGTATAATCGAAATCCCTCAGGACACTGTCATGACTCACTACGCCAGCCAAGGGCTAGATCTAGTAGGGCAGGATAGTCAGGATTAAATTTGCATTTGCCAAGTCATCTCGATGCTTGGTTCTCTTCTCGAATTCAGCTCGGGATGGTCCAGATCCGCGAGCAGTCGACGAGGAGGCTTGCACTCCTTTCATTGACGAGGCTTGAATCCCATCGAACATTACTTTCTCGGCCATTATATCAATTAGAACTTCTTCTACACACTTTTCAGCTGTGTTGAGTTCGTTTGACTTACACACTCAATATCAAATAACTCAGATTGATGAATGGGTTCTCAAATCAATAGAACAGGTGTCAATCTCAGTAAACATAGTGTGGTAGCAATGAGTTGACTTGGATACAATTCGCAAAAGTTCTCTCGGTGCAACATTCAACGGAATAAGTAGACAACAATGTAATGGGTCTTCTCCAATGGACAAGAGGCCTTCATCAATGCGGTTTTGTCTGTTGCGGCGTGGTCCCAATGGTCTGAAGACAATATTTATGGTCATAGTTGTTGTTCTAACCATTTGGGGCGTCGATCTAATGGTCATAATTCCTTCAATGGTTATATTTATTTGCCATGGCGAAGTGCCATGTTGCGTTGTTCTGATATCCCAACGAAGTTCCAGTTTTGCAAATGTTCCTTCTGTGAAGTCCCCTCTGGAACATTATGCAACTTTTATATCTTTGCTCTCTTCTTACTGATCGTTTTACCCTTCTTCCTTGTGACCTTTGTCTCGGTATTTTTGTTTCCATTCTGATTCTTATCTTCTTTTGGCATAGTAACTTCACGTTGTTGAGATTCTTTCATAGGGTTTAAGGGCAATACTTCTTCTTTGTATGGGTTAGGTACTCCACTCTTATGTGAGGCTTCTTCTGTTCTTTCAAATTCAACATCCAAGTTTCTAGTTCTAAATAGCTTCGATCTATTCTCATGTTCTATAATCAAGTGCGCTATCCTCCTAGTCATGAAATATTTTAGTACTTGCTTCTTTTGTTCTAGGGCTTCCTCTTCTTTTCTTCTTTATCTGATCCTTCTCAATCCAGGTTTTTCCTAGTAACATAGAAAATGGGTTGTCACTCTCAATATATTTAACAACCTCAAAATATTCCTATGTCGAAGTTCCATGAGAACTCATAGATATCTGGGTGAGTCTTCCGCATAGGGTTATCAACTTTCCTCTAAATAATCCCATTCATCCCAATGAAGGAATCATAGCAAGATTTCCTAAAATTTCTCAAGTTCTTTCTGTCATGATATTCACCTGTGTTTCTTCATCCAAAACACAGTCAATGTCGAAGTCTCCTATTCTTGTTTCTATGCACTCTTTTTCTTTGAATATCTCTGATAAGTTGACACTTTTGTGATCATTCAGGGTTTCTTTCATTTGTAGCAATACATTCTCTGATTCTCACTGGGGTTCTATCATGGTTTCAATTTCTTGACCTTTATCAAGGTTTTCTTGTCTCATATTCATTCTTTCAACCTTAGCAATCATTCTAGGGAAATCCAAAACTTCATGGTCCATAGATGATCTAAAATTGAAGAAGACTTGAAAAACTTGAATAAATATTGCAAGTGAAATGTTATGTGTTTAAAGAAATCGGATCAATTTGCAACACGTAGTTAAGGATTACTTATGTAGAAATACACATAGACAACATCATAAAACATTGAACATCAGACATAAACACGACAACTTGATAAAGGAGTTCACTCCACTCCGGGCTACATCTCCTGGTCCAGCTTCCAATGGATCATTATTATTAAATTGCTCAAAAACATGCCTTACAATTCTCAAAATGACAAACCGACTACTCCAATGGCTCTGCAGCGTCCCAAAACCCCTGTCTGGGCTCTTTCGGCACCTGAAACGGTTGAAAAATGAAGAAGATAGCCTTCTTGAAATCTCCCTCTTCAACTTTGCTATCTCTGGTTCTACAAATCGCACCCTTGTGCTTCAAACCTAGCACACACGCTCTTTAAAGTGGAAAAACCAAGTCCCATATGCAACCGCGCACCAGTACAAACCGTAGAACGGTTAGGGCGCCTCCAACCCCTAACCGCCTCGGCACTCGGGCACATGGCCATATGACCGCGTGCTTGGCAAATGAGTGGTTTAATTGGTTACAACCGTTCAAACTGTAGCAACTCCCGTGCGCATTAACCATTGGTCATATAATAAAACTATGTGTTACAAACCCGCATGTTTAACCGTTGGTTACAACGCATATGTTAATACAAAACACAACATATATATATATATACGGAGTAATATATATACAATGGTTATAATATATGGTTTTGCGCGTGGTAGTATTAACACATGGTTATATGTGTTATGTTATGAAACCATGGGTCGGGGCTTGGCCCCGACCTGCCCCCTTTTCATTAAAGGCTTACAACCAAACTTAAATATAAGCCCGCCCACTTCATACACAAGGAACATTGGCAGGAATATTGGCTAGCGGAGTTGCGTTAGAGCTTATATAGTGGGGGAGGTCCGGGGGTCGAACCCCGTGGACTCCCCATGTCATATTATATATATACATACAACCATATGAACCAGTGGTATAGGGACACGTGGCGCCAATGGGTTGGGCCACGTGTCCATTCATTATTGGCTACCATTGACACGTGTCAACACCCAATTGGATAACCACAACCAATACCAATGCACCACCTTTGCCATGCCATCATGATGGTACGACCCTCCACGTGGCCGTACGGACTATACGGACAGGTACAGTCAGCATCCCAATTTTTTGCCTGTTTGGCCTAGCAGACAGATCGCGATATCTCCTTCATACGGACTCCGTTTACGAAATTAAATATACCACCGGAATCATGAATATGAGACAGACGCAATGGCACTATTTTCGTCGCATTCCGAGCACTTTGAAAATTGAGCAAAATTTGATCCCCTGATCACACCTCCCCATTGGGAAGATTTTGGAACTCCAAAAGACTATCTCAGTCTATGTGAAGATGAGGGTATAGTTCCCTCACCCTTCCAACCTCAATCCACTTGGCCTTGCTTGGATTCATCCCCTTAAGACCAACTCGCAAATACTCCACATTTCCTCGCTTCGAAGTTCGCATCCTCCTGTCAAGTATGGTATCTTCCTGCAGTTCTGTTAGATACTCTGGCGAAAAATCATCTATGAAGGAATATGAACATGCTCTCCTTGATCATCAATCAACGAAGGTTCATACAACTTCAAATTCTCAACATTAACAACTGCATACATCTTCATATATGGAGGCAAATCTAAACGAAAAGCATTGTTACCAATCTTGCCGACAATTTTGAAGGGACCATATCGAATTGGTTTCAACTTTTTACCTTCTCC